>JAHZTW010000001.1:183565435-183707476 GCA_020283515.1 Alliaria petiolata
CGTTTGTTTCATGAAATTTCTTCAAACTTGGGTTCCAACTCAAGATGAGAAGAAATTTCATGAAACTAACGCACAAAACCATCAAACCCTTGTAACCGATGCCCGGTTTGGGTTTTATTAAAAAAATTATATATGTTTTTATATATTTAAGTAAAACAACAATAGAATTATGTTGAACAAGGTGATTTCTCTTTAATGGGTTTATTGGGCTTATATGTAATGGGCTATTCAAATGAGATGTACTGTTCAACCATTTCGGGTCTTAATATTATATGAACGTGTGCTGTTGACACATAAACAAAACTCCAAATAACGTTTTATTTCAATATATATTAGATTAATTAGAATTATATTATTTCCATAAATGCCTATGTTTTTCTGTAACACCTAAATTCTTTTGACCAATTCATTAAATTCACCGATTAATTAGGGACCTGGATTATTTTCCCTATAGAGTTTATTAATTTATCCCAATATTATTAATTTATCGAGTTTCTACTGTATATAAAAAATCTGTTTTAGGTGGAATTTTATAAAGTTTTAATAATAAATCACAACAACTTATCCAATTTACCTAAAATTATCTAAAAACTTATTAAAATTCAAATTTGATTATCAGTTGACCAATTAACGACAATCCTACGATTGTCAAACATTTTTCCACTTTCTATTTATTGTAACTTTCTCATTGATGCGAAGATATTCTTCCCTTGATTATCGGTTGACCAATTAAACTCTACGATTGTCAAACATTTTTCCACTTTCTATTTATTGTAACTTTTATCATTGATGCGAAGATATTCTTCCCTATATATGAAAAAATGATCAACCGTACCTAACTACCAGTATATATAATACCAGACAGAGTCATTATAAGAAAACAATCAAACAAAGAAAATAACTTTTCCCTCTTTTTCACAACATCGTAGCTTTGCTTTATTGTAATATTGATCATGGCCAAGTTATCTTGTTCTTATTTCCTTGTACTCATGCTTGTGTTCTCACGTAATTTCATATTTTCCACTTCCAAACATCTGTAAATGTAATTACATTACATATATACATATACATACAAATGTTTTTGATGAAACATATAACTTTTGTTTGTCAATGTCTTACTTTTGTAGCTTGTTTAATGGTTGAAAGTGCTGAGGGTAAGTTGTGTCATAAAACCATTGACCTAAGAATGCCATGTTACTCGTCCTATTTTGTTGATAGTTGTTATTCAGGATACAATGGCGTTGGAAAATGTTTTGACGATCATAAAGTTCCTGGCCCCTCTAATTGTGATTGCATGTTTAATTGTTAGCTATAGTGGAATGCTTTAAAAACATTTTGACAATTTTATAGTACTTAATTTACGATTTCTTTACTCGATAATAAATCTTCGAAAGATCTCCATCTTTCTTTATGATTGAATAAATTAGTTTTGAAAAATACAGAGATTTCAATCACTTTATTAACATTTTTTATATGTATGTTTATGATGATATTCAAAATAAATAAAAAATAATTAAAATTAATAGCTATGAAATTTATTTATATATATATATATCTATACAACTGGTTCTGTTGATATATTAGATGAGTAATGTAATAGTCGATTCGGAATAGCCATAAAATTTAAAAGCTAAATTAATAGAATTTTTTTTTCTATTTCTATTTTAAAGTAATGGAATTTGGTTTTCAGAACGTAAGAATAAACAAAAATGATTATACTATTTATCATAAGAGTATTTCCATTGTAGGTCTCTCAAAAAGTATCTCAACATTTTAAAATAATAAAATAATAAAAAAGGAAAAGATAGAGTGAGATATGTATCTCAAATTAGAGACTTTAATAAGATACTCTTTGGAAACTCCTGAGACTTTCTTAAGTATAAAATATTAATATAATATAAAAACATAAATAAATTCTAAATATATAAAAAAGAAAGCCACTTAACTCAAAACACATGTCTTGTTTGTTCACAAACAGTTCAAGAGCTGGTTCCTAAACAAGGATAGCAAGGATCGATTCTTTCACTTTTTTTACTTTTTCATTTTTCTAATATTTTTTAAAGGTTAGATCTCACTTAACAAACTGTCGCACTTGCTCTGAGACATTTGTCTCTTCATAATAACTTAATTTTTTTAATCTCAAAAATTAATTCAAAAGTTAAATTACACTAAAATATAGATATAATAATTAATGAAATACTCTTTTGAGTATCTTTACGGCTCGGACTTGGTCAACTCGTATCTCGTCGGTTAAGTTCTTAAATCTCGGAATTTCATTGGCTGAATAAACATGAAACACGATTAATTTTTATTGGAAATCAGATAGAATGTTAACTGGTTTAATGAAACATGGAATCTCGTTTTCATTGGCAATTAAAAATATATTTATTCATATGACCAAGTTAATTAATTAAGGCACCATAGTCTAGATTTTTATTAGAATGTTTAAAATATTTATATATAATAAACCAAAAAAATTGATATCCTTATTGTATTGGAATTGATGAATGATTTTTTCTAAGGTGTACCGATCGGTTTTTGCTTTGATTTGTTTGGTGGAATTTTAGGTTTGTGCCATACGACGACAATGCCTTTTGCAACCCAACCAATTTCCCTTCTATGCCCAAATCCCATGAATTACATTCCTTGATCGATTACGTTACTGAAACCAACCAATTTCCCTTCTATGTATGAATAAGATGTTATGGATCTATTTTGTAATTTAAAGTGTAAATGCAGTTTATGTATGCAAGATAATAAGTTATAGTTGTATTTTGCGCTTCTTTCACAACTAACCTAAAACATTTGGTCAATTGCAAATATAACCCACCTTTTTCTCATTTTCAACATTAACCACTTTCTTCCTAAACCACCACTCTCACTTCCACTTATTCACAAAATTGTCATTGGTTTTTTAATTTTTTTATTTTTCTCGGAAATCCAAAAGACAAAACAATCCTCATCCTCCTCACTTATTCACGAAAATGTCATCATCATCAATTCACCCAACCACTATTTTCAACCAATTTGAAGCTTTTAAAGCTTTTACAACCAATTTTTGAGCTCTTTAAGCTCATTATCTCCTCTCATAATCTTATATTCTTCACTTTTCTCTCCATTTTCATCCCAAAAACTCTCTAATTTACCTTTTCCAAACTTGAAGTTCTAAGATATTGTCATATCCGGTGATTTGGTCGTGCATAACGATTGGGCTTCTTTGGTGGTGGCTAGAATCGAAGTTCTCGGCGGTCGAAGAAGCTAAAGACTACTTCTAGGTAATTTTTTCAGTTGATTTTCGTGAATTTTCCGATCTGTGTCGCGACAGCAGACTTCTTGGAGAAGTCTCCTCCGAGTAGACTTCTCCAAGAAGTCTGATGGTCAATGCACATGTTAGTTTTGCAATTGACCGTGTGTTCCGATTTCTGATAGTAGACTTCGTGTTGAAGTCTGCACCTTTCTTTGAGAACAAAAAAACTGGTGAGACTTCTCAAGGAGACTTCTTGAGAAAAGGTTAGTTTTGCAATTGACCAAAACGAAAACTTTTTAAACGAAGTCTATTCAAGAAGTCTGTAGAAAAAGAGAGGTTAGATTTGCAATTGACCAATGTTTGACTTTTTTGCAGACTTCTTGAGTAGACTTCAGTGGCTAATTTTGGGGTGACAAATATATTATTTAATTAGGAGACTTCTCAGAAAAGTCTACTCACCTCGTAGACTTCTCCGAGAAGTCTACTAATTAATTAATTAAATGTTTGGCCAACTCCAAAACTAACCCATTTTAGACTTCGTTTGGAGTGGGGAAGTCTACTTGAAAAGTCAAACTTGGTCAATTGCAAAACTAACCTCCAAGAAGTCTACTTTGCATAGTAGACTTCTTCGAGAAGTCTCATATGCAAAGTAGACTTCTTAGAGAAGTCTCGCTTACGTGGAGAAATCTCATTCGAAAAGTACAGAAAGTACAACACAATTTTTCAATTGCAAAACTAATCTCCAAGAAGTCTACTTTTCATATGAGACTTCTCCACGTAAGGGAGACTTCTCGTAGAAGTCTACTAACTTTTTTCAATTGCAAAAGTAACCTAAAAAGGAGACTTCATATGTTGGCTACTATAGTAGACTTCTCTGGTAGACTACTATATTTGACTTCGTTAGGAAGTCTACTTTTACAAGTTTTTTTAAAAAACGCATTTTTATCAAATTTATAACGATTTTTGAAGGTTTTTTTTGTCTTGAGCTTGTGTTAGTAAGTGTACTTGCTTATGTATCAGTTTTACATGATAATGTTTTATACGTATGGTGAAATCAGATTTTTTGTTTTTTTAAGGTAGTTAGCTTATTAAGCGCATACTTTTTTAAGAAGTCTAAGAAAGTAGTCTTCTTTGTTAGTCTCCGACATGAATTTTTTATAAAATTCATTTATCTGAAATTTGTAACAAATAAAAATTAATATTTGACTCTTGAGTTTGTGTTATTTATTGGTCTTGCTTATGTATGAGTTTGCCATGTTTTTTTGTTATGGTTAAGCTTTAATTAATTTTTGTGTGTTTATAGGCATTTAGCTTATTAGTAGCAGACTTCGTTGAGAAGTCTTGAGATTGTGTTAGTAGACTTCTTATTCACTCTGCGACATCAATTTTTTTTGTAAAATTCATTTATCTGAAATTTGTAACAAATAAAAATGATTATTTGACTCTTGACATTGTGTTATTTATTGGTCTTGCTTATGTATGAGTTTGACATATTTGTTTGTTATAGTTAAGCTTTAATTAATTTTCTTATGTTATTAGGCATTTACCTTATTAGTAGCAGACTTCATGTAAAAGTCTACTTATTCGACATTGATTTCTAATGTGGTTTGAATTTGGTTTTCTTACAGAGAATGGTTCACATACCCGCTGTTTTTGGAGAATTGGACTTACATTGTATGTGGTCTATTTAAGAAGTCTATTCACGAAGTCTGAAACAGAAGTCTGCTCAAGAAGTCTACTCCGAATACTGATGTTAAGCCTTGTAATATGGGTAAAGAACCTGTGTTGTTGTTGTGTTTTATCTATTTAAGACGTCTATTCAAGAAGTCTGAAACAGAAATCTGCTCAACATTGTACTTGACTTTGTTTGTTGTGTTTTATCAGTTTTAGAAGTCTATTTAAGAAGTCAACGTACAATATTTAGATAAGCCTTAGAAAAGTCTATGTGTTAAACACTTAAGCCTTGTTATATTACCTTACTTAAGCCTTGTTATATTACCTAACATGTAATGTTAACTAGAACTTGTATATGTTCAACATAGTCACGATTTGGTTGTTTGTTGAAGTATATAGACAACGTTTTGTTGCATCTAAATTTGTTAAGATTTTACAAAACAAATTTTACCAAAATTTACAAATAAATCTGTAAGAGAATAAAAATAAAAGGTAAAGATGTTTAGAATATATACTCCAATATGACTCATACGATTTATAAGTTCTAAATATCAACAAAAAAAAAGCTTTTTGGAGCCTTTCACTTGCCATCATCTTTCCCTTTGTCCAGCTGCTTAATGAGCGTCTTCTTCCATAGTCCATTTTCATCAACAGCCTCATTTTCCAGAATTTGATTTTGTTCTGCAATCTCAAGCTGCAAGAAAGAAAAGGAGAGGAAATTTCAGGACTTTACTAAAGAGACAGGAACACAAATGATGATAACCATTTGCTTTATATGGAATGATTAGGAATTTCTACATCTTGTTCTAAGATAAATGATTGAATCATGATAATTCTTACCACCGTCAATGCGGTTTCATTTACAATTAAGATTTGTTCATTTACAATTAAATCTAAGAGTATACAATTAAGAACTATTTTATGCCATTTCGAATGGTATGAATGATTTTTTCCGTTACATATACCTTGGCTTATACAAGTGAATCCAGTGATGATGCATGCACATATCCAAGGTCTTCTTGCACATGAAGCTTTTGTACTATCTCTGATTTCACCATTGTCCTGCTTTTTCCAAAAACACAGGACCGTAATCAAAAGCAAAAGTCTTAAGGAATTTCAAGGGTTGAAAAGCAGAATCAGGAAGCAAAAATGGGTACCTAGACTGATTCAACTGCAAGGTTTACCTGAAGTTTTTGGCAAGGAGGCAAGCATTGGTGTTGGAGTCATCTCCACCGATAACCTCATTTTGTGGCAGCGTCATCGAGCCCAATCATTTTGATTTTGATTCCATCTCGGCGGCTCAGATCTGCGAAACTCGGCGATTCCATCTCCACCGATAACCTCATCTTGAAGACCATCGCAATATGCAAGGATTCTCACCAGAATCGCGGACAAATAGATGCTGCGGCGGAGGCTTCTCGAGTCGCTGGAGTAAGGCAGGGACCATAGAAAAATTAGTAAATTGGTACAAGAGTAAACAAAGAAGGAAGTGTTCACATAAATCGATAATAGGGATAGGGATCTCAAAGATACCTTCCGAAAGCGTGTACAGGGAAGAGAGGGCTGAGCAAAGGAGAGACAAGGGTCCATTCGAAGAATGAAGCAGAGGAGAAAACCAAGGATGCAAGCGGATTGACGCCAACGGACAACCAATCCGGAAAACCAGGCTTTCTCGAGCCAAAACAAGGAGCAGAGGTGAACATATCAAGAGGAAAGGTGACCGGCAGCGGATCTGGATCTGGAGGAGGATTGGGAACCGGCGGTGTGGCCTCCGGCGGCGAGAAAGGAGAAGAACCTAATCGCACATCCTCTCGCGAGAAAAGAGAGAGAAATTGTATTTTTTTTTTTTTTTGTGAAACGAGAGAGAAATTGTATTGAATTAAAAAAAAAAGAGACTCATTTCTCCTCTTCGACTTTTAGATATGTTTTCTTGGTTGTTAGATAGAAACGAAGGATTGAAGAGGAAGTGGCCATGTGTAGTAGATCTAAAGTGTTGAGGATTGCAGATCTGCAACAAAATCTGCAATATGAACACAAAAACAAACAAAAAAATTAGACAAAGAAAGAAAAAAACAAAATAAAGAAGGAAAATAAGAAATACAACAGAATGCTTACCACTACCAGTGGCAAGGAAGAGAGGAGGTTGAGGCGAGAGAGAGAGGAAGGAGATGAGATTGACGGCTGGAGAGGAAGAAGAGGAGATTCATGGCGAGAGAGGAGGAAAAGGAGAGGGAGGCGCGGTTTTAGAGAGAGATAGATTTTCTTTTTAACATAATTAGGTTAAACTCTCTTTATATACGAAGGTAAATTTTCCGGAATAGTTAAAAAAATCGGTTAAGAAGTCTACACAAGAAGTCTACTGAAGAAGTCTCCATATGCGGTTCCCGCCCATTTAGTTAAAAAAATTGATTTCCCGCTAGGTTTAATTTGAAATTCAGACTTTTTTTTGAAGTCTACAAACGAAGTTTTCCAATAAAATCTCATTAACTCTAAACCCTAAATCAAATATTTTAGATTAATTTATATGATACATTAATTTTGTTAGCATTTTCACAATTTAGAGTTAAAATAACAAATATATGAACCCTAAATCATTAACCGAACCATAAACTATGATTCATATAGAATTTGATTCATTACCTTAACAATCACTCTCTTATACCCTAAACATTAAACTTCAAACCCTAAACCTTTTGAACCGTATACTAATGAAACTTATAAATTGATTCATTTTCAATATATTTTATTTTATATAGATGCGAATTGTCTATGTTTTGTTTATGTATATAATGTTATAAATCATAGAGGTTCGATCTCCATAACCGGCCCATCAAGACATTGGCGTGAAGGCCCAATACCTTAGACGGTCTATTAGATGTTTTCCTTATTCATGTAGGAAAAGGATGTTTCCTTTTCTACCCTTATGTAATCCTTATATAAAGAGACCTCTTGGTCATAATAATACAACACAATTTACATTACTTTTACAACACGTTATCAGCACGACTTGCTCTTAACCCTAGCCACCGAAAAATATAAAAACCCTAAACCCTAAAGCCGCCGTCCGCCGCTTACCTCCGCCGCCGCCGAGAAATCGCAGCCGCTTGATCATCGCAACCGCACGTTCCGATCACGAGCTAGCCGCAAGTTTTTCCCAACCCGGAGAAACCCTAAGCCACGCGTTCTTCACCCCGAACAATTGCCGAGTAGCCGCGCGATCTCCCGCAGCTTCGCGACCCGATCATCTCGCAGCCGCGTGATCACGAGCCGCGTCTTCTCAACCCGAGAAACCCTAGCTAGCCGCGTGATCACTCGATCAACGCCGAGCAGCCGCACATCCGATCAACGCCGAGCAGCCACACATCCAATCAACGCTCGAACAGCGCGTCTTCAAACCCGACGATAGCCGCGCGTCTTCGATCCTACCCGACGTGTAGCTGACCCGACGTATAGCTGATCCAACGAGTAGCCGAGGTTCCAAACAAAGTTTTTACCGAGGTCTATTAGCTCCCGGTCTATTCCATTCAACCCAAAAGAAGATCAAGGTAAAACCCTAAGTCTAAGAACAAAATAAAATCGAATTCAACCTTAATAAACATAAACCCTAAAAACCGATTATCTTATAAACTTGTTTGGTCTTGTTAAAACCTATATTTGAATTTGAATCTAAGCTAAAGGCAAGACCTAAAATCGGTTTGTGTGTTTAAACTTGTTTGATCTCTTTAGAACCTTAAAACCGAAACCTACTTGAACATATATCAAACCCTAAAATACGGTTTGCTTGATTAACTTGTTTGCGTGTTTTAAACATATTGTTTAGCTTGTTTATTTGATGTTTAGAAACCGCATGATAGAATCATTCACCATAATCGAATTGAACATTAATCTTACTCAAACCCTAAAACCGATTCATGTAAAGGATTGTTTACTTGCTTAGTTAAAACCGCATAAGTAAAGAAAATTAAAATCAGGTTTTAGCTTTGCGTTTTAGGAGTGTTAGATTGATTGTTCTAGTTGCATGAAACCGAAACCCTAAGAGAATAGGAAAGATTAAAATCGGATTTCATAAAAACCCTAATCCTAATCAAAATAGGAAAGTTTAAGAATTTCCTTTTTGCATGATTATCCTTTAGTGTTTAATTATAATTGTTTTAGGATTAATCTTACATATAGAATAAGTTAATTAAAATCTGATATAAGTATAGAATAAAATCGGATTATATGATTGCTTGCTTGAATTTGCTTGCATGATTAATTACTTGAAGTCTAAAATCGGATGTATATAAATCGGCCATCATTCTAAGGCCTTGATTTTATTAAATGCCCTAAGAGAAAATTGGTGCATATTTTCAGATGTCTAGAGTCGCCAACCTAGACTATGCAGCCCTCGATCTCTCTGGAGACAACTACTTAAAGTGGGCACTTGACACAAAGATCATGCTCAACTCAAAAGGGATTGGTGAATGTATCGTCGACGGAAACAATGAATCCGTGAGATACAGATACAAGGCGATCCTCATTATACGCCACCACCTTGCTGAAAGTCTCAAGGATCAGTATCTTACAATTGAAGATCCATTGGATCTGTGGAAGGAATTGAATAAGAGGTACGCCCATCAGAGGACGGTTGTATTGCCGAAAGCCAGATTCGATTGGCTGAACCTAAGGTTCATGGATTTTAAATCCGTAGAGGAATACAACTCGACTTTGTTCAAGATAGTTTCAAAGCTGAAACTATGTGGCGAGACCATTACTGAGAAGGATATGTTGGAAAAGACCTTCTCCACCTTCCATTCGAGTAATGTGTTGCTACAGCAACAATATCGCGAGAGAGGCTTCGCGACTTACTCAGATCTGATCGCATGCCTGTTGCTTGCAGAACAAAACAATAGCCTTGTTCTGGCCAACAGCGAGATGAGACCAGCTGGAACCGCCCCACTACCTGAAGCCAACGTGGCCGCAGAAACAAAGAAAGAAACCGAGGCAAACCACGTCCATAGATACCAAAAGGATTATGGTCATGGACGTGGGAAGAGACAAGGGCGTGGTCGCCACCAGCCTTATGGTCGTGGGAACGGCCGCGGATCTAATTCTAACCGCGGTCGGGGTCGTGGCCGAGGTCGTGGCTACGGTAACCCAACCGGACATCAGCCCAACCCGACCAAGTCTATTTGCTATCGTTGTGGGATGGATAACCATTGGGCCAAGACATGCCGGACTCCCAAACACCTCGTCGAACTCTATAAAGAGAGTGTGAAAGGGAAGAATCCCGAGGCCAATATGATCCAGCATGAGCATGATGATGAAGGCGATTTTGATCATGAAAGGAATGATCATTTTGACGCCAATAAAGATGATCTCATTGAACATGAGACTTCCGATTGTTTGAAATAGTTTAGACTTTGAGTTCTATTTGCTTTGTTGCTTTTATGTTTGCTGTGCTTTGGATTTATGTCTTTGGATTTTATTATTTGATTTTATTGAATGATTTCAGTTTTTATTTTAAGACATAATTATTGTTTTATGAAGTATGGATGAGTTCGTGGTGGATAGTGGGTCAAGCCACACGATTCTAAAGGATAAAAGATACTTCATAAACCTTATACTTAAAAGGGCAAACATAAGTACTATAGCAGGACCAGCCAGCCTAATAGAAGGCCACGGCCAGGCCAATATTTTAATGCCTAAAGGCACGCATCTAGAAATCTCAGATGCATTGTTTTCACCTAGCTCAAATCGAAATTTATTGAGTTTTAAGGACATTCGTCTGAATGGTTATCATGTGGAAACAATGGGCGGAGGAAACAGAGAATTTCTTCAGATAGTTAAAAACGCCCAAGGCCAAAAGAAAGAAGTCTTAGAGACTATACCTGCTATAGCCACTGGCATTTACTGTACTAAGGTCAGTATGATAGAAGCCAATGCCGCCGTAAATAAAGCCTTTACGGATATGTATACTTTATGGCACGACCGTCTGGGACATCCCGGGTCAAGTATGATGCGGAAATTGATTGCCAATACTAATGGGCACGCCTTGAAAGAAAGGAGAGTAATCCCCAAGAATATAATGTGTACCTCGTGTTCACAAGGGAAATTGATTGTAAGGCCATCACCAGTAAAAGTGACTAAGGAAACAATAAACTTTCTGGAAAGAATTCAAGGAGATATATGCGGACCAATACACCCACCTTGTGGGACATTCCGATATTTTATGGTCCTCATTGACGCATCTACAAGATGGTCACATGTATGCTTATTGTCATCACGGAATATGGCATTTGCAAGACTCCTTGCTCAGATAATACGCCTAAGGGCTCACTTTCCAGACTTTCCTTTAAAGACCATAAGAATGGATAATGCTGGTGAATTTACTTCCCAAGCGTTTAATGACTATTGTATGTCCATGGGGGTAAGTGTTGAATACTCCGTGGCACATGTACATACACAGAACGGCTTAGCCGAGTCATTTATAAAACGCATACAGCTGATAGCTAGACCATTACTCATGAGGTCAAAGCTCCCTGTATCCGCTTGGGGTCATGCTGTCTTACACGCTGCTGAACTAATCCGTATCAGGCCATCTAGTGATCATAAGTATTCCCCATCCCAATTAATAACGGGAAAAGAGCCAGACATCTCCCATCTAAAGACATTTGGATGTTCAGTCTATGTGCCTATTGCACCACCACAGAGAACTAAGATGGGACCTCAAAGGAGGATGGGGATATATGTTGGATATGATTCACCCACGATCATAAAGTATCTTGAGCCAACCACCGGAGATTTATTTAAGGCCAGATACGCGGACTGTCATTTTGACGAATCCGTTTTTCCAACATTAGGTGGAGAAAACCGGCTGATGAAAGAAATTGCATGGAATCAAACATCCTTAAATTGGCAAGATCCTCGAACTAAAGAGAGTGACTTAGAAGTCCAAAAGATAATACATTTGCAAAAGTTAGCTATACAATTGCCAGATTCCTTTGCAGACCCAAAGAGGGTAACTAAATCGTATATACCAGCCGTGAATGCACCTATACGAATTGATGTCCAGGATGGACCGCAAGTGGCTACAGAGTCTAGGCCACGTTTGAAACGTGGAAGACCTATTGGTTCCAAAGATAAGACTCCTCGGAAATTAAAGAAAGGTGCTGAGATTCAGACCGAGGAGATAGTGGATATTCCAGACATAAATGAACCTAAGGTGCCAGAAAATGTTGCTTGGGACGCCAAGCAGCAAGGGCCTGAAGTTCCTGATAATACAGAGATCGCGATCAATTATGTCTCGTCTGGAATCCAATGGAACAGAAAAGATGTCGACATTGATAATGTATTTGCATGCAATGTAGCACTTGAAGTAATGAACGAGGATCTAGAACCCACGTCAATATATGAGTGCACTCAGCGACCAGATTGGATTAACTGGAAAGACGCTATAAACGTGGAGTTAAACTCTTTAAAGAAGAGAGAGGTTTTTGGTCCCATAATTCGGACACCTCATGACATTAAACCAGTTGGACATAAATGGGTCTTTGTGAGGAAGAGAAACGAATTAGGCGAAATCGTTAGGCACAAAGCACGGCTTGTTGCACAAGGATTCTCACAAAGACCAGGAATCGATTATGAGGAGACATACTCCCCTGTGGTGGATGCAACGACATTCCGATTCCTGATAAGCCTGGCTATAAGAGAAAAATTGGATTTACGGTTAATGGATGTTGTAACCGCGTATTTATATGGTCCACTGGATAATGAAATTTATATGAGATTGCCAGAGGGTATTGAGCTCAAAGATAAGAAAAGTTCTCGAGAAGAACACTGCATTAGGCTGAACAAATCCTTATACGGACTAAAGCAAAGTGGGCGTATGTGGTACAACCGGTTAAGTGAATACTTAGTAAAGTCCGGGTACAAGAATGATCCCATTAGTCCGTGTATCTTTATAAAGAAGTTTGCAAACAAAGGATTTGTGATTATAGCAGTATACGTGGATGATTTGAACATCCTCGGCACCCCTGGAGAAATCGCCCAAACAGTTGAATATTTAAAGGCCGAGTTTGAAATGAAAGACTTAGGAAAGACTAAGTTCTGTTTGGGAATACAGCTTGAGTATATTAATGATGGAATCCTTGTGCATCAAATGGCATATACAGAAAAGATACTCAAGAGATTTAATATGGACCAGGCCCACCCATTGACCAGCCCAATGGTGGTGAGAAGCCTCGGATTGGACAGTGATCCATTTGGTCCAAAGAAGGACGATGAAGAAGTCCTTGGTCCCGAAATGCCATATCTAAGTGCCATAGGAGCGTTGTTATACTTGGCTAGTCATACTAGACCAGATATTTGTTTTGCCGTGAACCTCCTATCAAGATTTAGTTCTTGTCCGACCCAAAGGCACTGGAACGGGATTAAACATATACTTCGTTACCTACAAGGAACGAAAGATATGGGTCTATTTTTCACTAACCTTAACAATGAAGGTTTGGTTGGTTTTGCTGATGCAGGTTACTTATCGGATCCACACAATGGACGATCTCAGACAGGATATGTGTTCACTCATGGAGGAACAGCAATTTCATGGAGATCCATGAAGCAGACACTCACGGCCACTTCATCAAACCACGCAGAGATTTTGGCGATTCATGAAGCTAGCCGCGAATGTGTTTGGTTGAGATCGATGACTCAGCACATAAGGCGAGACTGTGGAATGACCGATGAGAAGGAAGAGCCAACCGTACTCTACGAGGACAATGCCGCATGCATTGCTCAACTGAAGGATGGATACATCAAAGGAGACAGGACGAAGCACATCTTACCGAAGTTTTTCTTTACTCACGATCTACAGAAGACCGGAGAAATCAAAGTGCTTCAAGTACGTTCCTGTGACAACTCAGCCGACCTATTCACCAAGTCGCTTCCAACCTCCACGCTCAAGAAGCTCATGTATCAGATCGGCATGCGCCGACTAAGAGACCTTCAGTGATGCCTAAAACAAGGGGGAGTAATACGTGCTGTACTCTTTTTCCTTCACTAAGGTTTTGTCCCACTGGGTTTTCCTTGGTAAGGTTTTAATGAGGCAGCATCCCCAAGCGTATTACTATGATCCATTCATCACGATCCGGTTATGTCAATCAAGGGGGAGTGTTATAAATCATAGAGGTTCGATCTCCATAACCGGCCCATCAAGACATTGGCGTGAAGGCCCAATACCTTAGACGGTCTATTAGATGTTTTCCTTATTCATGTAGGAAAAGGATATTTCATTTTCTACCCTTATGTAACTACTATATAAAGAGGCCCTTGGCCATCATAATAATAAACAAGATTCATTACTTTTACAACATATAATTTTTTTATCAAAATATTTTTTATAATTTTTATAATTAAAATTTAAAATTTAGTTATTTAGTAGATTTATTTAGCAGACTTCATAGGATTGTATTGGTTTTTAACCTAATTTGACTTTGTTGATTTAAATTGATTCATTTGTATGAAATTTTGTTTTTTATATATGAAAAATGTATATGTTTTGTTTATGTATACCAAATTTTTATCAAATTATTTTTTATGATTTTCATAATTAAAATTTAATAAATAATTACGGAGTAGACTTCTTTAGAAGTCTTCAAACGAAGTCTGCTTTAGAAGTCAACGTATGGTTGTATTGGTTTCTAACATAATTCGTCTTTGTTGCTTTAAATTGAATCATTAGTATGAAATTTTATTTTTTAAAGATGTAAAATGTATAGGTTTAGTTTATGTATACAAATTTTTTATCAAATTATTTTTTATGATTTTTATTATTAAAATTTAATAAATAATTACGGAGTAGACTTCTTTATAAATAAAGAAGTCTACAAACGAAATTTGTTTTATTCGTAAGCAGACTTCCGCAGGTTATAACTGTCATTGTGGCGAATGTTTTTTGTTTGCTCATAAGGGAGAGAGTTGTAATTTCACTACCCATATGAATTACTTTTGCCAATATGGGTTTACTTTTGCAAAAAAAAAACCAAATAATAGGTCATTTTCATCAATTCCCCCTTGTATTTTCGATATAAGAAAAACTTTTTATTAGATTATTATTCGGTACGTGTTTTATTTCCCAATTATCCCATATCTAAATTTACTAAAATACGATGTTCGGAGTAATTTGGATACTATGTATAGATAAGCAAATGGTGTAAAAATTATGAATTTTGTTGGTGATTTTAGGTATGGTGGAATAATTTTGTGATTCCGCAGCTTTTTACCAATCATATTTTTGTAGCCAATTTTGCA
Source organism: Alliaria petiolata (assembly GCA_020283515.1). Classification (NCBI taxonomy): domain Eukaryota; kingdom Viridiplantae; phylum Streptophyta; class Magnoliopsida; order Brassicales; family Brassicaceae; genus Alliaria; species Alliaria petiolata. Next base: position 183,580,641 of record JAHZTW010000001.1, read on the forward strand.
GTTGCGCAAGGTTAATGAAAATTCTAGGGTTGATTGATAATATTCTTGAATTTGCCGTACCTCAGAAAGTTATGAGAGCTATATACTGAATGGGGCGAAAACAACAAAATTAATTTGTTAAACTTGTAGTTTAAATGGTACATTAATGTTCAACCCCTTCGGCATTCAAAATATAACATTATTGTTGTCATTGGTAAACTAAAATTAAATAATTCATACTTATTACTGTGTTTTGTTAAAAAAATGTCAGTCAGAGTAATTAAGCTGGAAAATAATTCAGCTGATGTTTACTACTACTAGTATTTTCCCGCACGTCTTTTAAGATCTTTATTCATATGACAATATGATCCATATCCTCCAAGTACACGGCTCAATAAAATTAAAGCACCATAACATTATAGTATTATTTTTGGTCTATAGTGTAACATCATAGGAGATATATATTTAAGTTTAGCAAGTGTAAACGCAACTGCAAACACTGATATTATTTCCGAGACAAACGCCATTCCCCTTGTACTTTTGAATACAAAGTGGTTGGCATTCTTGAAAACTGCATGGCTTGCTAAGCGGTAAGGTCACACTACATGTTCTTACGTTCGCTCCACCTGCACTTGGCAAAGCCAAAAAAGCTAGACCACAAAAAATAAATATATACTATTAAAAGAGCTTATAAAAGCATTTAAAGTATATCAAATAAACGAACGAGCGTATACTATTTGAAAATGTTTAGTTGAAAAGTATCTAAACCTATAATTCTAAAAATATGTACGATATTTAGATGTCAAGTGATCATCGTACATATATTCAACTACCAAAATGTCTAAACACACTCATTATCCGTTTCTTCTTTCTTACTTCGTTTCTGGTGGAATCATTTTTTTTTTGTGAAGCTAAAAAAAGCTCTGTCTCAGTTGTTTTTAAAAGAACAGACTGAAGAATGACTTGACTATTGCTTAAACGATCCAGATGCATCGATTTCAAGAATTAATATTTGATATTTATAACATGTTCAGTGAATTAATTACGTACAGGCCATACGAATTCTTACCCGAGAGAACAAACATGGAGATGAACAGATACGAAAACAATAGTTTTGCCATGACTTGTGAAACAGTTAGAAGATTGTTGGGAAAAACTTTTTGATATTTTCTTTTGATATAAAAACTTGTTGATATTGAAAATGGGATGGAGAAAGATAATAATTTTTTTTTTGATAGTTTTGGTTTCAATTTTTAATGTTCATCAAAAGATAATAATTTTTTTTTTTGACACTGCAAAACTCGATGACGAAAAGGTTCACCTAAGACGATGACGACATACCCCAAAAGCATCCCGTAAAATGTTCCCGAACACTAGTATTTAATTTAATAATAATAAAAAAAATTAAATGTATTTCCTAGAAAGAGTTTTTGCTTTATGTTTTTCAATTTGTTTTTGGTTTCTGATCAAGTTTTGCAATCTAAAATATTTATTTTGAGTGTTAGAGATTTTTCCAAATAATACAACAGATCTTTTCAAACTACCATATATATGTTTCTTAATCGTTTGAGACTTTCGCTATAGTGGAAGAAGAACCAACATATCTAATTTTCCACAAAATATTAAAAGGAAAAACTATTTTAATATCAATTTATGCATATATAAATTTACAAGGAATTAATATTATTAAATAAATAGAAATGGAAATAGTAGATTTTTAATTACAAAGTAGTAAAGTAAAGTCAGACTCCCTTACGGTTAAAAATAAAAACCAGCGGTAGTTTTGTATTCAATTAAAATCTAACTGCACATTTATTAAACTGATAGGCGTGAGAAATTATATATCCTAAACTTCTTTCACTTTTTTTTAAAAAAGAAGAAGCTCATGTTGGTTTAGGGATTTGTCATGCATGCTCTTTGTATTTTTTTTTTAAAATCTAGGAATTTTTGCCTGTTGCTAAGTTGAGTATGAGATGCCTTATTCTTCTACCCCGTTTTGCGCAAATAAAATATTGACCTTAAATAGACAAACTGAGAAACAAAAAAATGGGTTAGTAAATCCCCTTGCACAATAAAAAGAGAAACTGAGGTACTTTTTTTTAATCATATTTGAATTTTTGTTGTTGGTAGATGCAAACCCAATTATTGATCTGCATTTACTTCTACGTATGTGAGAATTAGTGACATGAATGTATTTTGCTATTAGAAGACCTTACATCCAACTAGAAATGCTTTTTTTATAAAGTGAATAGAAGTGTTAATTGGAGAGAATATACATATTATCTTCGTTTCAATTCACTCAACCTTAAATCGAATTATTTCCTAAAACACCAAGATAGTTTTGCTAATGGATTTTAAGTTATTAGCCAAATCACAATTTGTGGCAAGCTTTCTCCTGAGATATATGACATTCTGGACTCCGGAGGGAAGAGTGAAAAGAACCCCCCATCGGCCCGGTGGTATAACTGTATAAGGGCCTATGTTGGAAAGAATACCCGTTGTATTGTGTAGTGGGAGTAGTCGTGCTAATGTTCAGAAGAACGAGCTACTCATGAATGCCTGAGACCACGAACACGAAGACTGGATAAAGAAGCAAAGGAAAAGACAAAGTCAGTTTGAAGTACAATTTTTTTAGTAAATGTCATTTTATTCAAACTTAAACGAAAAGTATTTAAAGTTTTAAACACTACATGCAAAACCCCCATGAAAAGTAGTTAAACACTAGCTGGCAGTTTTTTTTCCGTTGTTGGACCATAAACTTGTAGATCCAGGATCCGACTGCAGATTTCAATTGGTCTTGGACTTCAAATCACTGATTTTTTTTATCTGTTTGTATTTATTGTCATTATATATCCTTTTGATATATTTATTATTATGAATTTAATGATTATTTGACGTAATTTATAAAGTTCTTAGACAATAAAACACCATATAACATATTCATGAGGAAAACGAATTTTTTATTACTTTTGTTGGCGTAACTAAAACTAATATAACTGTTTCGTCATTTTTATTTGAGAAATTATCGCGTATGCTTTGCATGCATGGGATAAAACCACAATTATGTAACATTTTTACATTTTCTTATGCACAATTATCTACGATTCCGGATTTAATTAGATGCTTTAGTGGTGATCATATCGCATTGATCATGTTCTTATCTAACTAGAAGAACACACCACATTGAACTTGTTCTTATTCAATTATAAGAACACAGTACCGCTTCTTATTTATCTTATACTTCGTCCCATATATGAGAAGTTTTATCTGAAAGAGAGTAGATTAAGAAACGAATAAACCATATATATATGAATTTTCTTTTGCATTGAAAACTTAATTTATCATCTAACTAGAATCAGCTTAATGATTAAATACAAAATACAAATATTTTACATAGATAGGTGAGGACATCAAATAAGTAAATAAGTTGAAACTGGAAAACAAAAATTTTACTAACACACTATATATATTAAAACGGAAAAGAATTAAGATGCGTAATTTTTTTTTTTTTTTTGTCAACGCGTAAATTTTATAACTTAGGTTTACCATACTAAGTTTCGACCTTATGTTTTTTGAAAATAAGTTTTTTATAATTTTGTCACTTTTTAAAATCTAAGTACTCACCTAGCCTTATCAGTATATATTGTAATATTATTTGTTTATTTAAAAAATAACTAGCCAAAATAAAATAAAATAAATAAAAATGGTGTGAGATATATGATTTATTTTACTGACTTTAGAGATTATGAAAGAATAAATTAAAGTAAAAGGATTTTGTTTCTTTTTTGATATTCTCATAAAGTAAAATAGCTAAGCATAACAAGGCTGATCAATATCTTTAAATAGGTTTTAGTCAAATGTATGATTTATTACTAAATCGATTATGCAATTTAACTTGATTATCTTTATATTATAGTTTTAAAATATGTTTCCTAGAAAGTGTTGCTCTCTATGTTCATTCCTCTTCACATTATAGTTTTAAAATATGTTTCCTAGAAAGCGTTTCTCTCATCAATAATAATAGTCTAAACCTTAGTAGTAGTAGTAAAATGTTTTTTTATTTGATTCAATACAAAGACAGCGCCTTATATAAGATTATCTAGGTTACATATATTAACCTATTCACTATACAAACGGTAGCCCAATAGGCCCAATACCCCCCCTTAAGGTGAAGTATACATATTACAAATACCCAGCTTGCCAAAAAAAAGTTTCGAATTTCTTACGTCGTAAAGCCTTCGTCATGATGTCTGCAAGTTGAGTTGTAAAAACGTGTATGGTGGCAGTAGTCCCATGTATTATCTCATTCCAAATGAAGTGACAGTCATTCCCAACACGTTTAGTGCGAGCGTGGTAAACAAGATTAGCCGCCAACTTAATAGGCAAAAGACTATCAGAATGCAGAATTGTATGTTCACTACAATCGATGCTAAGAGCAGGGAGCAGCTCTCGCAACCAAAGAACCTCACTCACTGTATCGGCCATAGCTATGTACTCTGCTTCAGCGGAGGATCTAGATACAACGTCTTGTTTTCGTGTTTTCCAAGATATAGGAGAACCACCAAGTTGTACGAACCAGCCAGTAAGTGATCGACGTGTAAGAGGACACACAGCCCAATCAGCATCGCACCAAATAAATAGTGTAAGTTTTGTGTTTGCCCGAAGAAGAATCTCTTGTTCTAGACTATTCTTTAGATAACGCACAACCCAAAGTGCAGCATGCCAATGAGCAGCCTTTGGATTATTCATGAATTCATGAATAACATAAACGTGAATAACAAAACGTACCTAAGTAGATGAGACGACCAATCAAACGACAATACCGGAATGGCTCAGTTATGGTTTCGCCATGAGCCAAAGCGATCTTAGGATTTTGTTCAAGCGGGAATGAGACTTGTTTAACGCCAAGGAGTCATATTTCAGAAATGATATCAACTGCATATTTCCGCCGACACATGTATATACCCGAAGAACTACGAGCAACTTCAATTCCCAAGAAGTACTGTAAGATCCCCAAATCCTTCATGCGAAAACAAGGGCTCAAATAGTCTTTAAAACTCTGAATAACAGCCATGAAATTTTCAGTTATAACAAGGTCATCAACGTATACCAGTACATGTAGATGATTCCCATTATTCTCATAGGTAAACAGTGAATAGTCATTACCATTTTTCTTAAACTCATAGGCAAGTAAAGATGTAGCGAGCTTAGAGAACCAACAATGCGGAGCTTGCTTCAAACCATAGAGAGGTTTACGCAAACGACATACCTTGTTTTTGTCGTTTGATCGAAAGCTAGGAGGAAACTGCATATAGACTTCTTCATCAAGGTCACCATGGAGAAATGCATTGTGCACATCCATTTGATGAGCTTCCCAATTATTGGAACCAAATTGTTGAAGAAAAGATCACATGGTAACCATTTTAGCGACATGTGCAAAGGTTTCGTTGTAATCCTCACCTTCAATTTGGTTGTTGCCGAGAACCACAAGTCGAGCCTTATGTATTTCAAGAGAACCATCAGAGTTGAATTTTAATTTGAATACCCATTTGCAGCCAAGAGCTTTCTTTCGCGGTGGTAAATCTTCAACAGTCCAAGTCCCTTGATCCTCAAGAGACATGATTTCATCCCCTACAGCCAATCTCCAGATTTCTTCTTCGATAGCAGCTTTGTAAGACTTTGGCTCAACACCAGATGTAATAGCGAAGATGTACGCTTAATACTTTTCGGAGAACTGAGAACTGGACAGAAAATTTTCGATCGGATATGAAGTTGCCGATGGATAAGGTTCATGCATTAGAGTAGTAACATAGACAGCCAGCTTCGTAGGTTTATGTCGTTTGTGACATCCAACACCAAGAGCTCCTGGCTCAGTCATAACCTCGTCAGAAGGTAATTCCTCAAGTGTATTCGTCAAATCGGCAAACGAAACTACTAATGATTCACCAGAAGTGGCAGTGTATGGAGAATCAAGAGTAGCCGGAGACGATTCATCATCCGAAGAGGACTCTAAAGTAACATCATTATGAGCTTGTGTAACATTAGTCGGAGCCTGTGTAACATCAGTCGGGGTATGTGTAACATCATTTCGAGTATGTGTAACATCAGTCAAAGCTTGTGTAACATCAGTCAAAGCTTGTGTAACATCATTGGTCATTGTTGTAGTGGAACGAGACAGACGAGTTAGTTCTTGAAGAGCATATTTTTCTTCAAGTATAGCAGGAGTACATATATGATCATCAATGAGGGCTGTCATTGGTGAATCAAATTCAGGTAGAGCAAATGTAGACGAGGAAGACAACACACCAATAGCAGCAAACGGGAATTATGTTTCACAGAAAATAACGTCGGGTGAGACAGAGATCTCTCCTGTATCGAGATTGTAAACTCGCCAACCTTTCTTTCCAAATGGATATCCCAGAATCACAGACTTCAGTGATCTTGTTTCAAACTTATCACTACCATGTTTTTGATTGTGGACATACTAGAGACAACCAAAAACTCGTATGTGATTCATCGGTGGTGGTCTATTGTACAACAATTTGTATGGTGTTTTCCAATTCAGAACAGCAGTGGAGGTTGAGTTGATGAGATAACCAACTGCAAGAGCGCAGTAGCTCCAAAATTCAACATGAAGATCAGCTTAGAAACGAAGAGCTCGCGCCACGTTGAGTGCATGGCGATGTTTACGTTCCACTCCACCATTATGTTGCGGCGTACCTACGCAAGATGTCTCGTGAATGATCCCCTTTTGGCGAAAGAAATCAGGCATACAGCTGAATTCTGAACCATTATCACTTCGGATAATCTTAACTTGCGTTTCAAATTGTCTTTCAACAAGGGAAACAAAATTCTTCAAGTGTGTTGGTGCTTCTTGTTTCGATGGCAAGAGATAAATCCATAGAGCATGAGAATAGCCATCGAGAATTGTAAGAAAGTACTTTGATCCACATATTGATGTAGTTCGGTACGGACCCCATAAGTCACAATGGATTAACTCAAAAATCATACTCGTTTTACTGCTGCTTAATGGAAAATAATCTCTTGTTTGCTTGGCACGTATACAAACTTCACATGCTTTAGAATCAAAAACAACACTACTTATTTTAGGTAAATGCAACATCTCTAAGGCTTTCGAAGGCGGATTCGACCTCGATACCTTGATTTGAGTGGAATATACTACATGAAACGGAGTCAATTAGCAATTGTATGCATTATCAAAGACATTTTTAAAAACCACAAATGGTCTGAGATCAACAAATTTGTTCTGATTTTCAATCATATGGAGTAAAGGATAAGATTCAAAACATGCATTGGTAAAAACATCCTGGAACTTGTGTTAGATTTTTCAAAATCTTTAAATATCATTTGAGGTGATATGTTTTTTTTTTGAAATCTATCAAGTAATAAAAATAACATTTGTTGTTTTAAATTTTTTCCTATTCTATATATTTACAAAACAAACCGATTCATCATATGATTGGTTTTTCATTAGTATAAAAGTCTGTTGGTAGATATATTTTAAAGACCACGAATATAATGATGTGGTAAAGAAATACTTTAAAGTAAAAAATGCAAAAGCTATAAAAAGAAAATGTAAGAAATAAATCATGTGGTAACAGTTTTTATTTGTTCAAACTTGTTTTATATTTAAACTTAAACTGGAACTACAATGCATACAAGCAAATCGCCCTTTGCCTAAAACATAAAAAAACTGCTAAGCAATAAAAATATAGGTTATGCGGTTTAGATCAGAGATAGAAACCGGAAGTTTCTTGAAAAAGGTCTTCAAAATCGATTAAAATCAAATCAATTCTCCATTCTTCTGCCATTGAAGGCAAGCGAATGAAACATTCAGCTCGAAAAGCCTTTATGGCTGAGCTTTTGCAGACATACTCCATGTAGGAGAAGATTGTTGAATTTAATCTCTCCACGGAGAGTATTAAAACGTAATCAAGCTTTTTTGATGACTGAAGCTGAGGCAATGAACTTGTTAAAAATAAGATATGGGCCAAGCCCAAAAAAGTACAACACCGAACTAAGATAAGAGTGAAAACGACAAGAACATATTGTCCTGATGTCTTTTCGACGGCGAGGAGTAAGACAAGAAGCTCTGGATGATTAAAGCATAGGGTGTTGGAAAGTTGTACATATCTTTCCCCAAAAGAAAAAGACAGTGGTAGAGATCTCTTCCATAGGGAAGAAAGAGTGCCTAACGCATGAGAAAAAGGGTCTTGAGAGACCAAATATTCCGCGCAAATAAATCTTGGTGGGCTAAGAATCTGGGCCAAGCCCATTTTATGAAGCTGGTCCACGCCAACTAATAGAAATCAATGAAAATGAATGGATACTTTCGTAGGATTTCATGATAAGAGCAGCGGCGAGGTTGGTAACCAGGTGCACCGGATTGGCGATACCTCCCATGGACGGGAATCTCACCGGCGGAGATGGCTTTTAAGGTGACAGAGTAGCAGGCAAGAAGCTCCGAGGGATTGAAAGTGAAGATGGTGGCTGAGGGAAGGAGAACTGAGGTGGAAGCAAAAATACTCAGGACTCTGGTGGGTCGGGAGGGTCCGGTGGATATCATTTTATAGTTATAATTTCTTACAAGATATTTTTTGCACTTTTTAAGCACATTTTTCAACTAAAATAACTATTGTTTGATGGGATGTTGGCTTTATGCGCGATGATGTGTCACTGCCATGTACCGCTTGTAGTTTGATGACCGATACTAATCTCAAATAAGTGGTGTAAGTGGTGCAAGACATCCAAAGAGATTTTTGCAATTTCAATCACAATGGTGGGGTTAGTGATACACATCAATTTGGCACCAAAGTTTGAAAGCAAACCCATAATGAAAGCTCTATATCATTTAAATTTTCAATGTTTTTTTAGTCTATGAAGAATTAGATCAACAATACATAAAACAGAAAAGCTTTTATTTGAATTTTCAAATTCATATTGCATTTTGTTACGAGGATATGAAAGTACTAACAAATTAAATCCATTTTGTTACGAGGAAAACACATTTTTTGTTACTAAATAGATTTCTAAAAATTGTGAAAAATTAAGATTTTGGTGAGCTTTAAGAGGCTCTCTCTCTATTCTTTCATCCTTTTTTGAAGATAGACATGCCTGTTCTTCCTTTTTTGGTGTATAGTTTCGATTAAAATAGATCAAGGTTCCATTTATCGGAAGTTTAATTCATGCGATGATGGGATTTCTTTTGTTAGTTTCTTTAGTTTTTCTTTCTTCTCATTCCCTTTGCGTTGAATATCCGAATTCCATGAGCTTGTAGAGCGATTTTCTTTTGATTCATCGATTTGCTTGTTTCATCTTTTCGAAGAGACTAAATTCTCTACTTTCCTTATGGCCTATTGGATAGGTTAAAAGCAGACTTTCTTTTTCGAATGATGGACGAGTTGATAGTTAATTCCTTGTTGGTTTTGGATCAGGATCAATAGCGTTGGAGCTTTTCTTGAAAGCTTTCCAACAAAGGTTATTTCTATGAATCTTCAGAGATATTTCATGCATGTTAAATCTGGTAGCTAAAGATATAGTTTCGCTTCAATTAGCTTTTGTGATGTTAGAGGAAGCAGTAAATCAATTTGATTTCGAAGGGAGATGGGTTGAATCAAGCAAATATCGACTTCAGTCATTAGAGTTCAACATGCGGAACCTTCGGTCCGTTGAAGGTGGTTAATGTTGCTTCTTTTCTTTAACCCAGCAAATTACACATGTTGAAACACACGTCTTCTTCAAGATCATTGATACGCCTAAATTTTATCTTCACTACAAAGTGAAGATCCAACTAAGGTGGAGAGCCTTTAATTTTGTAAAGCAAATAGAACAACAAGTGTATTGTTACACCGCAATAGTATTTTAAGATCGATCCCAAGGAAATGAATAACTCACTAAGAATGCATAAAAAGACCATCGGGTATCTCATACATGCATGTTTTTCCGTGAAGCGACCGATTTGGAAGCACCTGAAGAGGCCGACGGGTGTCTCAGACAAACGAGTTTTTTCTTTAGTCATCTTCTTCCTTCTCCATGATTTTTCCTTGCTTCACTTCTTGTTCCATAGCCATCCCAAGTCCTCAAGCTTTACTAATCTCCATAATACCCTAAAACACACACAAAATACAATGCAAGTGAAACAAAAATGCTCTAAGACTCTAAGATGACACTAGATGATGCAAAAAAATACTCAAAAGCACTAAAATGACTTATGAGAGATATGAAATGGGATGAAAACCAAACAAAACAAGTGTTAAAAATGTCCAAATACTACAAATATCACTCACTTTTTTCTCTTTATAATCGGACTTGTTGTTAGGCTTTGTATTTTATGTTGGTTTAATTTTTTAGAATCCAATTGTAAAACTTAATCTATTTTAGGATTTAGTAAAAATTTAGTTGACAAAAATATTAAATTTTTGATACGTGTTAAATAATAAATTAAATTTAAATATTGTATCAAAAAATAAAAATAAAAATATAAGTGATTAAGAAAATTAATTGTTTCAAAAAAATCAATGTACCAATATGTTAAGTTTGTTTGCAATAATTTATTTATTATTTACTATTTTCTTAAAAATAAATTGGAAACAAATGATATTTTTCTATATATATGTGACACTTAGCTTTTGAATGAATGAAAATCATATCCTATCCTTAAATTTGATTATATAAATTGTCTTTTTAAGTAGAAGGAAAAAATAAATTAGAATAAAAGCAAAATTTTTATTTGGGTAAAATTTTTTATCAATTCTATGGCCGCCTTCGACCTTCTTCTTTCTCGATCCTCCTTCTCTCTTTTCCTTCGTCCTTCCTTTCTCTTTTCTTTTCTCCTTCCCCTTTCTACTCAGTCTTGTAAAGTACATTCTTGTTTTAGTTTGATTTCATTTTAGGGTTTATGAATTTCAGGTTTGATGTTATTGATTTTTAATTTTTAGTCCGCTTCTTCTATTTTTGATCAAGATGAATTTCATAAGAAATTAGTATTGTGTCAATCATCCATTTTTGAATTTTGTAAATTTAAGGGCTTGTTTGGAAATTTTTTATTTGTCGAGGATCCTATGTTTAAGCAGATAAGAGATCATTGCAGATAAAAAATCATTTGTTGGTTTATGTTATGTTTTATTATAATTGTATTAAAGTTCTCTGAATTTTAGTTTCCTAGAGTTCTCATTTTAAGGGTTGATTGGGCAGTTATTGATACACCCAAATGAGTGGTAAAATGTCTTTTGACATTAGATTCTTTCTTTTACAATATTAGTTGCTGCACTTTATGTTTCAAATTTGATCTTTGGGAATCTAGTAAATGTATCAATTGTCATTTGAATTGTGCCATTGGGCTTGCTCTACAAATGTATTGATGTGTATAAAAAATGGAGTACTTGATATGGTCTGTTAATTATGGAATTGTTTTTCAAATTAATTGCTGCATTTGACGTTAGCTTCAATTTCTTGTTGAGTAGTTTAATAATTACATCAATCATTGTCGTTCTCATCGCAGCATAGGACTTGTGACTACATGTTTATCAATTTGTATTGGAAAGAGGTTGCGAAAAGAATCACATGAAGATATAATTGATCTCGAGAGGACATTAAAAAAAAAATGCAAGTATAACTTGTCAATTCTAATTAAAATTGTTATTTCCGGCTAACTTTGCTCCTTGTGTTCTTCCTATTTTTTTGTTTGGAATTTTCTTAAATTATATATTTTTTTATTGTTGCCAGTTATAGCTGCAGATTCCTCTGCCTTTTCATCCTTTTGATTCCCTATTCCATCTTCAACAAATCTTGGACCATGCCTACATTCTTGTGCTTCTCCGTTTCATTTGAATCTTCTTTCTTTTTTTTTTTTTTTTTGGCTGCCAAGTAACATTAATCAAAACAATGGTTCGAATAGGTTTGCTTCGTGGGCTAACCAGGTAAGAACCATTGTGCTTACATGAGAGAAAACAAAGCCTCGCGCTCGAGCCCCTTTTGCAAGAGAGTCGGTACGGGTATTACAAGTATGAGGTAAAAAGGATAGAAAAAACTCTGGAAATCCAGAGCGCAGATGATTGAATTCTTCTAATTCTGATACGAGATACGGCCATTCCTCATCTCCATCAACAAGCTTAACAAGCTGCAGACAATCTGTCTGAAAGTGAATAGAAGTAATACCCAAGCATTGGGCATGTCTCATTGCCCACAAAATCGTTTCCATTTCAGCGTGTAATGGGGATTGAGCAGAAATCTCTGTGAATGCACCCAGCCGAGTGATCAAATCATTATGAAAGAGTACCATGCCTCCTCCATACAAATTTTCTGGACTTACCCAAGAAGCATCTACTTGACATCGGAATTCACTACCCGGAATCGTCATGTCTAGTGAACTTGTTGTTGGAGTTTCCACATCTTCACACGCGGTTTGTACTAAATTGGCCATCTCCCAATTTGCCGTTTCTTGAAGAGCTATATCAATGATATCCAAGGGAGAAATATCTTTCCCATTAAACACTTTATCATTCCTGACCTTCCAGATATACCACATGATCCACGGGAAGCATTTGATCAGATCATTTGATGCCCCCCTTTCTCGTGCCCTTGTCAACAGATAATCTGTATTACAGAACAGAGCTTCACACGGAAATACGTCCGGGATACATGGAATAGATGAAAGATTCTAGACTTGTGATATCGATGGGCATTGAAAGAAAAGGTGGTTTATTGTCTCATCCTCTACGCCACATCTTGTGCAGGACCGATCACTGCCACAATGTCTATCTACTAACTTGCTGCGCGTCGCTATACACCCCGAGATCACTTGCCAAATAAGATGTTTGATTTTTCTTGACGTTTTGAGAGACCAAACCTTACCCTTGAGGGCGTTAGTACTTGGATCTAGCACCTCTTATCCCCTAATTACGTCTTCTGTTTCGCAGGCTCTCTCATACCCGGATTTGACATTATAATTGCCTGATTTTGTGTGGACCCAGCTATAACCGTCGAAATCAAAAATACGGGATGGTCTGAGACTCAAAATTCGCGGAATATCCTCCGGATCAATAAGCTCTTGGATCTTTTCGATCCGCCACCTCTTAGAATCAAAGTCTATTAGATGGTTGACATATAAATTAGGATCCTGCTCTACGGAAATACTCTTTGCCGGTCTTGCCGGAATCACCGGAATCCATGGGTCGCTCCAAACTTTAGTATTAAAACCCGACTTGATATTCTTACGAAGTCCTGATTTGAGCTACTCCTTTGCCGCCATAATGCTCCTCCACCCATACGAGGGCGACGCCGATTTCTCCACTTCTAAGGGGTTGGAGTATCGGAAATATCTTCCTTTTAGAACACGAGCCAAGAGGGATGATGGATACCGAATAAGTCTCCACAATTGTTTTGCTAGGAGTGCCAGATTAAAATTTTTCAAATCCCGGAATCCGAGACCCCCTTTATCCATCGGGACGCATATCTTATCCCATGCGATCCAATGGAGTCCTCTATTATCAGCCTTGGTGCTCCACCAAAATCTGGAGATAGCGCTCCTCATCTTCTTGATAATCTCTGTTGGTAAGAGAAAGCTCGACATAACATACGTCGGAATGGCCTGTGCTACCGATTTAAGTAGGATCTCTTTTCCCCCTTTTGACAGAAGTTTGGATGACCACGAGTTTATCCTGTTATTGAGTCTTTCCTGAACGTAGGCAAATACCTGTTTTTTAGATCCACATATCTTTTCAGGTAATCCAAGGTACATTCCCATTCCACCTTCTGTAGAAATACCGATTGCCCTTTTGAGTGCATTCTTACATTCTGGATTCACTTTATTCCCAAAGAGAATCGAAGACTTCGAAAAATTGAGTCGCTGTCCGGAAGCTTGGCCATATAATGTTAAAATCTTCAAAAGCTCCGCACATTGCGGGATCTCTGCTTTACAAAAAAATAAGCTATCATCGGCGAACAATAAGTGCGAGATTGTTGGGCTTGATCTTGCCACTTTGAGTCCCGTTAATCTCTCGTCTTCCTCTGCTCCCCGCAGCTGGCTTATTAGAGCTTCAGTACATATGATAAACAAAAACAGGGATAGTGGATCGCCCTGCCGAATTCCTCTAGATGGAACAATGTTACCTTTTGGTTCGCCATTAATTAAGACCTGATATGAGACGGAGCTAATACACCTCATGATCCAAAGTACCCATTTTTCATCAAAACCCATCTTCAACATAAGGGCTTGGAGAAAACTCCATTCCACTCTGTCGTAGGCTTTACTCATGTCCGTTTTTATAGCCACAAACTTCGAGTTGCATATAGGATTCGTTCGGAGTGCATGGAAGACTTCTTGTGCAATTAATATGTTGTCTGTTATGAGCCTCTTCGCCACAAAGGCGGATTGTGTCTCATATATTAATTTAGGGAGGATCTTTTTTAGACGTCTACATAGAATCTTCGAAATGATCTTGTAACAAACGTTACATAGGCTGATTGGTCTAAATTCTCCCATCTCTCTTGGTCTTTCATTCTTTGGGATGAGACAAATATTTGTCTGATTAAGCCGGGCATCGAAATCTCCATTCTCAAAGAACTCTTTTACCATGCAAATGATGTCTTTCTCTGTAGATTCCCAGCATTTTTGAAAAAATAATCTCGTCATACCATCAGGACCTGGCGCTTTTTCATGATTTATCTCAAACAAGGCTTGCTTAATCTCTGGATCGAGCGGTATTCTTGTGAGTGCGAGGTTCATTTCAGTAGTTACTGACGCGGTAATATACCGGAGAGCTTCCTCATGACCATCTGGGTTTGATGAGGTAAATATATTCTGGAAATAATCTGTCGCCTCTTTTTCTATACCCTCTTCTGTCTCTACCCAGGCTCCGTTTGCAGCTTTTAATTTAGTAATACGGTTCCGCGCTCGTCTTTGCTTCGTAGTAGCATGAAAGAATTTGGTATTACGATCCCCCTCTTTTAACCAATTAGCTCGACTTTTCTGCTTCCAATATAGTTCCTCGTCTCGGAACGCTGAGCATAGCATCCATTTCAGATTAAGAATATCTTCACTAGAAAAGTTTTCATCAAGTTGAGCATTCTCCAATTGAGCCTTAATCACTTCAATCTTCTTCGCCGAGTTAGTCGGATTATTTTTTTTCCATTGTGATAATGCTTTGCGACATGCACCTATTTTGGAGAAAAGATCAGAGCGATCCCCTTGAGCGGTTCCCCAGCTTTCCCCAACGGTTTCAAGGAACCCATCTTTATCTAACCATCTTTTGTCAAATTTGAAGTTCTTATTAAAGCGGGCCCTACGGGATTGAATCCTCGCAAAAATGGGTCGATGGTCAGATCCCCAAAGCTTTAGATACTCCACATTCGTGTGAAAAAATAAATCATGCCACTCTTCGTTCCCCACAGCACGGTCGAGGCGACATTGAACTCGACCGGAACGTCTAAAACCAAGCCAGGACATGGGATTACCTTTGTAAGGAAAGTCAATCATTCCACAGTTATCCAACATATATTTAAAGTCGAGAAATGAAGCATCGGATCTTCTTCTTCCCCCTTTCTTCTCATGATTCCCTAATATCTCATTGAAATCTTCAATCATGAACCAAGGTCCCACTCGGTTTAAGCCAATCCCTGACAAACGTTCCCAAACAGCAGCACGACACGAAACGACCGGATCATCATAAATAAAAGTCATGTAGACTTTATGTCCTTCGATCGTTGCCTCAATATCGATCATACGATCATTTGAAAATAAAACTTTAACAGAGAAACAATCCAAATAAAAAAGAGCGAGCCCACCGCAAGAAGCTCTGGATGATTAAAGCATAGGGTGTTGGAAAGTTGTACATATCTTTCCCCAAAAGAAAAAGACAGTGGTAGAGATCTCTCCCATAGGGAAGAAAGAGTGCCTAACGCATGAGAAAAAGGGTCTTGAAAGACCAAATATTCCGCGCAAATAAATCTTGGTGGGCTAAGAATCTGGGCCAAGCCCATTTTATAAAGCTGGTCTACGCCAACTAATAGAAATCAATGAAAATGAATGGATATTTTCGTAGGATTTCATGATAAGAGCAGCGGCGAGGTTGGTAACCAGGTGCACCGGATTGGCGATACCTCCCATGGACTGGAATCTCACCGGCGGAGATGGCTTTTAAGGTGACAGAGTAGCAGGCAAGAAGCTCCGAGGGATTGAAAGTGGAGATGGTGGCTGAGGGAAGGAGAACTGAGACGGAAGCAAAAGTACTCAGGACTCTGGTGGGTCGGGAGGGTCCGGTGGATATCATTTTATAGTTATAATTTCTTACAAGATATTTTTTGCGCTTTTTAAGCACATTTTTCAACTAAAATAACTATTGTTTGATGGGATGTTGGCTTTATGCGCGATGATGTGTCACTGCCATGTACCGCTTGTAGTTTGATGACCGATACTAATCTCAAATAAGTGGTGTAAGTGGTGCAAGACATCCAAAGAGATTTTTGCAATTTCAATCACAATGGTGGGGTTAGTGATACACATCAATTTGGCACCAAAGTTTGAAAGCAAACCCATAATGAAAGCTCTATATCATTTAAATTTTCAATGTTTTTTTAGTCTATGAAGAATTAGATCAACAATACATAAAACAGAAAAGCTTTTATTTGAATTTTCAAATTCATATTGCATTTTGTTACGAGGATATGAAAGTACTAACAAATTAAATCCATTTTGTTACGAGGAAAACACATTTTTTGTTACTAAATAGATTTCTAAAAATTGTGAAAAATTAAGATTTTGGTGAGCTTTAAGAGGCTCTCTCTCTATTCTTTCATCCTTTTTTGAAGATAGACATGCCTGTTCTTCCTTTTTTGGTGTATAGTTTCGATTAAAATAGATCAAGGTTCCATTTATCGGAAGTTTAATTCATGCGATGATGGGATTTCTTTTGTTAGTTTCTTTAGTTTTTCTTTCTTCTCATTCCCTTTGCGTTGAATATCCGAATTCCATGAGCTTGTAGAGCGATTTTCTTTTGATTCATCGATTTGCTTGTTTCATCTTTTCGAAGAGACTAAATTCTCTACTTTCCTTATGGCCTATTGGATAGGTTAAAAGCAGACTTTCTTTTTCGAATGATGGACGAGTTGATAGTTAATTCCTTGTTGGTTTTGGATCAGGATCAATAGCGTTGGAGCTTTTCTTGAAAGCTTTCCAACAAAGGTTATTTCTATGAATCTTCAGAGATATTTCATGCATGTTAAATCTGGTAGCTAAAGATATAGTTTCGCTTCAATTAGCTTTTGTGATGTTAGAGGAAGCAGTAAATCAATTTGATTTCGAAGGGAGATGGGTTGAATCAAGCAAATATCGACTTCAGTCATTAGAGTTCAACATGCGGAACCTTCGGTCCGTTGAAGGTGGTTAATGTTGCTTCTTTTCTTTAACCCAGCAAATTACACATGTTGAAACACACGTCTTCTTCAAGATCATTGATACGCCTAAATTTTATCTTCACTACAAAGTGAAGATCCAACTAAGGTGGAGAGCCTTTAATTTTGTAAAGCAAATAGAACAACAAGTGTATTGTTACACCGCAATAGTATTTTAAGATCGATCCCAAGGAAATGAATAACTCACTAAGAATGCATAAAAAGACCATCGGGTATCTCATACATGCATGTTTTTCCGTGAAGCGACCGATTTGGAAGCACCTGAAGAGGCCGACGGGTGTCTCAGACAAACGAGTTTTTTCTTTAGTCATCTTCTTCCTTCTCCATGATTTTTCCTTGCTTCACTTCTTGTTCCATAGCCATCCCAAGTCCTCAAGCTTTACTAATCTCCATAATACCCTAAAACACACACAAAATACAATGCAAGTGAAACAAAAATGCTCTAAGACTCTAAGATGACACTAGATGATGCAAAAAAATACTCAAAAGCACTAAAATGACTTATGAGAGATATGAAATGGGATGAAAACCAAACAAAACAAGTGTTAAAAATGTCCAAATACTACAAATATCACTCACTTTTTTCTCTTTATAATCGGACTTGTTGTTAGGCTTTGTATTTTATGTTGGTTTAATTTTTTAGAATCCAATTGTAAAACTTAATCTATTTTAGGATTTAGTAAAAATTTAGTTGACAAAAATATTAAATTTTTGATACGTGTTAAATAATAAATTAAATTTAAATATTGTATCAAAAAATAAAAATAAAAATATAAGTGATTAAGAAAATTAATTGTTTCAAAAAAATCAATGTACCAATATGTTAAGTTTGTTTGCAATAATTTATTTATTATTTACTATTTTCTTAAAAATAAATTGGAAACAAATGATATTTTTCTATATATATATGTGACACTTAGCTTTTGAATGAATGAAAATCATATCCTATCCTTAAATTTGATTATATAAATTGTCTTTTTAAGTAGAAGGAAAAAATAAATTAGAATAAAAGCAAAATTTTTATTTGGGTAAAATTTTTTATCAATTCTATGGCCGCCTTCGACCTTCTTCTTTCTCGATCCTCCTTCTCTCTTTTCCTTCGTCCTTCCTTTCTCTTTTCTTTTCTCCTTCCCCTTTCTACTCAGTCTTGTAAAGTACATTCTTGTTTTAGTTTGATTTCATTTTAGGGTTTATGAATTTCAGGTTTGATGTTATTGATTTTTAATTTTTAGTCCGCTTCTTCTATTTTTGATCAAGATGAATTTCATAAGAAATTAGTATTGTGTCAATCATCCATTTTTGAATTTTGTAAATTTAAGGGCTTGTTTGGAAATTTTTTATTTGTCGAGGATCCTATGTTTAAGCAGATAAGAGATCATTGCAGATAAAAAATCATTTGTTGGTTTATGTTATGTTTTATTATAATTGTTTTTAATAGATGGATCTCTTCAATCCATCAGATTCTTGTTTTTTTATAAATCTCTTGAACCTTTTTTGGTATATCTTCATTAGTTTCCAGTTTTACCATTGACAATTATATATATATTTTTTTTATTCTTTTCTAAGGTCATTATATTTTTGAATGGACAAAATCGCATAAAAAACCTTCAAAATGACTCGTATTGACACTTTAAACCATCAGAGTATTTCACTAGTACTATAAACCTTCAAACTTAAAAGGTTAACATAAAACCCCCCCAAATTAGATTTTGTATACACGTCATCATTAAAATTAACGGAACCATTAATTCAGTTAACAAAAATTAATTCAAATTTATTTAATTATAAATATGTAAATTTTTAATACAAAACTAATTTAAAATTAATTTTATTTATCTGTTACAATTAAATTTTATTTTAAAAATGAATTAACAAAAAAACAAAAACAAAAACAAAAACAAAAAAATTCCATCTTTTCTTTCTTCCTCACCAATCACCACCTTCATCTTCCTCCTTTTCTCCATCGAAGATCTTCTTGAAGATGCAATATTTCTTATAACAGAAATTAAAAATGGCGATGGTCGTCATGATGATGTGGAAGCTGGAAAACAAAACACAAAGCAAAAAGGAAAACAATCAAAGACGGTTAATCAAAGCTTGTAAGGTAAAGGGAAAAAGGAAAAGCAACAAGAAAAGAAAATCCCAAGATGATAACAAAAAGGAAATTGTTCTTATCTTAAGATTAGGAAATTGTAAAAGTCATTCGGTCTATAGCTATAAATAGTTGTCGATGACTGCTTTGAAAATCGGAGATTAAGAGTTTGGGTTTTCTAAAGGCAAAAGGGTTTTTTGGTTCTTCTTGTAAGATGATTCAATTGAGAGATTATATTTTCTTTGAGAGAGATACTTGTAAGTTCTTTATCTTGGTTTCTTGTAAGTTACCATGAAAGATAAATTTAATTGAGGAATTTGTTTGAGAAATCTCTGTGTAAAGTGTTATCTCTATAGTTCTTGCGTTTTCAATTGGTATGAGAGCGGGATATCTATTCGAGCGATTTTTTCTCTCATAAAAACAGGTGTGATCCTGCAAAAGAGATGTCGAGCTATAGAACACTTATGGTTGTTAATCCTACTGCTTTGGACAAGACTACTTACATATGGTGGAAATCAAAGATGAAAGCAACAATCAAAAGTATTGATGAAGATGCGTGGACTGTTGTTGAAGAAGGATGGTCACCACCAACCAAGGCAGACAAAGATGGTAACATAATTCTGAAACCAAAGAATGAGTGGACAGCATCATATAAGTTGCAAGCGAAGTGGAACTCAAAAGCTCTGTGTGAAATTTTCAAATCTGTGGAGGTCAATCAGTTTGAGTTGATTCAAAGCTGCAAATATGCAAAAGTTGCTTGGGAGGTTCTACAAAGTGTGTTTGAAGGAACAAACACGGTTAAAAGGAGTCGACTTGATTTGCTTGCCTCAAAATTTGAGAATCTGAGAATCGAAGAGGATGAGACCGTTGAAGAATTTAGTGCTAAGATGTGTGCTAATGCGAATGAAGCGGATGTACTTGGGAAAAATTACAACAACAAGAAGCTGGTCAAGAAACATCTAAGATGTCTACCACCAAGATTTGCAGCACAGAAGACGTCCATGAGAGCTCTCTAAACACAGATACTCTAAAGTTCGAAGAAGCAGTTGGAATGGTTGAAGCATATGAGATGAAATTAGTTGCTGAAAATCCCGAGAAGTACACATGAATTGTCCTTACTGCTACAGAAAAAAGAAAACAGAGTGACTTAGAAGAAACAGTTGAGCTCTTAGTGAAGAAATTCCCTCAAGGATTCAAAAAAGATCAAGGAAGCAAAAGAAAATAAGCTGAATCAGAAAAGAGCAATAGAAAATCTGATTTTCAGTGCTATGAATGCCAAGGATATGGGCATTCAAAATCAGAATGTCCAACAGCTAAAAGAAGGGAAATCAAGTGTTTAAATTGCAAAGGTTTTGGTCTTTCAAAGATAGAGTGCATAAATGATCAGAAAACTAAAATAGGCTTGCAAGAAAGTGATTCCGAAGATGAAGCAAGTGAAGAAAACCTGAGCAACCTTGTAGCTTTTATTAGTGAAAGTGATGTGCTTGAAGATGACGTTTTGAACTCTGAATTATTAGAAAGGAGCAAGGAAACAAAATCAGAAATCAAGGATGAGTATACAAGTGATGACGAAAGTGAAGATAATCTAAAGCATGAATACAGAGAAATCTGTGACACTCTGATCATAGTTACAAAGGATAATACTTCACTAATCAGGGAAAAGGCTAACCTCAGAGTCTTAATAGAGAAATTGGAGGCTGGAGTGGCTAAAGAAAAGAGTCATTCGTTGCAATTACAATCAGAATTAGATGAAAAACTCAAACAGATCAGAATGTTGAATTCTCGCACAAAGCATCTTGACAAGATTCTGACCATGGGAAAAATAGAAAAATCCTGCAGAGGTTTAGGATATGAAGGATCAAGTTTTCAAGATAAAACTGTGTTTGTGAGTGGAGAGAAACTTGAAGATGAGAAGCGCTCTTTTAAGAAAAAAGATCATCATACCCAAGTACAACAACAACCAAGAAGATCTGGCTGCTTCTATTGTGGAAAGTATTGGCATGTCAAAGCTCATTGCTACATGGTTCTTAACAAAATAGATAATCTATGGAGACAGAGAAAATTTACCTGGAATGGGTGGAAGAATCAAGTATGGATGAAGACAAAAGATCTTTACGACAGAGCTTATCCTCAAGTACAAGAAAATAAGCTTCGATATAATGCATTCTGTATATCTGGAAAATATTACATAACAAATCAGTTAAAGCAAGTAAAAGAGACTAAAAAATTAAAAATTAATTATATTTAAATAGCTGTTGGTTAGGCTTCTTTGTTTCATTACAGTGGTTTCTCTCTTCCTGAAAACAGAAGAAATGCAATACCGTGGATACTGTAGAACATATGGAAGAACAGAAACGTTATTCTCTATGCAGGAAGCCAAGAAGATCCACAAACACTGGTCCAAAGATGTCTCACGGAAGCTCATGCCTCGTATGAGGTCAACAAAACTGAAAAATAGTTACTTCACCGCCGAGAAAATGCAAGGCTAAGAGACAGCACATGGAAACAACCCTCCCTAGGTATTGTGAAATGCAATGTAAATGCAAATTGGCGGAATGAGAATCTGCACAGTGGTGGTGCATGGCTAGCTCAAAACAACACTAGTGAGGTCTGTAAATTTAGATACCGAACTGAATACTTTATTCTGAATGATAATCCAAAGTATTTATACAAGTATAAGTCGGTTCTAGCCAACACTAAACTAGGAAACTATAGTTATCTTAATAAGGAATTTATACATATTCCTTTAGTTTTACATTTATCCGAATATACGATGTATATCCCCAATACTCCCCTCACGTTGGAGTGTGAAGATTCTGAACACCCAACTTGGATACTAAATGTTGGAACGGAACACGCCTAAAAGCCTTTGTCAAAATGTCTGCAGTCTGAGAATATGTCCGTATGTGCTGGAGAACAATAAGCTCATCCGTAACAGCATCCCATACCGCATAACAATCGGATTCTATGTGTTTGGTACGTTCGTGGAAGACAGGATTTGTTGCAATGTGAATAGCAGCCTTGCTGTCGCAAAAGAAACGTGTTGGGGACATTTGATCAACACCAAGTCTTGACAAGAGTCGACGAATCCATTTGATCTCTCGAAGCGCAGCAGCCATAGACCTGTACTCGGTCTCAACAGAAGAATGAGACGGTTTATTGCATTTTAGTCTTCCAAGCGATAGACGAACCACCAAGCATAACAACAAATGCACTAAGAGAACGTTTCGTTAATGGACAAGACGCCCAATCAGCATCACAGTAAATCGTAAGAGTAAGGTCGAAATCAGATTTGAGAAGTATGCCTTGACCAGGCGTGCCCTTCAAAAACCACGCGAAGAGCTACATTCCAATGAGCCTCCGTAGGGGCCTTCATAAACTGTGACAGAACATGCATTGAATAGCAAAGCTCTGGTCGAGTATTCAAAAGGTAGATTAAGCGACCAACAAGACGCCTATATTTCGTCGGATCATCAAGTGAAGGACTATCAACCGTGGAAAGTTGGTGATTTTGCTTGAGTGGTGTTAAAGCTGTCTCAGAACCAAGGTTTTCTGATTCCGAAACAAGGACACAGAGAGAGAACCATTTGAGGTGGGAAGAGCGTGATGTGTATTACACGCAACATAGTCCTTGAGCAAGACGAATTGTGTCTTTTGGCGCAAACCTCTACCCAGAACTTCCGGTACACTAACCGAAACCGTCAGCTCAGACACCTCAGGAACTTGCGAATGCTCAGCCGGTGAGTCCGATTCAGGGGGCGAAGACGATTCGACCACCAAGGGAAAAGGGGAAATAGGAGCTGGTTGTTCTGTTTCCATAACCGCAGGTGTTGCAGCCTCTACTGGAGCTGGCATGCTCCCCCTTACATCTGGCGTAATGAGCCAATCTTTATCGCAAATCACAGCCTCAGCTGGAGACGACAACGGTGTAGAAGTTGTTAAAGAAAAGGGATAAACGTCTTCCCGAAAAACATCCCGAGACACCAAAAATTCATTACGCTCGATATCGTAAACCTTCCAACCTTTCTTACCGAAGGGGTAACCAATGAAGACACAAGATCGACTTCGTTGAGCAAATTTGTCTTTGTCTCGAGTCATACGATGAACATAACAGGCGGATTCGAATACTCGAAGCTGCTTGTATTCTGGTTTTACACCATGAAGGATCTCAAACGGTGACCTTCCTTGGTGTAATGATGTAGGTGTACGATTTATCAAATAAGCAGCCGTGAGGACAGCCTCATCCCAAAACTTTATCGGAAGATTAGCCTGAAACAACAATGCTCGAGAGACATTCAGAATGTGTATGTGCTTCCTCTCGACCCTTCCATTCTGTTGTGGCGTTGCGACACAAGATGTTTGATGTATGATTCCATTGTCTTTAAAGAATGAAGAAAGAACCATGAATTTAGTCCCATTGTCGCTCCGAACTATTTTCCCCAACTTATTGAATTGCCGTTCAGCATACGCAAGAAACTTCTTCAATACATCCTTGACTCGGATTTTTCAAGCAATAAGTAGGTCCAGATAGCTCTCGAAAAATCATCTACTATTGTTAAAAAATAATCTGCACTGCAGGATGAAGGGAGACGATATGGCCCCAAACATCAACATGAATAAGGGAAAAACATTCCGTTGTTTTATTTATACTATCATAAAAAACTTCACGAGTTTGCTTAACTCGAAAAAAATGTCACAAGGACTAGAACTAGCAGATTTCTTAGAACCAGAAAACAAATCCAAATCCGAAAATACTGAAAACGACGGATGTCCTAAACGCTGATGCCACAAAGCTTGATCCCAAACTCCAACTGCTTGATGATTCTTTGCTGAGACGCTATTCGTAAAATAATACACATCATTCCGCTCTTCACCGGTTCCAATCATGGTCCTCGAAAAACGGTCCTGTAAAACACAAATTGTGTCAGATAAGATTGCAAAACAATTCGTTTGTTTTAGCAATTTTGCAACAGATATTAACGTGCAATTTAAATTGGGAACATATAACACTCGTGGCAGTGTAATCTTAGACGATAAAGGAAACGATCCCATGCTCATTGCACATGTTTTAATCCCATCTGCAAACGCAACAGAGCATGGCCGCATATTCTCGAGATTGGTTAGGAGAGATAAACGTCATGTCATATGATGAGACGCCCCCGTATCAAGAATAACATCGCCAAAATCAATCTTACCAGACAGATTGTCGGAGTTAGGAGAAGATGATTTGACCTGAACCATCTGCGTAAGAACCTTCCATTGATCTTCCGTAAACTCAGGAAACGAGGATGAGCTTGTAGTATGAGCTACATTAGATTGACTGTGCCCACGTTCAGAAATGTTGGAGCTCGAACCACGACCTCCTCTTCCTCGTCCTGAACTTTGTTGTCCTCGACCAGGACCCTGATTTCTTTCCACATACCAATCCCACTACAAGAAAACATACTTTTTAGGAGGGCCGAATTCGTGGCAAATTCGTGGCAAATCAAGAGTAGCAACGAATTTGCCACGAAAACTTAATCGTCGGTAATCGATCGTCGCGAAAGCAAATTCGTCGCAAATTCCTCGTTAATGTTGGGAGATCCAGATTTCGTCGTAACATCGTCGTTAATAGTGTCGTCGTAAATTCGTCGTTAAATAGCGAGACACATAATTCGTCGTAAATCCGTGGCAAATTGAGAGGAAAACAATCGTAGTAAATTCGTAGCAAAATAATAATCGTCGTAAAATCAGGACAAGACCGTTATAAGCAAGATCATGCAACGGTTCCGTCCGATCGCGCCAAAACCAACTGTCGGTGAATCTTCTGACGATACAAGAAGCAGTAGATTCGATGGAAGAAACAGAATTAGATCTAAAAGAAAGTATGTTAGGGTTCGGGATAAAAGCGTTAGCAGTGGTAGTAGTAAGAAGGATAGGATAATTAGTAAGAGTGGTTTCGATGGAGAGATTATAAAGACCGATCTTGATAAAGAGATAGACAATGATGATAGAAGCGATATGCTCACGCTTCAGTTGCTACCGGCCAAGGATAGAGATCTAAGAAGTAATGAAGATCAAGATGGTGAGAATGGCTCGATCGTAGGGCTGCCGCCATCTTTAGATCGGACTGTGGTGGAGTCGTGGTTGACGGTGGAGTGTGTGAGTGACACGTGTACTGACTTGGGAGGGTATCACATCCTGGAGCTAGGCCGTATGGATCAGGGAGAGGAGAGAGTAATGAAGATGTTAGAGGCTGACACGTGTCCTTGGTTAGTTTCGGATGGGTCGAACCGGGTCTATTGGGTAAACCGGGCGTACCGGAAAATGATGGGAGATGAGGATGGGGTGGTAAATATCAAAGTGTGTCTTGTGGTGGCGATGGACCTTGTGGAGGAGATGGCGTCCATGGTGGAGTTATATGGCGCGGTGACGTGCAGGGTTAGAGTTCGGTATGAGCCGTCCACATGGAGGAAGGAGAGGGGTAAATCGGAGTCGGAGGTTAAGATGACGGTACCGTGTGATGTATGGAGGATGGGATCAAGTGGGTTTGCTTGGAGATTAGATGTTGAATCAGCTCTAAGACTCGGCAGGTAATTGATGAAAACCGGAATGATACGAACCATCGGTAAAAGACACTATGAAAGCAATCTATACATTTAGATATTATTAGTATGCGACTAATTTACACCCAAAACCTAGCTAAACAATGTAGGATTGTCAAACACTTATATATTTGTCCACAAATCTCCCAAACTTTCGATGTGAACTATTCTAACATCCCCACCCCCTCTCCTTCAAAATTGGACATCTAAAACGTGAAATTTGTGTGATTCAACATCCACGGGTGCGCTTCAAAATCAAAAAATTTGAAACTAGGTTTTAATACCATATTAGCATGGGTATAACTCACACTCAAAAGCTACCTCAAGAGTGGAGGATTGCCACACACTTATGTATTGTACACAAATCTCCTAAATTCTCGATGTAGGACTATTATAACATATATAAAACCAATATACATGTTATTCTAATCTTATATACACTAGCTTAGAGTTGTGATGAATTTGCATTACGTGCAGTTGTATATGACTCCGGCTTTTATATGACTTGTATGATAATATTTATATAATTTCACCATGGATTAATTTATCTTATGTCGTGTTTCAAGTATATATATGTTGTTACTTTGATGTAAATGTCTTTTAATTTCGTATAACCTTAGTGACTGGTTGTACCTTGTAGAAGAAAAGAAAAATGAAGAAAAAACAATCTTCCATAATTTGCTTGATTTGAACTAATCAAGAAGAAAAAAAAAACGGAAAAACAATCAGTTTTCAATAGAAAAGAGTAAAAAACTTTCCACTATACAAAACATGTAAAAAATGTGCTAGGCAAAAATAATCTGACATGTGATTTGCATTTACTCAGGACTAGACTACTTTATATGAACGGTGAATAATAGAACAATAGAACATTTCTGATAAATAGTGTAATTCAAATAATAAAAAAACACTAACAATTATATCTGTAATATTTCAAATTTAGTTATCATTTAACACAGAATGACTAATTAGAAATGTGAAACTGTAAAAAAATAGTGGGATTAAGTTTTACACGTAAAGAACATTGCATATTTTATTCGTCATATTATACAATTTACACGAATCGTTAGAATCTACAACCTAAAATATATATAGCGTAGTAGTATTTTTCGAGTCCAACATGCTTAAGGATTTCTTTTGGATGTGTATCAAATTATTTCAAGGGAGTGTATTTAGTGGGTTTTGGAGTCGTCTCTTTGTCGGAAACTTTTTTTTTTGTTTCTCAACGAACTTAGAAGAAGTTTATCATATCACCTACACACTCCGTAACAACATCTCCAGCTCTCCTATGTAATTAATACAGCTCAAATTTGGTTATCTACTTCACATCAATGTTTT
Organism: Alliaria petiolata; assembly: GCA_020283515.1. Lineage (NCBI taxonomy): Eukaryota > Viridiplantae > Streptophyta > Magnoliopsida > Brassicales > Brassicaceae > Alliaria > Alliaria petiolata. The sequence goes on from JAHZTW010000001.1 coordinate 183,608,064, forward strand.
CGTCCAGTCGCATATATATATATATATATATATATATTTTCGTTTATGAATATTTTTTTTTTGTTTTGTTAAAGGGTTTTTCGTTTATGAATCATGGTTTTCTTGTGTAGTTTTAAATTTGTTTTCCTCGTTATTGTTTATGCGAGTACACATAGTACAAGATATGTATTAAAAAACAAAAAAAAAGACGAGTTGAAGACATCATAAGTGAACAGATGGCATTTTTTTGTTGGAAGAGAGGTCATAGAAAGGGCTGTCTTGGTTGGTCCTTGTCTATATATATATAAGGTTCTTTCTTTCTCTTCTTTTAACGACAAAAACCCATGATTTATGGACTAAACCTTACAGCTCACACATGCATATTGCATGAATTTTACTGGATCTAGCCAGTACTGGCTTTTAACTATATTATATTTACACACTAGATTTTTTTTATCTGCGTTGCGTGGTACATATATATATATGAATAATTTTTTTAACCATGTTTATTTATTACTATAGCGTCAGAGAAATCTCTTATAGACTGTGTATATATAAAGAAGTTGTGGATATATATAATTTACTATACGTACGGAAACATTTTTATTTTCTTAATTTGTTATACATATTCATATAATTTTTTTAAGATTATATGTTGGACATAATTTTCTGATATCATGATGAATCAATAAACCCGACACGCGAGATTCTTATCCGGGGAAGGAACAACACTCGGTGAAGTCAAAGGATCAAATCAACTAGGAAAATTATGTAGCTATATAAGAAAGAGTCGTAACGAACCAAATTTTCTTACGCAAAGATAGTGACAAAGCACGATGAGAATCGTACCTGAAGCTCTCTCAAGCTGCTTTGGGGCTCCTTCTATTAAGAACAGAATCCACTTGGGTTGCGTGTGGATCCACCAAAATGTCATTAAAGACGCTTCCATCTGGGAAATCAAAGAGAAGCAGAGTCAAACGTGGCCTAGACGCTTTCCATCTGTGGTTTTCAAGCAACTTTTGCTACAAAGGGAAACGATCTTTCAATGGGTTTAGGGTCTTACCGGGCATTGGTTCAAAGAGCAAGTTCTTGGACTGATCCTTGGACTCCTTGAGGTTGTTGGGATCTCCCTCCTGCTCGTTCACAAGCTCTTAAATGGAGAAGTGGAGGAGCGTTAAAGCTTTCTTTCTCTTCCAGTGAGATTTATAATCTGATTAGAGGACACAAACCACTTGTTACCTGGCAACAAAATCATCTGGCTGAAACGAGCGTTAAAGCTTTCTTTCTCACGATGACTTTCTCCAAGCCAAAGAAATAATAAGACTACACCGAAACACAAGTCGTCCTCCTGATGCTCTGCTCAAAGATCGCATCTCTCTGCTTTTCGCGATCAAAATCAAGAAGCTGCTTCTGAAATTATGCAACTATACTTCTCCCTCAGATAATTCGCCTCCTCGTTGGCTTCCGAAGATTATTATTGTCCTTTGATTCGGACAAGATTTGGTAAATTCCTCCCTGTGTCTCGACTCTCGATGGTTTGCCATTATCTCTATCTAGGGCTTTACTGTTGCGATTCTCTTTCTCCCCTAAACCGGAAAAAATAAATAAAAAATCTCTTCGATTTGGACTTCTTCATTTCCGAGCATTTGGGCTTCTTCATATTTTGGTATTTAATGGTTTTGGGTTCTTCCCTTTGAGTTTTAGTACTGGGCTTTGTAATCTAAGGGGTTGGTGCATTGTAAAAATGTACTCCTTTGCCAAATTTAATTTTAATGCAAAAAAATGTTCACAAAAAAAAAAAGCACGATGAGAATAGAACACTAAATGCAAATTGAACATGAAAACGCCAGCACAAATTATTAGTATATTATTTTGAATTTTATGTTAAAATAAATTGTTTTACTACTTTATTAAAAATGATTTGTTATTTGATATTAAATGAATTTTTCAAAAGTGAATCTATGTAAACCATTTTTTCAGAAATAATAAGAAATTCTTTTTAAATGATTTTCAAAGTATGTGGGTAATTTGTTGGAAATATGATTTTCAAAGTTGTAAGGGGATTAAGCCTTTTAAGTCATAAACGAGATAGTAAACGACTGGGCTTTTAAGTCACAGGCTTCGGTTGTAAGATGGGCTTTAATATCAAGCCCAATCAGCTTCGACTTGGGATCAAGGGTTGTAGTCTTCTTCTTCTTCATATTAGTGAATTTTCATGGAAACGATCCTGGCGTGAGTAGGATACTGTCGATAAAGACTAAAAACTTAATTCTTTTCTCTAATTGCTTTCAAGATTTCAAATTCGTATTTGAGAAAGAATGAAATATAAAAAATATACATCAATTCATTTATTGCCAATTGTTTTTGAATTGTAAGCTGGTAAAACTAAACAGTTAAGCTCAAAATTTGATAAAAATCAAATACTAATATTTAAGTTAAATCATAACATCCCTTAATTTTGGATGATGAATGCTAGAAAGTAAAATTTAATTTTGCGGAATTTCTGTTGTAATTTATTTAGATGGATTAATTTCAATGAAAATGATCCATATAGTGTCCCTTCACAAATAATTTCCTTGTATAACACATGTCAATGTCAATAATTTCCTTCGCTTAGATTTTTCTTCACGTATCTATGCAGGATATGAAATCTCAATAATAATTTCATTTGATAACCATGGAAATAATTAATCGCTTAATAGTGTATGAAATATCTGTATTTTTTTCTTGAAAATACAAAGAATCAATACCATGTTTCTCCTTCTTTTTTCTTCTGGCACAACAAAATATTTTGTTTTATATAATAGATATATAAACACACAGAAATACAAACCCTAAAATCTATTTCAAATTCAGACCTCAGACCACTGATTCTTCTATGTCTCGTGTTGTTGATCGTTTAAAGTCTTTTTCACACATATAATAAAGTAGAAATATGTTTCTTAATATTAGTCATATTACATTGCATTTACGAGTAAAACTTGTATTCCTTTGCTTGAATAACGATCGTCCTTAGCCCTCCAATCGGCGACAAGACCATTAAGAAAAGACCAAACACGATACATACCTGAAATAATCAAACACACCAAATTTAATTTTTATTTTTTTCAGAAAATAGTTTCACAAAACGCAACCGCGGTTGGCAAACGCTAGAAAAATTAATAATAATGTTACTTACCCAGTTGGCCCACCAAGACAAGCTGTACTTCCTAGGTTTGTAGATGGCTAGCCAAATTATGCAAGGAAGCTGAAACAAATAATAATAGTATTTATATCAGGCTAATTAATTCAAAGTGAGAAAAAAAAGAGTTTAGAAATCGCAATCTTACGAAGTATGTCGTTGGGGCAAACGCGAATCCTCCAAAGAACGCCAAAAGTCCGCCAAAGAACGGAAACGTCATACCAAGAAACATTGTTGCAGCTACATAAACAAACAAAAAAGAACCAAAATCAGGTTTATGGATCAAGTAACACCATATTTTAACGTTCTTAAAAATCTAGATATATATACCTATAACTGTGAATATAATAAAAGCAAGTTTGAATTAGTTTTCTTACCAACATAGAAATTGCGGACACAGAACCGGAGAAGCGTGGTCGGTCTGAAATTAAGCTTCTTGACCAATAAAGTTTCCATCATATCGAAAACCGGCATTGCATATATCTGCAACAAAACCAAAATTTGGTTTAGATTCGGTCAATTTCGCTTCTCTATACCAAAAAAAAGATTTTTTATATAAAAAAAAATCCGGTTTAGATTAACCGACCTGGTAACTACCGATGACGTGGATCACGACGAAGATGTTCGCCGTCGCGATTAACCAAGCCGGTTTCTTAAGTGACATGAGAATATTGTCTTCGACACCGTTCCCAAAAATATAATATCCGACGAGAGCCACCGGAAAATAACAAAGCGCGACGACAATGTAAGCGACAATGACTCCTCTCCACATCGGACCTTTTGAAGGTTTCTCAGGAGTCGAAGGGATCGTTGCTTGGATCTCAAGGACCACGTTGTGTCCCGCGTAAGCGAACGCCACGTCACCTAAACCGCTGAAGAAATTGAAAACCGTACCGGCTGTTGATTTTGCTTTGTAACCGTATTGAACATCTTCTTGAACGCCTTTGCTCACTGAAGCTCCCCATGCGATTGTTGAGTAGCTATAGATCAAAATGTAATAGATTTATATAACCAGTTGATGAATTAGATAAACCGGACTAAAACAAACCGAAATGAAACTTGAATTTAGTCCAAATGCAAACCGAGTCATTTTACCACACCGAACCAAATCTATATTCGGTTTTACCTCCAAAATTTCGAGTGTTTAAGGCTAGGGACTACATCAAACCGGAACAAACCGAATAGATTCAGATTGACAGATTCTATGGATTTTCATACCGGATTATGTTTAACCAACACATAAACCTAATTCAAAAAAACCGGTTAAAGTAATTACCTGAGAGACATAACGGCGGCGGCGAGAGAAACGCCAGAGATGGAATTGAAATTGGGGAGATGAGAGAGGACGAAGTGGACAGAAGCGAAGATCATGATGAAGTAAGTAAGTTTGATTGATTTGCAATCTTCACAAACAAGCTCGTGAAATTTCTTTAGCGATTTGCCTCCAGTGACCATATAAACGATGCAAACGCCGATTTCCACGATCAGCTGTTGCGGCACGACTATATAAAGACCGAGATTTTCTCCAAACGCGTGTTGTCCAAGCTCGTGGTAGCGATCGAAACGCTTCCCCGGAACCATCTCGTGCATCTCCACCATTTGCCATAGTGTGTATAGTGTGATGATCCATGAGAGAACCATTACCGCAACTCCTGGTCCCCTGAGAAAAAATAAATAAAACCGGTTTAATTTTGATAGTTCCGGTTTAGGCCAATAACCGGTTTGGATTTGGAAATTTTACCAGCCGAGCTGAGACATGGCGTAAGGGAGGCCGAGAACTCCGGCACCGACCATGGCGGTGACATTGTGGAAAGCAGAGTACCACCATTTAGCATTTCTTGATGAAGTAATTGGTAACCAATCTTCGATTTCTTTTTGTCTAGCCAATTTCTCATCATCCTGTTTTTATTTCAGCAAAATTCAATTGGAAGAAAAGTCAGCTATTTTGCTCAAATCGTGATTTTGGGGCTGAAAAGTTAGATAACAACTTATGGGGCAAAGAAAAATAAAGTAAAAGTATAAGGGTCGACTTTTTTGGAAGATCTCTTGGTCTGAAATGGTTTTGGTTGGTACCACTACCAACCATAAAGTTAATAGTGGTTAAGATCTAAACTATGCACAGAAAGCAAAGAACAAGTTGAATCTCCTTATTCCACAAAATCAACGGAAGCAAAGTCAACGATTTTAAGTCTTGGGGCTGAAGAGTTTACATATAATAACTTTTGGAGTAAAAGCATAAAACAAGTTCTAAAATCAATGGAAGCAAAGGAAGTAAAAAAAAAAAAAAATCAATGGAAGCAAAGTCAACGATTTTAAGGGTGATTTAACATTCATTTTTAAAAAAATCATAAAGGTGGATTTTAAAAGATCTCTTGGCCAAAAACTTTTGTCAAAAAAAAAAAAAAAAGATCTCTTGGCCGTTTTTGACGGTGGTTTTGGTTGGTAGAACCTTAGAAGTTCCCTAAACTCTGGAAAAGTCAGAAACTGACCCATACTCTAAAAATCTAGACTTAGGGGGCACAAAGTTAATTCATCATTTTGGGTATGAAGAGTTCTATATAATAATTTCCGGGGCAAATGAAAAATAAAGTGAAGTATAAGGGTATATATTGATAGATCTGCTGGCCTTTTTGGACTAAGGTTTAGGACGGATGACGGCGTTCCCTAAACTTTGGAAAAAGTCAGAAACTGACCCGTACGGTATATCTTTAAAGGTAAGATCTAAACATACGAACAAAAAAGCATCGATTTAATGTTGTGTGTCTTGTAACTTGTAATAACTCAATTATACAATTTGAAAATAGGAAAAAAAATAATGGAACCATTGAGCTATATTTTTATGCCTTATGAATTTTTCTAAGAAGAAAAATCATAAGCTTTTAATTAGTCAGCAAGTCAGTATATTACATTAAATCATAAGCTTTTAATTAATCATAAGCTTTTATGAATTTTCTTTCAACCGACCCACTTGTGATGTCTTTAAGCACCACAATTAATTTATTTTCAAAAAAAATAATATAAAAGATTAAAACGGAGATAAATCTTTGAGAAAAGAAGGCGACATAAAGAATCTCTGTAAGAAGAAACAAATTTCTAAGAAATTTAGTAAGCGAGGCTATAAACAAAAAAAAAATTGACATTGTTAATCATTTTCTTTTTGTTAAAAGGGTTTGTTGTTTATCATTTGAATAAATACACTCCATTTCATCTTTAGTTTGTACCTCAGAAAAATAACTCAAAAGTCCGTTTTCGTTTAACCAAAATTCAACAAACTCAATATCTTAATCACAATATGGCAGTAAAACAAAGAGAAAGAGAGACTCACATAATCATCTTGAGGTGGTTGAGTTACCATGGTGTCACTGGGAGAGATTGAGGGAGAGAGAGAGAGAGGGAAAGAGGAGAGAAGAAGGGCTTAACAAGTTCTCACACTTCTGAGAGATTTTATGACTAAATATATAAAGCTCCTCATGGAGATTATACACACTGACACATATATATATATATATATATATATATGCACTTAATTAGTTTGAATATTAAAAGAGAGAGAGGGAGAGAGAGGGAGACTTAAAAAGTTGAAGTTTTTGTTTGACTTCACAAACTACTTGTGGAGATGGGCACAAGATTTATGAGCTGGAATCTGCTAATATATTTAAGCAACTAACAATATAATCTTTAAAGGAAATACTAATTAAACAATCAAATATTACATTAGTTTGAACTTTGAACCAAAGAAAAAAAAAATCAAATATTACTCACTATTCATCTACAAAACTGGAATAGTATATTTATGAAAATAATTTCACATAGTATCCTTAGTTTCGTTACTTAAGGGGTAATATGAGAAGGGCGTTTGCTTATTTTTAAAACTTTATCGGATGTTACATTCAGAGTAATACTTAAATTGGACACGTAATACTCTTTTTAAGTTATTTTTCGGATACATGAATGATAATGTAATTTACTGACTCATCAATGTATAAGCTATATGTTTCTGCTGTATAAGTTATCTTTTATTGACTAAAAACAAAGTGGGAGAAGAACGCCGTTCTCTTTGTTCACACCTCAATTAAGTCGTCTTAATTGTCGTCAATACAATTTAGGGATTTAACAGAAAAAGAAATTGCCGTATATTCAATAAAAATCAATATACTACTCGTGAAAAGAAAATATAAACGCCAAAAATATATATAAAAGGAATATTTGCTATATAAAACTATTGGTTGACTGGTTGTTATTATTATAGATAAGAGACGTAGTAATTAATTTCATTGGGATTCGCTCTTCTATGTTACAAGAAACGCGATAAAGAGCGTTTAGAAAAGTTTTTTTGCGCTGACTGCCGCCAACATGTTACCAAACAGCCCGTTGCTGATGTATCTTGCGTGGTTTTAAAACGTTATATAAATTTTGCTTTTTGTCAAACATGAAAATTTGATATTTCTGTTCAGACATCTCTGAGTCAATTTATTTATTGCTCGTAGAAAAACACATCAATTGTTTTATTTGATTGTGATATTCAAAGATACACATCATCTTCTTCTTTTTTTGGTCTGTGGATCTCTCTACAAGAACAAGACTATATCCCTCAAAATCAAATTTTGAGAAGTAAAAGTTCAAAAAAAAAAAACAAATTTTGGGAGATCATTTTGCATATACTACATAGTCTAATTTTTTGTATTTTCTGGTTTACATATATAATTATATATCATGTGTCCATGTATACGTATTTATTGGTTTGACGCAAAATCGTAATATTTATTTATTATTTGTAAATTCTAAAAAAAAAAAATCAGATTTCTCTGCTACGTACCCGTTTTCATGGCATTTAAAATAGTACTTTTAGAGAAAATAATTAGGTTTTTGTTCAATTTTGCTTTTTAAGTTTGTGTGTTTTTTTTGTTGACAAAAGTTTGTGTGTTTTCGTTTATCTATTAAATTAATTGACTGGTTTTAGTGTTTAAAATGTGAAGGAGGAGATTTCATAGAAATATCGTAATGGTAGGGGAAGACTTGAACGAAAATGATGAGCCAACGAAAAGAAGAGATAATGAAGTGTATGGTTCACTTATAACAATCTCTATTAAATTATTTTATCATTTCCTATAATATATTGTCATGGTCTTGCTTTTCGGTCAAGTGGTTTCTTCCATTGACTTTTCTTTATTTGTTGTTTTGTGTTAATTAGTTGAAATTTGTTTTACGGCTGTAACGGCTTGATGCCCCATATTTTTAACACTATAACAAAGAAAAAAATGTGTATGAAAATAATGATAGTTACTCTTGATCATTGATCAACATAGCTAAAACATTAAAGCTACCAACATTACATTTTCGAATTTGAGGAAAAAATCTAAACTAATCGTGCGTTTAACATTTGTTATAAGAGTTTTACATGAATCTATGACGTGTATTTAGTGGATGACTTGTCTATATTGGTTTTAACTACTATTTATCAAGTTATTATTAAATTACATTTCTTGTTATTTCTGTAAATTTTGTTTTCACGAAAAATGACAACTACTTGATTCAATGTTTTTATATTGTTGTCAATAGATCACACTAACAAGAGATTATAAATTCTATTGAATTTGACTGCATAGTTTTTATTGAACACTACAAGAAAACAGACGATTTGCGACGGAAATTTGTGACGGAAAAGAGGCGTCGCAAATTTGCGACGGCATTACGACGACATTACGACAGCAGTTGAAAGTCGTCGCAAATGCGTCGCAACTATGCGTCGGCAATTTTGCGTCGCAAATGCCTCGCAAATTGCGACGGTTTTGCGATATTATTGCAACGGCTACGTAGTCTGTCGCAATTCCGTCGCAATTTGCGAGGCATTTGCGACGCAAAATTACCGACGCATAGTTGCGACGCATTTGCGACGACTTTATTCGGAAGCAATATTTGCGACGGAGTTGCGTGGGATTTGCGAGGGGAACCTAAGTAGCTACACCACGTTTTTCAGAAGTCTCACCTACTTTCACATGCTCGAGTAAATCGTCGCAAAAATGTCGGTAGCCGTCGTAAATCCGTCGCAAATTTGTATGTAGCCGTCGCAAATCCGTCGCAAAAGTGGTAGTAGTCACAATTCCGTTGCAATTAGTCGTCGCAAATACGTCGCTACTTATAAATTTCCGTCGCAAATACGTCGCAAAAAAATCTAATAATCTATAAATAGCTCACTTCTGGTTTTTTTTTACACATTCAAACATAAAATAAAAAGAGAGAAAAAAAATAAGAGAGAAAAAAAAGTAAGAGTGAAAAAATGTCTTCGAATTATGATGGCATCTATGCATTACGGTCTTGGATGTACAATCAACGAGATCCGGAGAGTGGTGAAGTGACGAAAGAGTATCGGGACGGATTGCGAGGATTCTTTTATCAGGCAACAAACCAACCATTTGCGATAGAACATGGTAAAATATTCTGTCCATGTAGAAAATGCAAGAATATACCATATATAGAAATTGATACTGTGAAGAGGCATCTATATAATAGAGGATTTATGCCAAACTACTATGTGTGGTTTTCGCATGGGGAAGGTAGTGGTGCTGGAAGTAGTAGTACCGCGGGTCAGGGGTTTGAGCAGCCTAGTAATGATAATTATGATGATGGGTGTAATATATTTGGAAATATTGATCAAGGATATCAACAAGGGAATATATATCATGATATGGTTGTAGATGCAATGCATGAAGCTCCACCAACCTCATTTGTTGATAATAGTCGGGAAGAACCCAACGCAGATGCTAGGCACTTTTATGATATGTTAGACGCTGCAAACCAGCCAATCTACGATGGATGTAGAAAAGGGCAGTCTAAATTATCATTGGCATCTAGAATGATGAAAATTAAGAGTGATAATAATGTTAGTGAGAGTGAAATGAATTCATGGGTCGAACTTTTTAAAGAGTATTTGCCAGCAGATAATCTTTCTGCTGAAAATTACTATGAAATACAGAAGTTGGTTTCGGGTCTTGGGTTACCATCAGAAATGATTGATGTATGCATTGATAATTGCATGATTTTCTGGAAAGACGATGATAAGCTGCAGGAATGTCGATTTTGTGGGAAGCCGAGATATCAAGAAACTAGTGGAAGAACTCGTGTCCCGTACCAACGCATGTGGTACTTGCCAATCACTGATAGATTGAAAAGATTATACCACTCGGAAAGGACTGCGGCAGCAATGAGATGGCATGCGCAACATTCTATAGTGGATGGGGAGGTTACACATCCGTCAGATGCAAAGGCGTGAAAACACTTTCAGACGATACACGTTGACTTTGCTAACGAATGCAGGAATGTCTATCTTGGCTTATGCACTGATGGATTTAGTCCATTTGGTATGTCTGGGAGGCAATATTCTCTATGGCCAGTCATATTGACGCCATACAACCTTCCTCCGGATATGTGCATGCAACGAGAATTTTTGTTCATGAGTATTCTAGTGCCTGGTCCTAAGCATCCGAAGCGAGCACTTGATGTATTCCTGCAACCTTTGATTCATGAGTTGAAACAGCTCTGGTATAGTGGTGTTCGCACGTTTGACTACTCCCAGCAGCGGAATTTCAATATGCGTGCTGTGTTAATGTGGACTATAAGTGACTTTCCGGCATATGGAATGTTATCGGGTTGGACTACGCATGGAAGATTATCTTGTCCATATTGTATGGATAGGTCAGATGCGTTTCAGCTGAAGAATGGAAGGAAGTCATGTTGGTTTGATTGTCATCGTAGGTTTCTTCCCATGAATCATACATACCGGAAAAATAAGAAGTTGTTTAAGAAGAACAAGGTTGTCCGTTTCCCTCCACCTGTTCATCTTTCAGGGGATACTTTGTTAGAGCAAATTGATGAATTATACGGTGCTCAAGAAACGTGTAAGCGTGGGGGAAATTGGCACACACCGGCAAACATGCCGGACGGATATACTGTATCTCATAATTGGCACAAAAAGAGTATCTTCTGGGAGCTCCCTTATTGGAAGGATCACATTTTACGGCACAACCTTGATGTGATGCACATAGAGAAGAATTTTTTTGAAAACATCGTGAATACAATCTTGAACGTGAAGGGAAAGAGTAAAGACAATTTGAAATCAAGGTTGGACTTGGTCGAAATTTGCGCAAGACCCGAGTTGCATATTACAAGTCAGGGAAAATTACCGATTCCAAACTTTCGAATGTCCGTGGAGGCGAAGCGGACATTATTCGACTGGGTTGCTTCTGATGTGAAGTTCCCAGATGGATATGTGTCCAAATTCTCTAGATGTATAGAGCAAGGACAGAAATTTTCCGGTATGAAGAGCCACGATTGCCATGTTTTCATGCAACGACTGCTACCATTTGCATTAGACGAGCTCTTACCGAAACCAGTTCACGATGCAATTGCGGGTACGTAAAATAAAAATAATTAAAGAATTCTATAAGTAATATAATTCAGTTAATTAATTGATGAATTTGCATGTAGGCATTGGAGCATTTTTCAGAGATCTATGCACGCGAACACTGACTGAGGATGGCATCGCTCAGTTAAAAGATAATATTCCGGTGTTGCTTTGTAACTTAGAAAAGATTTTTCCACCTTCGTTTTTTGACGTAATGGAACATCTCCCAATCCATCTACCACATGAAGCAGCACTTGGGGGCCCCGTGCAATATCCATGGATGTACCCGTTCGAGCGATACATGGGATATCTTAAAAAAAAGGCCAAAAATCTTGCTAAAGTGGAGGGATCGATCGTTGTTGGAAGTTTGATGGAGGAAACATCTCACTTCACGTCTTACTACTTTAATCCAATCGTTAGAACCAAAATTACCGCTCCTAGACGATATGACGATGGAGGGGAAGCACCTACGTACCACGTTGACGTCCCGGATATCTTCGCCCAAATAGGCAGACTTGCTAGAAAAGTGAAAGAAGTTTGGTGAGAAGATCATGATCATTGTAGGGCGGCGCACAATTACATATTGCGGAATTGTGAGTATGTGCAGACACTAGAGAGGTATAAATTTATGTTTCCTTCATACATAATTATGATTTAATTACCTCCAATTCATATATATATGACGCGGCCCGTGAATTACTGCAGATTATTTGATTCTCATGTTCGAGAACACTTTCCTGATTTAGAAGAAAAAGATTATGAGAAGTACAACGAACGTGAATTTATTGGGTGGCTAAAATACTATGTAAGATTAATCAACAATTGTTTTAACTTAAAAAAACAGGTTTATTTACAAACACTTAATTAAGAGTTAATTAATAAGTAGGTAACGCGTGGATGTTCGACGGAGCCCTTACCACTATGGATGCACGAAATTGTTAACGAACCAATAGCTACGACCATGACTGCTCCAATGTACTTGACTCGTGGGTACATATTTCATACGTTTAAACATGGATCGAAGAGGTCAACCGCAAATTATGGAATCCAAGTCAAAGGTGATAACGACTTCTACGGCGTGTTGCAACAAATAATTGAAGTCACATTTCCAGGAGCCATCGGTTTGAAATGTATTTTATTCAAATGCGATTGGTACGATCCGAGTAGTAGAGGGGTCCGCGGAAACAACTTAGAGGTGATTGATGTCAATTCAAACAGATGTTTTGCAAAGTTTGAACCCTTTTGCCTAGCCTCGCAAGCAGATCAAGTCTGTTTCGTTCCATATCCTCGGATTAAGGAAAAACGTGAGAGGTGGTTATCAGTGATTAAAGTCAATCCGCGAGGCCGTATTGTCGGGAAGATTGAAGATGTAGCTATGCAAGCTGAAAGACCTAATGAACTCTCCACTCCAACCGCATCAACAGAAGATATTTTACATATTGATCTAGAGCAACAAGATGTAGAAGACATAGTGAATGATTCAACTGAAGGCGAAATTTCGGACGAATTCGATGAGACCGATGATGAAGAAGACACTGATGATGAGCATAGTGGAGATGAATCAGATTAGCCAAGACCGAAATTTGTAAAATATGTGTGATTTGTAATTTGTAATTTTTTTTAAAATATAAAACATTTGCGACGGCTTTGCGACGAGCCCTCGCAAATCCGTCGCAAGGAATCATTTTGCGACGGATTTACGACGGTCCCTCGCAAATCCGTCGCAAATTCTTATACCCTATACCCTGAATTGGATTATGGTTTGTAAAATATAAACTTATATATAAGTTTAGATGCAAATATTACAAAGTTTTCTATGTTGATATTCAAATTATAAGAAATAAATATATTTTTAACTTTTTAATAAAACGATTTCATATAAATGAATACAAGCTATTATGTTCATTGTAAAGTATAATAGTTTTGTAAAATTCATGTTGAACAAGGAAAATTTTACAAATTCCTCATAAAAATAAATTTGTTACAATCTTATACATTCATAGTTGTTTTTATAACTTTGATTATGGTGAACAAACATTAACAAAACCCAACAATATAAATATACAAGTATTGCGACGGATTTGCGAGGGCTCGTCGCTAATCAGTCGCAGTTTGCGACGGAATTGCGACGGCCCCTCGCAAATCCGTCGCGTTGCACGTATAATTTCCAAAAATTTTCGTTTCACAAGTTCAAAGTATTTGGACGCGAATTAGGTTTTTTATTTGCGACGGCATTGCGACGGTCCGTCGCAAAGCCGTCCCAGGTTTTAAACTTTTAAAACCTAAAATTTCTTTCTTCCTCCTTGCCCGAAAACAGATCTCTTTTCCTCCCTTGGCAGCCGCCGCAGACGTCTCCCTCTCTCGAGCATCCGAGCCTCTCTCTCTGTCTCCCTCTCTCGAGCGAGCCTCTTTCAGCTATCTCTCCCTCTCCCGAGCCACCGCCGCACATCTCCTCGCCGGATCTGGTTCTCCCGAGCCACTTCCGCACCTCCCTGGACTGCACCTCGCCGCTGCACCTCCGCTCATCGCCGGATTTGCTACTCGCCGCCGAACTCGTCCACCAAGGTAACAAATCCCCATTTTCTTAGATCTATGTTAGATTATTAGAAATTAGAAATTAGAAATTGTTAGATTTTTAGTAATTTTGTTATAATTATTTTGGAATTTGTTTGAGTTTATAGAAATATTTTACAAATTTAATCAATTAATACCTTATCTAATTTTAATTTTAGGTATACCCTTGGTACATTTTTTACAAATTTGTTACATTTATTGTGTAATTAGTTAGATTTATGATTTTGTAATTTTAGTTTTGAATTTTTAGTTTATATTTTTCGTTTTAAAAATTATTATTTACCAATTTTTGTTTAAACATTTTTAGTCACAAATTTTATTTTAAATAATTTAATATAGATTTTATTTTATAAATTTTAGTTTTAGTTGATAAAATTTTAAGTTTAGTTTATAAATTAAAAATTTTAGTTTATAAAATAAACCCAAAGTTATTTTTAATTTTTAATTTTTAAGTTATTTATTTGTTCTATTTTTTCTATCACGAAATTTTTTTTTTTGCAGATGTCTACAAACGTCTTTTCTCGTTACATGTCGCAAGGCTCTGGGTCTCGGTCTTTTCCGTCTACTCCAGGGACTTCTTTCACCTCTCCATCGGTGAGACCCACATTTTCAGCCCCCGTTCCCGAGACAGCTCCCGCACAGCCTCATCCTCCTCAACCGGAGGAACATGAAGACCAAGGTTTTCGTTGGCAAGATATGGAGATTCGAGAGCTTCTCGAGAGTCCCGGTCATGACAAGCTGAAACGACTTGATCCAGCACGTCCTCCGGACACCCTTTGGTATTTATAAAATTTATTTTTAAATGATTTTGAATTATAACTATTGCTAATTTTTTTACAATACTAATTGTTTCTAATTGTTTTTTCCAGGTTCGATTATGATCAATGTGTGGCTGCTAAGGTTCGAGAAATCTTTGAGAGAGATTTCAAAGAATCTCATGCCAATTGGTCGCAAACTCCGAAACAGACCATCAACCGGTGGTACCAACAATTTGCCGTAAGTATCATAATTTTTTTATTATTAGTTAGATTTTTATTCTTACATCTAAGCTATTTTTTAATAACTAATTTTTTTTGTAGCAAACATATCATTGGGATTGGGGCATTAACGGAGACGTTAGCGATATGTTTGAGGCCAAGTTGAAGAAACGGATGACCGACCATGTGGGACGTTGGAAGGCAAAGTGGAAAAAAATAGGCGATGATGCGAGGCCCAGATGGATTGATCCGTTAGTTTGGGAGGGTCTCGTTAGATTTTGGAATGAGCCGGAGAGCGAAAAGAAGAGCGCCAACGCCCGTAAAGCCCGTTACAGTGCTCCTGATGGAGAGCAACCCACTAAGCATCGGTCGGGTCAGACTTCGTTTAAAGGACGGACCCGAAAGATGGTAAGTATTTATTTTTTATATATTACTGTTTTTTATATAATTTATTTAAATCATTCTAATGTTTTTAACTTTTATGTAGGCTGAGCGGACCGGAACAGGAGTTCCAGATCTGTTAGCGGTTCTCGAGGAGACCAAAAAAAATGCGGATGGAACTTTTGTCGATCGACGCTCCGAGAAGCTATACAACGACGTCACTGCGAGGATGCAACAAATGTCTCAGGCTGATCCTAATGATCCAGAAAGCACTGGATCTTGCTCACTTAGTACGATCGAGAAGAACAAACTTTATCTGGAGGTAAGTATTTTCAATTTAACTTCAATATTTTAAATTTTTTTAATTATTAACTTTTTAATTATACTTAAATATATGTTTAGGTCGCTCCCCGTAAAAGAGGGAGAATCTTCGGACTCGGTTCTTTACAGTCGGATATCGAGGCTGCCACTCTTCCGACCACTTCTTCCACCCGTCCAGATCCCGCTCTTCAGGAGATAATCGAGATCCAAGCCCTTATGATTCAATCGCAGAACCAGAAGATGCAGAGCTACGATAAGTATTTCGAGTTTATTGCACAACGGGACTCGGCATTCGCAGAACTTTACCGCAACTCGGAAGCCGGTCCGTCGACCGGAAATCAAGACCCGTCTATCGATTAAATCTAGTTTTTATTTTCTGAACAATAACTTTTATTATGTTCTATGAATATTATTTTGTATTTCAAATTTCTTTTTAAAATTAGAATTTTTTTTTCTAATTTTCTTTTTATTATAAATAATTTAAATTTAAATTTATATATTAATTAATTTATATGTAATTTTAATTTAAATATAATTATTAATAATTTTCGTCTAAAAAAAAATTAATTATTAAATTGCAACAGTATTGCGACACAATTGCGACGGATATAATTCACGACAACATTGCGACGGATATAATTCACGACAACATTGCGACGGATTGTTTTTTCCGATGACTGTTTGTCGCAAATCCGTCGCAAATTTTGCGACGGAAAAATTTTATCGCAGATCCGTCGCAAATTTGCGACATATTTGCGACAAACATATGCTGTCGCAAATTTGCGACGAAAACATATTGTCGCAAATATGTCGCAAATTTGCGACGGATCTCCGACGACTCGTATTTGCGACGGAATTTTCGATGTCGTAAATTTGCGACGGATTTGCGATAATTTCATTCCGTCGCAAATTTTGCGCCGGAAATGGATTTGCGACTAACGATTTGCGACATTTTGGTCACTGTCGCAAATCCGTCGCAAATTCCTGTTTGCGACGGATAATGCCGTCTCAAATCGGTGTATTTCTTGTAGTGGAAGTTGAACATCAAGTTAACACCAACTAGAGATTCGATCTAAACTCCTATATACATATATAATATTTTTATATGTCTATTATAGTGAAGTTATATCATCCCTATGCATGTGAGCATTTATGGATTACATGGCATGGACATGTTTATGTATTTATCCATTGAATTTTTGTTTCCGTTGCTTTCACAATTCATATTGCGGTGAACACGAGAACCCAAACATTTTGTTTTATTTGTTTTATTTTTGCTTTCTTAAACATAAAACACTAGTTAACTTCGAGCTTTAATGACATCAACATATCCTATTTTTTTGTTCACATATATAAGAATCTGACCTGTTTCAACATTATTCCGAGAATTTCAGTATACTCAATCTTGAACTTATTTTTCAAATTACAAACAGGTTTTTTTTTTTTTGGAGGTTAAAGTCCAAAATGTTATTTTTTGACCAAAGACGTTAAACATGTGTTTTTTGGGATAAAAAAGTGTAAAGTGTTTTTCAAAATTTACGGGTACAAAAAAATTTAAAAAGTAACCAAAATTTTAGAGAGAGATAGAAAGAGGTAAAGCGAAAAAATGGTTAGATTTTAATTTTTTTTTTGTGTGGGTGATTATTGAGAAAAAAACTTTTTTGTGAAATCTATGCTGACAAGGAAAAATATTACTAAAGTAAAACTCTATTAGTGATCTTGGTCAACTTGGAAAAAAGAAAATATAATTACGATACCAGGTTGATCACTTAGAAAAGAAATTATCGAGACTTTCGTGGAAAAGTATTTGTCACAAGAATTTGATAGTCATATTTATTACTTGTGTGAAGGATTAGTCTTTTGGGTTTAATAAGTTAGCTACAAGTCTACAATTTCTTTCTTTCTATAAAAAGTAAATTATTTATTTAATGTTATTATATATGGGTAGAAACAATTATTGTACTTTGGAAAATCAATGAAAACTTTAGACGGCAAAAAATAAAATATACTATGCTATTAAAAAAAAAACTGATCCAAATCTTATATACATATTCTTTAACAGAAAAAAACTTATACATTTAAGTTTTTTTCTTAATTGAAACTATTTTACAGCCAACTAATTGATTATACGATGATATAATGGTTGAACTATATTTATGTCACTAGGTGATAACATGCGCTCTGCGCAGGATGAGTAATTTATTGTTTATTTAATTTTGTATAATTTAAAAATTAAACCATATTATAATATTTTAATCCAGTCTTTTTTTTTATTTATAAAAAAGCTGTTATGTTAACAATATAGTATGTTTTAAAAAATATTTTATGATAAGAGAAAACAAAATCAAGCAAAGTAGTAATTGAATGTGTATAATATTAAATCATAGTAAATTTCGATTTCGTTTAATTATTTTGTATACAATTTTAGAAAATGAATCTTAACAGAAAATGAATTATAATTTTTTTGGTTATATTAAAAATTAAATATTATATTTTTATGTATATCATAAATTATTTGTAAATTTTGATTTCATTTAATTATTTTGTATAAAATTATTGGTTATGAATTTTTTTTGTAAATGAATTATAAGAGAAAAGAAATTATAATTTTTTTGGTTATATTAAAAATTAAAAATGGATAATAGCATATAAGGTAACTAATTTATTGAAATAAGTCTTTTTTAGAAGGTTGGTGAGAATGAATGTGGTGGTGACACATCAGTAAAATGGCACCACTGTAAATATTTTAAAAAATAAGATTATTTTATAAAAATGTTTTTCAAATAATATACGGGGGATGTTAGTTAAGAGATCATGGTTTCAGTAGTTTCATTGCAATTTCAATCATTGATTAATGTAAACGCATTTAATAACAAGAAAACATTTTTTAATACATACTCAAATATCACAGTTTGAGTTTTTGGTTTAGGATTTTCTAATTAAAAATAATAATTCATCACCAATGGAAGTGGCCAACGAAACTATTAGATTATATAATTGNTTTTTTAATACATACTCAAATATCACAGTTTGAGTTTTTGGTTTAGGATTTTCTAATTAAAAATAATAATTCATCACCAATGGAAGTGGCCAACGAAACTATTAGATTAAAGTTAACTGATTATATAATTGTCATTGACATCCTATGATTTGGATCTAACACTTCCAATCAAAAATCGCTACATAGTACCTTCTTATAATCTATTCTATGAATGTAAGCATCTATGTGATATACTTCCATATTATACTAGTTTGTAATAATAATTCTCATTAGCAAATAATAGCATAGTGGAGGAAAATTATCTGCACTAAACGACAAATTTCAAGCATCTCTGTTATAATTAGTTAACTTACATTTGTTATTAGTATGTTTTAGTTTAATTTTGTTTTCTTGAATTATGTCCTACGACAGCTTTTGACGAGGATAGCCAGCGTACATATATTAGTATCGAAACTAATTCTGAAGATTTTTTGTGAAATTTATAGATTTCAATTGGATACTTTTAAGAAAATCAAGTCCTATTTTTCTATCAACATATATAAAAAAGTCACTAAATCGTAACTATTTTAGGATTAAAAAAAAAGATAAGTACATTAGTTCAATTTTAAGATATAACTTGGAAAATAATTTAAAGTATTTTTTTCTATATTGTATGAGGAGAAATGGTACACGGCTTCACTACAAATGGACAAACTCAAGTCAACTCTCGAATGTTTCTTAAAAAAACATAGTATGTAATATTTTTTCTGTTGAATTTTATTTCGTTTCCAAAGAAAACAATTTGCAACAATCAAATTTCGTCTCTGGTTTATTTGGATTATCATCTTAGAACTTTCAACTCAAAACCAATAAACAATAACTGATATTGGCTCAAATCCTTTATATATTATTCAATGTTCCTCCCAACTTCTGATTTCAAACATATTTGACACATAATCTCTACTTAATCTCTAATACACTCCTTCGAGATAATAGATTTTCTAATCATTAATCTCGACATACTATCAATCATCGGGTCTATGAACACATGCCATTTCTAGGCCGGATTATGAGAATGTACAGATCAAACTTTAATACCATGTTACTCAAAATTGACCCAAGTTTTTATATATTATTCAAGATCCCTCTCAATTTCTAATGTGAGATATATCTGACACATTATTTATACATTAACACTTCATGATCCATTAGTTTCTACCTAATTCCTAATACTTATATGGATAATACGAGAAATTGATATGCACATTGTACATATTTAATAATATACTACGTTATAATTTATTTTGTTTTTCTTTATTTTATTTTGAATATTTGTTTGATGTATTTTTTTTAGTTTATCGTTTTTGTTAATTTTTTTCATTGAATAAAGTTCGATATTTGTAATATTTTAAATTTTAATATAAATTTTTGAATTGTTTTGGTTAAAACAATAAATTTTGAAAAATATGTTTCGGTGAATAATCATAATAAAATAATTTTTTCGCAAAGTAAAAAAAAAGATAGCGAGAAATAAAATGGTTAGTTTGTAGGATAGATTTTTTTTAATGGTTATTCACAAAAAACTCTTTTGAAAATTATATAAATTCAATTAGTAATTATAATGGAAAAGAGTTTTATAATAATTAAAGGTGATTATATGATAACTATTATTAATTTAATAGTGATGATATATCGCGTTTTCCTGAATTTTGGTGTTTTGGTAGCACCAAGCGTGTAGACAGGGTTCTTTTAATGAAGTTTATTTAGAACAAAAAGAAATTGAATTGAATCATTAAATTTTAATTTTAATATTTTTGTTGTTTGATGATAACAAAGACAAAAAAAAATGATAATGTTGACATCTTAGAAAAAGAAAAGCTCTCTTATTATTTATAAAATTATTATAAAGGTTCATATTGATAAGCCGATATATCCGCGGTTCGAGTCAAAATATTGAAAGAGTTCAATATTCCGGATTTTAATTTTAATTAAATGAATTTTCTCGACTAATCGAACGTGGCAATCAAAATTGAAGGATTTTTATACAATCTATAATAGTTTTTCTTTGTTATTTTCAAACCTGTATGAGATTCGACACCGAAACATTTGACATTTTCCGATAAGTGATAACGTGCTGAAGTCACCGTGTGACTTTTAGAGTAAAACTCCTTCATTATTTTTTTCATAGTATTCGAGACGACTTAAATGACTATTCTATTAGTTAATGAACACGTAATCATTTCAAGGATAAAAATAATTGTAACTATTAATGCTTCAGATTCAATTTTGATTCCCATCATACATACCCTAAACCATATTTAAAATACACGTTTATATTTATCACCAAACCCCAATAAACCAGATTAACTAAAAATATTTAAGCGACTCATATATTTCCGTATAACCCTTTTCTTAGCTAAATATTGTTTTAAGAAAGAACAATATTTAAGTTGGGAAAATTAGAAATAAAGGATGTTTTATGTATCCTTTTGTTCATCTACACCTTTATTTTTTAATGTCAAATTGTGCCTAAACTACCCCAAAATCATATAATTTAATTTTTAATTTATTTTAAAATTTTATTTTTATGGAAAAAAATATTTATTTAAGGAAACAGAAAATTTTTATTATTCAAAAAACGTAACAAAAAAATATTTACAAAATCTTTTTCGATATGTTCTGCGAAATTCATAAGGTGTTTTCTGCATATTCTCTATGATCTGCGAGTTTTAGAATGTGTCTTCTGCGCTTTCTATATGTTCTGCGATTTTGTAGAATATACATTCTGCATAATGTATGTATTATGCGATTCTCTAGAATATACATTCTGCATAATGTATGTGTTCTGCGATTTCGTAGAATATACATTCTGCATAATGTATGTATTATGCGATTCTCTAGAATATACATTCTGCATAATGTATGTGTTCTGCGATTTCGTAGAATATACATTCTGCATAATGTATGTGTTCAGCAAAGTTTAGAACATGTAATCTGCGGGTTTTGGAATTATGAGAAACACAATTTTCTTCATCTTTCTCAATGCCGTCTTCTTAACTATACTCTCTGTTTATGATTCTTCCAGATCTCTGCAAAAATCAAAGGTATAAATCAAAAAGTATTGGATAGATTTCACATAAATCTTGTGAGTTTATTGAATTTGTTTTTTGTTTTACCACAAATTGATATGTGCAAATCTTATTTGAGAGAATTGATTAAATTTTTTTTTTGTTTATCATCGATAAATATGCTGAAAATTTATGTGACGTGCGGTGTTTGGAGATCCTTTGGCAACAACGAGTGGGAGTTTATTGTTGATCAAGAAAAACGTGATAGATTACTTACTTTCGAATCGACTATTACTCTTGAAGAACTAAAGAAATATAACAAAGAATGGTTGATATGGAATTCACTTATCTACCTAGTGATTTGGTTATTAACTTAGAATCTCCGAGAATTCTTATCACAAATGATCGAACAAGTGAGAAATTTGGTTGGGTATATAAGAGAAAAGATTGTGATACAGTTATGTGTGAAATGAAGAAATAATTTTTTTGAATTTTTTTGTCTAATAAAATAATTATATAAAAATTAATGAATAATTTGGAAGGTAGAGTTGAATTTCTTTTAATATAAAGCTTAATTCACCAATAGTGACTTAAGAAGGTTTAAATGGACAAGAGGATACGAAAAACATCATTTATTTCTAATTTTCCCATTTAAATTTCACTACTTTTACTAATAAATTACTGTTCATAGTTTCTGCCGGAAAAAAAAAACTGCTTCTCCTGCCGTGATATTTGAAAAGTACACTCTGCTTTTTGAGAATGTAAATAGATATTTTTATCAGACGGCAAAGGATTCCATTTATTTGAATTCGAGTTTTTCATGTGACTCATATTTTGTTCACGAACACTGCTGACTTGTACCAATTTTTAGTAGGCTGGGCAAAATATTTGTGATATCCAATCTGATCTGTTATTGGATTCTTCTATCATTTTTAAATTATACGAATAATCTAAAATTTGCAAAGTAATATTGATATTTGTAAATAATTAATAAAATTTTAAATTTTAAATATCTGTTTTGCCCTGGAAATAATATTTATCAACTTAACTATAAGAAAGAAAAGTCACAAACTACTTAGGGCATGCGCATTGCACACTTTAAGAGATCTAATAACATTATTAAAATAATAAATCTTAAGACTAAAGATCCAAAACTGATAAAAAGTGTCTAATATAGGATTTATTTTTGGGCTTTAAATATATCTCCATAACTAAAGTGTCTTAAAACATTAAACTTATTTAAATTTAATCAAAATAATAATTTTTAGATATCTACTTTTAAAGTGTGCAATGCACATGGCCTTGCGTGGTTGACAAAATACATAAATATATGTGGGCCTATCTTTTATACTCGTTTAAAACTAACTCAGACGGGATCTTAATGGGTTTATATCTAAAAATAATTGGGCTATACACTTGGCCCATTAAAATATTTCCCGTAGTAGCTTCCAGAAATCACATTTCATAAACCCTAACAAATTCTTTCCTCTCGTCGTCTCAATCTCTTCCACTCTTCGTCCTTCGCGTCTCAAGGTTATCAGAATACTGTAAAAAATGGGAAGCCAACAAGCAGCGGTTTCGTTCCTTTCCAATTTGGCAAAGGCAGCTTTCGGTCTGGGAACGGCGGCGACGGTGCTGAACTCGTCGCTTTTCACCGTCGACGGCGGAGAGAGAGAGCGGTGCTCTTCGATCGATTCAGGGGAGTGATGGATCAGACGGTCGGTGAAGGGACTCATTTCCTGATCCCGTTTCTCCAGAAGCCTCACATCTTCGACATCCGCACGAAGCCTCACACATTCTCTTCAATCTCCGGTACGAAGGATCTCCAGATGGTTAATCTCACCCTTCGTGTTCTCTCTCGCCCTGAGGTATATATACATCCTATACCGCTTCTTTCTTTCCATCTAATTTCGAACTACACTTGCTTGATTCCCCCAGAAATTGAGGTTTTGCAGATGTTTCGAAGTTTGAATTTCATATCGGAATTAGATTTAGGGTTTAGGGTTTTTACGATCCAGTGTTAATACATACATATATGGTTTATGGAAATGGAGCTAATCTGCGCATTTACATTCTTAACTCAAGCTCAATTCTTCCAAAAAAAAGATCTTCTGGGTATCCAAACGAGATGACTAGTATCTTTGTTGCTATGATCATATGAGATTTTGAGTAATTGACTTGTTTATGTGATGGAATCATGCCCTTAAGGATACGTGCTGTGTCTATGCTGCTGCTTTAATCATATGGTATTTCGAGTATTTGACTTGTTTATGCGATGTTATAATGCCTCAAGGTTATGCGTCTCCCATACATTTTCCAAACGTTGGGTCTAGAGTATGACGAGAAGGTTCTTCCTTCGATTGGAAACGAGGTCTTGAAAGCAGTGGTTGCACAGTTCAACGCCGACCAGCTCCTCACAGAGCGTCCACACGTCTCAGCACTCGTTCGCGATTCGCTAATCAAACGCGCCAAGGACTTCAACATTGTGCTCGACGATGTTGCCATCACACACTTGTCGTACGGCGTGGAGTTCTCGAGGGCTGTTGAGCAGAAACAAGTGGCTCAGCAGGAGGCAGAGAGGTCTAAGTTTGTGGTGATGAAGGCCGATCAAGAGAGGAGAGCCGCGGTTATAAGAGCCGAAGGTGAGAGCGAAGCTGCTCAGCTGATCTCTGATGCTACGGCTAAGGCAGGTATGGGACTTATCGAGCTTAGGAGGATTGAAGCTTCGAGGGAGATTGCAGCTACACTTGCTAAGTCTCCTAATGTGGCTTACTTGCCCGGCGGCCAGAGCATGCTCTTTTCCCTGAACCGTTGATCTTGATCAGATATTAAAGGTATGTTAATCTGGAGTTAGGATTTAGAGGATTTATTATTGTGTGATTTGTCTGAATACTCTGTTTTATTGTATCTGCAGGTTGTGGGGGAACATCTACACGATATTTGAATGATGAAGTTGTTAATCTTGATTCAATCAAAATGTTAAAATGCTATTTTGTTTTCTGATGAACTTTGCTCTTTGAATTATACCTTGATTGAGATATCTAATTTTCAAAGAAATAAATCTGTTCTTTATATAGTGAAAATTGTAAACAAAAATATAATTAAATAATAAGCATTTGATCAAAAAAAAAAAAAAAAATACTAAGCATTATGATATATCTTATTTTTGTTGGATTCGTGAAAATGGCCATGATCTTACATGTACTCAGGAATGAAATATGAGCTAATTGGCTAAATTTTTCTGGGCTAGATTTTTCTGGCCAGTTGCAGTTCAAATACATTACCTATTTTTTTAAAAGATCTTAATCCTCTTTACTAATAGAATAAGGCATCTTGTAGATATATTTGATTGCAATGAAAAAGTTGTTCCGAAAGATCAAAGATAGATATCCCACTCTACAAGATGCCGTTTGTCGTCTTTTGTTCTACTAATTAAACTGTTTTCATCAATAGTTTGAACAACACTTGTCCCCCAAAAAAGTTCATATGTGGAGCGTGTATCACATATAGGTAAATAAAAGGTATACCGAGGGAAAACAAGAAAAATTAACTTAGTTGATATTGCTTTAGGGTATATATGTATCCATGCATTGAAGCTAAGAAGAGGGCATCAGAGTACAATCACGATTATTTCAAACGGCACTTTTTTTACAACTATGTTTTTCGGGGTGATTTTTTTTTTTGATCTAAATTTTACTTCATATTAAGAAACTTAAATTGAGCCTTGGCCTGGTTCAAACAGGGCTAAAGCCTGTTTGGCTAGCCCATCAGACACAACATTAAACTCACGGTTTATAAAGGCAAAAGAGATAGAATTGAAGCGCTTGGCGATCATCTCTATGTCCGAGACAACGCCGTGAAGCTCCGAGTAGCCTTGTGCCGTCGTGATTGTTTGGATAGCTTAATGCGAGTCTGATTCTAGCCGTAGCCTGGTGAAGCCTTTTGACCATGCCTCTTCCAAAATCGCACGAATAGCTAACGTTTCCGCCATTAAAGGCGATCTTACAAAGGTTGCCAACTGAGATCGGTGAGATATCACCTGATTCGGTCCAGAGAAGAAAGTCCAGCCCAAGCCTTGCTCTCTCCTCTCCAGGCCGCATCCGATCTGCATGTAATACATGTGAGATCTTTTGGTTGATTCTTCGCTGTTCCTGAAATTGTAGATTTGGGTTTCGGGATTTGAGTTTTTCGGGGTGATTTGATGATGCAAAAGCATGGTGAATATACAGTTTTCACGGATCTATATTGAAAATGTGCTTTGAATAAAAAACAATTAATTTCTATTATAATCCCAAATTGTTATCTCTAAATCATGTTCGTGAAAAAAAAAATCCATATTTGATTAAATTATATCCAAAATTAAAAAAGTATCTAAGTTTAATTTTATTTAATAAGAAATATCACCGATAAGACCTATGAATCGAGATACCAGCTACTCTCAACAAAAGCTTTTACTATTGTATGTTATATGATAGTCATCAACAAATGAAAGTGCAAAAACCTCAAAAGGCAAATCAGTTTAGAATATAAAAAAGTACGTTATCAGTCAACACTGCATAACCATTGGAGGATTTGAATTGCTAAGCTATGGAAAATCAACTACAGAATCGAAACCAACACAGGAGTTTTGAAAAGAATCATTTACCTTATTCGAAGGGATTGATTATGGGAGAAGGTTTGGTTGGATTTCTCTCAATCCAATGATACTTCATATTGAATGTAGATGAACAAAGCTTGAAGATGGATTAAGCAAGAGCTCAAGATGAAGATGAATCAAGAAAGTTTAGTATTAGCTTCGTTAATCTGTACAATTAGTTACACTTAAGCTTATATACACAAGTGTGTAACGGTATAATAAACCAGCCAAGTTAACCAAACATATCCGGTTCAACCAATGTATCTAATACTTTACATAATATATCATGTTCACAACTTTTCAAGACAAATATATCATACGAAATAACTCAACATAATATCAATTCCAAGAAATCAATATCACATTTAGGTCACTTGTAAAATAGAGAAACTACTTTACTAAAAGTGAAGATTCAATATTTGCTAGAAAAACAAAAGTTCAGATATGAACTGGTGATACGAGGATTTTCAGAATTTGTGCAGTAGCTAAACAATAATCAAAATTCACCAATCAACAATCAATATCTATGATATTTGAATGATAAATTGTGATCAAATAGTAAAATGCTCTTTTGTTTCCTGATGAACTCAAAAAAAAAAAAAAGTTTCGTTGAGTTATATATCAATTGTGCTCTTGGCAATATTGCTCTTTGAATTATACGTTACCTTGTTTAAGATATCTAATTTTCAACTAATAAATCTGTTTTTTGTTATGATAAAAATTGAAAACATATTTTGTTTTATAAGATGTCAAAACACCGACCAACTAAGCATTATGATAATTAATAATATCTTATTTTAGTTGAATTCCTTGCATGTATTGTCGAACTACAGGACTCATGCCATAAAATAAATAGGCCCCACAGTGAAGAAGAAGAATGCTCATAGTTATTTGAGCCGATTGATCTTCATGATGGGCTAATTTTTTCGGAAACATTAATTTTTAAGATTTTAACCCTCGTTAAAAAAAAAGTCTCTTATATTTTTTTATTTCTTTCTACAAAAGCTTTGCAATTAGTGGAACAAATGACCACAAATGCAAACATAAGACAAAGTCTCAACTCAAAGTGAACAGCACAAGTACTTGGGTTCACATACAAACTCAGGGAAAAGATTATTCAGGCGGCAAGAGATGTCTAGTTGTGTACTTAACGTCTATACACATACATATACATGTGGATGCATGTATTGTGTATATCTGTTTATAATGTAGGAGGGATCCAGATATAGCCATGAGTTTGAAGGTAACCAGCTTTCTCTAGTAGCTGATCCGCTTCTTTTGGTCCTCGGCTTCCTGGTTTGTATGGGATCGACTTCACTTCTCCTTTGTCAATCCTGTGAAGCAACGGCGTGAAGATCTCCCACGCAACCTGTAACCATCAAAATCGACACCAAGTTAGCTCCTAAATCATATGACGAAAGATTTGAGATGAAACAAATCTGAGCAAAAGAGAGCAATCTGAGATTGCTTTGGTTGAAAGGGTGGAGAAAGATTTTGTTTTCTACCTTTAATTCGTCTCTGCGAACGAAATGTTGTTGATCGCCTTTGATTCTGCAAAGTGATGGGAAGAAAATGGTTGAAGATAATAGCGATATGGAGGAACAGAACAAGACAATCAGATAAACGTTAGATAAATTATTTCTCACGTGTCAAGAATTAGTCGCTCATATGCCTCAGGGATCGAGACACCTTGATAACGTTGCCCGTATGACAAGTCTAGTTCACTTTGCACGGTTTGCATCTCTAGACCCGGTTGCTTAACCTGTGTAGCAAAAGCATTAGCCAAGAGAGTCATGGTTCACTTCATTGTAATGGTACCAGGTCAGAGTGAATATTTCCTTCTACTAGTTTAGTAAATTATGATTGTTTATTCATCATATGCTTACAGTTAGTTTCATGTACATTGCCTCTGAAGGTTGCAAGCGTATCACAAACTCGTTCCTCCCTTGCTTCTGACCTGTTGCATGAGTATCTTATTGACCAGTACATACATTTGAATTCGAAAAGCTAAAACAAAGAGGTTAAGCCATAGCCAAAAGAAAGTTTCAGAGCAAGACAATACATTTGAATATGTCCCCTGGAACATCCTTGAACTGAATTCGAATTTCTGCCTTCCTTGAATTCAACGCTTTTCCGGCCTTTAGTATAAATGGAACACCTGAAAGATATATATCAATTAGCATGTCAATATGCACCAAAAATAGAAACGGACTTCTGTGTATAGGGAACACCTCAAGAGAATAGCATAACATGAATTTAACTAATGTCTTTTGTTTATAAGGTGTTACAATGTGTTTTTTAGATTCGGAACTCGGAAGAGTTGGTTTTGTACACGTACAGAGAAGTAAAGGCACATATATGATTATGAGAACATGTGAAACCTACAACTTTTCTATATCTTCATCTGATTAATATGCACACTCCATAGATAAATAATATTCACTCAATGACAAGATGTTCAGCCATGTTTGTGAAAAATATTATGATTTAGAACAGTTGGAATGTGCATGCAAACATGTCGGATTTGGGTTTATGTGTGCATTAAAAGGTTGATGCTATCTATGATCATGTTGACCCATCAAACCTCTTTTCTTTTTCTCATATTTATGTTCAGAGTTGAACTGATAAATGAAAATATGAAGAGTTAAATGGCACATGGTACCTTCCCATCTTTCGTTGTGTATGCGAAGAATTGTTGTGGCAAACGTGGGAGTATTTGAGCCGTTTGGAACAGTAGGATCATCCCTATACCCTTCATATTGTCCAAGAACCACCTCTTCATCTTTTATTGGAACCACTGATTGAAGCACCTAAAGTTCATTAAATAAATACATTTCCCAAAAGGATATGAATCCAGTGAACAGAGGCAGAGAACGCTCATTAAAATGGCTAAAATTGGTCCAAAAAATTAGTCACCTTCACTTTCTCATCCCGGATGTGCTCGGGTTTAAGAGATATTGGTTTCTCCATGGCAACAAGGCAAAGAACCTACAGTAATCTAAAGTCAGTTAATACATGAAATCATTTGCATTTGCAGAGAAGCTATGGAACAATCACATAGGGGTTCTGTTATCATGAAAAAAGATCTCAGGTACACTTGCCTGAAGCAGATGGTTTTGAATAATATCGCGGATGATTCTGTAAAACAGGAAGTGTACATTACATCAGACACGCACTGATGTCATTGATCCTATTATGAAGAACAAGAAGATACTAAAGAAAGTACCCGTATTCATCAAAATATCCACCGCGCCCTTCAGTTCCAAAATCTTCCCTGAAAACAATCTGCAAGAAAAAGCATTTGAGATTTAAGTGCATTCGAAACCCTAAATAACAGTCTGGAAATTTCTGTCTAAGCTACGCAGCTCTCACCTGAACGTTCTCGATATTGTCTCGGTTCCATAGAGGCAGAAAAAAGCGATTGGCAAATCGGAGGACCAACTGCAAGTGAATGCACGGGATAAAATGATCATTGATTGTTTTAAGGAAATAGCTTTTATGACTAGACCTTAATAGCCAAGAATGTTACCATGTTTTGGACCAATTCCTTCCCAAGATAATGATCAATACGATAGATCTGTGATTCCTCAAACAACTCTCCAATCTGGGAACTCAGTTGCTCTGCAGATTCCAGATCCTTACCAAATGGCTTCTCAACAACAATCCGTGTCCATCCACCAAGATCAGCTGAAAGTCATGAGACAATATATATACATAAATTGCAAAGCGACTGGAACTTGTGATCCTAGGTGCAAAGCAGGTTAATCTTTCGTAGCTAATAAAGACATTCCGCAGCTGAAAAGGGACTCACATTTGTTCATGCAGCATGTCTTGATCATCTTGCATACAGAAGGATAAACAGACGGTGGAAGTGCAAGGTAAAACAGTCTCCTAGAGGACCCTTCAGAACTGTTTTTGGAGATCTCGTGCTCTGAGATTGCCTTATCTAATCTCTCAAACCCTTCCTCGGAATCATAAGGGCCACTCACATACTTGATCTACATCAATTAGAATCAGAAACTCTTATTTTTAATACAGAGAAAGCAATAGGACGATTATTCGTGAAATTTAACACCCTGAAAAGAATTAGACTAACCAGCTGTAGAAACTTTGACAAAGCTTCTGCTTGCTCGGCATTCTTCTCATCAACAAGATATCTGCATGAAAACTATTCAATGTAAACTTGGACTAGAGCTAATAATCAACTCTACGATAATGCGGAACAACCTAAAGGCGGTAGAACTCACCCACGGATCCGATTTCTCAGCTCTTCATCAGAAATCTTAGTCCTCGCATACCCGAATATATGAACTTCATCTGGATTGAGAAACCCCTGCACATGTAAACCAAAGATCATAACACATACCCAAAACACAAGAGGTTTCTACATATAGCCGGTATGAAACTAACCTGTCGGTATAGGTTGAAAAGCGCAGGGAAAGTCTTCTTCTTGGCAAGATCACCTGATGCACCAAGCACTACGATTGAAAGACAACCAGTTTCTGGAACTGTACCGTACTCCTTTACAAACGAATCATTCCTGAAAGTAGACCTTTTCTCAACGTGCCATTGACCAGATCCCATCTTCGAAAAGCTTTTAAATCCCACCACAAAAACGGTCAGTCTCACAGTCAAAGAAGCCAACACACAACACTCAACCAAACTGCACCATTAGCCAACACATTCACAGTCGAAGAAGCTTCATGAATTGAACATGCAAAGGTTTTAATACTGGAATTGGAATCATCTTCCTCTATGATCCAAACAAATTTAGAAATTCGACAGGAATAAAATAAAATTGTCACTGCCCTCCCCTGTTTCATCAGCGACACTGTCAATCGAAGAGAGATCACACAACTAACTATATGCATGAATCGAATTTCACTGCTTTAGATTCATATAAGCCAACACAGAGATCGAATTTCGAGTAGAATAATCTCATCAGAGAATCGACACTAAGTATTTGCATGTAATCGAAGTTCCAGAGAGCAAAGAGAAGACAAAATCAAACGGATCGCGGGAAAATCTCAGCTAAGTTAGCACAGTACTAGGATCATAAAAAATGACAGTGAGATCTGAAAAGGAAGAATGGAGAAATCAAACCTGGGAAGAAGAGGCACGAGGAATCAGAAACCGGAGATAGAGAGAAGATTTGGTGGAGAAAACGAAGTAAGGAATGAATAGGTGAAGAAGGAAAAGCTCAACTACTACATAACAATGGAAAAGGGGTTGGTGTGGCTTCAGCTTCCGTCGGATGATTTCATTTTCTAACTTTTTCGCATTTTCAGATTTTTTTGTTATACGTACGGACGGAGAAAGCCAAATTGTTTTTTACTTTTTTTTCGACATTTCATTTTTTTTTTTTTTTTTTTTTTTGTTGGAAATCTTGAAATCTTTAATTTTAATTTTCAATTTTCCAAAAAGCGAGACAAATCGAATCATCCTCTCTTTTGGTAAAATTCGAAGTTGGGAGTTTCTCTTTTCACAATAAGAAAAAAATTAAATACTGCCTTCAATAAATCATTCTAATATGTTAAAAAAAAAAAAAAATCTTGTTCCTAGATTAGAAACAGAGTAAATTGTCTATATGATTTAGGAGTGTGTACGTTTGAAAAATAAAATAGAAAAACAACAGTATACAAATTGCAGATCGTAACAATAGAGACAAAAATACGTAGAAAAAATTCTCCATTTGTATACTTTTCAAATATATATCGTGTTTTTATTTTTGATAAAAGATTTTTTTTCTTTTGACAACTTTTGATAAAAGATTTTCTAATATATATCTGTGTGTATGTGTATGAAAACTGAAAATGATACAAAAGCCTTATGGCCCGGTAGCTAAATAACCCCAAAAAAAAAGGTGAACATAATCGAATCAATTTTAAGCCCAACAAAAGAAGTTTGTGATTCCTGTAAATGATTGTTGACAAGAGGTGTGAGTAGCCTGTCATGCGGATCGGATTCTCCCCACTTGACCCGCCCTGTGGTGGGTTCGGGTTATATTTACCCGAATTTTTTTTAGTTGATCTGCGAATTGTGGATTGGATATCCAAGCGGGTTTGGTGGGTAACCCATCACATATCAAAAAAAAAAACCCTTCTAAAATAGAGAGATTTGCAGAGGGATGAAAGATGAAAAAGAGACAGAGATAGATAAAAAGGATTACTGCAGAGAGAGAAAGAGATTTAATTTGCAGAAATGATTCGATCATAGATTTAGGGCTTGAGAGATGAGAGTCATGAGACAAAGAGTATAAAAAAGAGAGAAAAAATGGTTAACGCCTTAACGGAAAGTCGGCTATTTCATGCACGAAGTATATGCAAATGTTAAATGTATACATGAATTATACTAATGTGCTAATTTATACCTCAAGTTAATAAAAATTTAAATTTCATACATGATCTTCAATTTTTTGCTTAATCAAACAATCGAGTTTACGGTGTTAACGAACCGTTATCTCTTGACGACGTAGATATCATGTATGAAACGATGTCATCTGATATGGAATGCAGATTCATTGTCAAACACTTAAACGACGCTATTTTGTGCAAAACACACACTTAAATCACAAAACGACGTCGTTTTATTCTGTGTCTTCTATTCTTCTTTTAATTCACGAAGCTCTCGACAAAACAAATAGTATTTGGGGATTGTACTCAAATCAACGCGTTGAACTCACCCTCCCTCTGGTTATCGAACTTCGCTTACATTTATCTCTCTGTATCTTTCATCCAGATGCTCAAATCCCTAATGCCAGTTGCTGTTTACTCGGTTAGAGTTTTGCTGAAGAAAGAGAATTTCAAATCTCAGACCATGATAAACATGCTCTCGATCTACTTTGGTACAGCGATCGCTGCTTATAACAAGGCGGAATTAGGTGGAAAACGAAATGAAACTCAAGATTGAGATCTTGTTTTGTCGAAAGCGTCGAGAGCTTGAAGAAGAAGAGAAGACACATAAAAAATGACATCGTTTTGTGACCTAATTGTGCGTTTTGCACAAAACAATGACGTTTTGGTGTTTGACAATGAATCTATGTTTCATATCAGACAACATTATTTCATATGTGCATCCACGTCGACAAAAGATAACCGTTCGTTAACCCTGTAAACTCAATTGTATGATTAAGCAAAAAAATTGAAGATCATGTATCAAATTTAAATTTTTATTAACTTGAGGTATAAATTAGCACAATAGTATAGTTCATGTATACATTTAACATTTGCCTATATTTATAGCATGAAATAGCCAATTTTCCACGCCTTAACGGCGTAAAAGAATGAAGAAATGAAAGAAATAATAGGTTTTTTCTTATGTTTTAAAACAACACATATCAACACGCACTAACAAACTAAAAAAAAAATGACACACACACACACTAACAAACCAAAAAATGACACAGTTTCACATATATGAGGGTTCCGCAAATTCGTTTCTCTGAATACTATAACCCGCACCCACCCACCTTATACAAACTCTGACCCGCACCCGCCCTGTTTGTTTGATATCTTAAATTTGGTATTTATCCTTTGACTATGTTGTAAAAAGATTTTTTATGCTGCTTAGTAATTTGTATTTCGTAGATTTCATATGCGGAAAAGTATCGGCTGTGTTTCAACTCTGCGATATTGAACCACGAAATCCGATTAAAGGAAAAACCATCATGATTACGGCTCAATCATGCGACAATCCGAAGGATAGGTCGGCGTTTTCCTTCCAAAGATACAGCATAAGGGCGAGCTCTGATCTTGCTCCGATCAAAGAAACATTAAAAACGTATCTACAACGCCCTTGGAATGTCTTCTCAACGGTGGTGATTATGCAATTCTTCATTGATAATCTCATCGATCCGGCGGGCTGGTCTCTGTGGGCGAACGATAAAGAATCTCGTCTATCCACGTTGTTCTACGACAAATACGAAAACATAGATCCGGGAGCTGACACGAGCAAAAAAGTGAAGTGGTCGAAATATAAAATAATATATAAACCGAAAGAAAGATTCATTTTTCTCTTTATCTTTTGACTATGCTATAAAAAGACTTTTTAAATGATTGAGTAACTTTTGCATTGTAAATTTGTGCGGCTTAGTAATTTGTATTTCGTAAGACCAAATACAATTTTTGTTAAACGATACTAAAAATGAAACAATCCGTAGTTAATAATCAACTACACAAAGCAAACATAGAACATATTTTTCAGTTTCATGTCATTAAAAGGCGAGACTTTCTAAAGGGACAAACACTTATTCTCCTCCTCAATGCATTTAATATTTTCTAAGCAAAAGTGAAGATGAGTTAAAAAAAACACTTGTGCACTCTCATGTTACCAAGTCAAAAATCAAAAATTATAAATCAAAGTTGAACGGATTTTTTTTTCCCATATAGCCTCTCTACTAACGAAACCACCAAATCTTTACAGTAACTCACAAATAAACCAATTTCGTCAAAACATAACATATGATTTTGATATTTAGAAGAAAAAATAAAGTTAAGCGAAATATAAGCAAAACATAAGCAAAATATAGGCAAAACATACGTAAAAAAATATTCAGTGTTTAATTGTTTTGACTTATGTGTTCTAATACCTATGCCTTCCCAAAAAACTTTGCCCAATAAACACAAGAATACGCTGAATACGTAAGCAAAAAAATGAATCTTTCTTCATGTGCCGCTTAACGGATCGTCTAACCTTTTCCATGACGTTAAATCTATCTTACGGGTAGTCAAAGCTCTGCCACTTAGTGTTGTTGGATACGTCCTTTAAAACAAAATTCTTGCTGTCTAAAAGCTCGGTCATCACTGTTTCTTTGTCTCCAGTTGTTCTTTGCAAATCTTAAGAGGAATGGGGGAGGGGGGACTATATTTGCTACCCAATGGGTTAATTTTTCTATACTATATCCGACGTAGGATCGGTTGTCAAACCGAAAAAAACCTAACTCAAAGTGTTTAAAGATTAAGGTATGGTTTTCCGACATGCTTAGTGTTCCTCTTCGGGACACTATGCTGACAGAAAAAAATAGAGTGATGGAATGAAAGAGGAGTAGAAGAAGAAGAGACTGATGTTCATCATGAAGAAAATATAGATGAATAGAATGAGCTTAAAATGAAGAACATATAGATGAAGAAAATGAGCTTGAAGTTATTGTGTTGGAAAAAAAAAGAGCTTGAAGTTATTAATAAGGGATTTTGTTGCAAAAACAAAATCCTCCAAATGATTTTTTTTTTGCAACTTTACCTTCTAACTTTCAAAAATATGTTCAACCACGAAATCAAATTTAACCAACAATAAAGTTTTATGGGAATTATAGCAAACCCATTTATCTCAAATTAGACAACCATATAATCAAATTTAACCTGCAATATAACGCGCCGTCACTATTTTACTTTACTAGATGCTAAAAATTCAAATTGCATTGTTTTCTCATGTTAGACAAAAATTGTAGACCAACTATCTATAATCGAGTGTATACATTATTACTGTTGGTCTTATTCAAAAATAAATGGTTTAAAATCCTTGTATTTTCACTGTTGGGTGGATTCCAGTAAAAAAGATGAATTTGTTGTGACAAATAGCTGATTATAATTTTTTATGGGAACCTACCAAACAATCTTTTGGCTATGGATTGCAATAAAACATATTACCAAACAATATTCTGGACTTGAAAATACCAAATTACTTAATAGTTTTTTTTTCTGTGTTTAGTTTAAATAAATTATATAAAAAATAATAATTTGTACGTGAAGACTTTGAAAGAGAAAAAATCAATAGGGAACGTAAAAGCACACTAAACCATACGGTTCAAAATCAGAAGAAATTGAAGATAGAAATGAAGTAATGGTGAGAAGCTTTGGTGGATTTGAGAGAACCACTCACTGTTCTTAATTGAACATTCTTGATAGACAGTACATAAAGTTTTGCTCTATACACTTTGGTTTCAATGTATATACATCTCTGTTGAAAAGAAAAAAATCACTGTAATTTAAAAAAATCAAAATTTTCTGCTATTATATATTTGATTTGCTGCTATATTTGTTTTTTGAACTAATTGCTGCTGTATATAGAATATAAAAGATACAGTTCGCCCTAAAATCTTTCTCTCCCAGACACATTAATCAAGGCAGCCGCTCCGCCACCGTCAAGCTCCGATTTCGGGATGAAGCTCTGTTACCGGCGTTTCTCCTCCTGAAATCGGAGCTTCCCCTCTTTCCCGGATCCCTCTTTGGTGTCTGATGATTTGGTTCAACCATCGCATGAGTTCTTCGCCGGCGAGATCTGATCTGATCTTTCCAACTTATCGGCCGACTGGGTTCTCCGGTGGTTTGTTGATGGTGGCTGCGGATCTTTCGAGGACGGAGGTCCCGTCCCCTTCTTTCATTCCGTCAGAGCTGCCAGCTCGTGTGCCGTTCAACTCTCTTGTCCTGTTGATTTCTTCTCCGGCTCAAGTGCTCCCGGCGTCGGTGAGAGCGGTTCGATCCTTGACCATGCTTCGTCTCTGGTGGGCCGTAGTGACAGACCCATAGAGCTCTTGAGGACGGAGCTCTCGTCTATCTCCTTCATCCTCCCGGAGCCGACAGTTCGTTCACCGAACTTTTCTCTCCTCCTGGGTGTCCAATTGGCCATTCCACCAACCTCCGCTCCAGTTCAAGTAGTTCCGGTGGCTCCGACGCCCTCACCCATCCCAAATTCGCATATTTGCTTCTCCGAGGCCTCATGGGTGGAAAGCAATTGTTGTAATGGGTTAGGGTGGGAGATTAAGGATCCGGAAAAAAGGATTTTAGCGCTATGTGCGGAGCCAAAGCCCTGTGTGCCCTCGGCTCTCGCTGCTGAATCCCTTGCGGTCAAATTTGCTCACGCTAGTGCTAGAGCAGCTGACATCTCAAGCTTGACTTGTTTCTCAGATTGTCAGGAACTTGTTTTTCTTCTCAACTCTGGTAGTCAACCGATCGGAATTCTCGGTCTTCTAGCTGATTTCCGTCTCTTAGCTTCGTATTTCTCTTTGATTGCTTTTATTTTAATCTCGCGACTTGCCAATTCTGAGGCTGATCTTTTGGTAAAGTCGGGGCTTTCTCCTTGTATCCGCTCCCTCGATGGAGTTTGACTATTTGGTTTTAATCTAAGCATCGTTTGTCCAAAAAAAAAAAGAACTAATTGCTGCTATATTTGTTACGAATCATTTCTAGCAAAAAATTATTTCCTTTGTTGCATATAAAAACTCAACGACTATGCTATGGATTATCAGTTTTCAGTCGTATATATGTTTTTATTTTATTCCCTTTATTCAATATATATAATAACCATTTGCTATAGAAATTTTGTAGCAATTTTTTTAAAAAACCTTCGTACCACATAGCAAGTTTGTTCAATTTTTTTTGTGATATATATTCCACAATTCATTCAACAATAATGTGATGTTAGTCTACTGATTAATTATCATGTATGCTGAAGCTAGAGTCCCCGCCAGAGCCACGAACCCATCCGAGTCAATCACTCTTCTTCAGGTTTCACTAATTCTGTGAATTAGTAAATACAATTCTAAAATAATTTATTATAATCTCCAGAAAGTCAGAAACTAATACATATTATAAAAAAAAAGAGTTAGTCATATTAACATAAACAAAATCTAGGAACATTCAGAATATAATTCTGATAAACTTCTTTAAGGATTATATTCTCAATGTTCATAGATTTTGTTTCTGTTAATATGACTAACTCTTTTTTTTTTTTCAAAAATTTGTATTAGTTTTTGAAGATTATAATAAATTGTTTTACAATTGTATTTACTCATTCACATAATTAGTGAAACCTAAAGAAGGGTGATTGACTCCAAAATCTTGTTATTCTCCGGAAACAATTCGGATTCAAACCTTGTTAGGAATGAAAGAGTCATCTATATCAAAGCATTCACCATGCAACGTTTTTTTTTTTTTTTTTAACACTTGACCAAACCAAAATATTTTTAAGAAATTTTTCCGATACAAAAATAACATTTAGGGACCCAATCTAGTTTTCAAGCATGTTTTTTTCCGATACAAAATAACATTTAGGGATTAAATTTTGCCTCCAACGCATGGTTATCCGGTAAATGAATATGTAGGACTAAATATAGTTTTCAAGCATGTCTCATCTCTTTGTCTTTTGATCTATGTGAGATTTATTATACTGACATTTTGTTGATTGTTTCCTTGATTTGCTTCTAAGCTACAACGTGGAGTATTTATCAACTGGTACTTAAGATAAAAGAAACAAAAGTAGTGTTAGAACTGAGTATTATATGCCAAGTCCTTTGTTTTATGACTAAACTAAAACTAGTATATAGAACTATCATAATTTCTAATACGTCCTTTTTTTTTTGTTAATCTAAAACGTAATGTAATAACTAATTTTGGCACATATAGAAAGAAGATTCACGAAAATGTAAGCAATGGTCCCTACAAATATGTTGCTTTGGTTCAAATTCAAAGGATAATGCAGAGAAATATATATAAATTACTACACAAATCATAAAAACCGACCGTTGGACCGATAATGCAATTTAATAATAACAACAAAAATACGTGCATCGTCTATTTAAACCCACCAGGTTCCGTTGTACTACCATTACAAAATATCACGTATTGCAATTGGCATTATTAGTAAATCCAATAGCATCTAACATGAATAAATCGTATGATATCAGTTCAATTTGCTAAAGCATCGCCAAAAATGCAACCCTTGAAATAATACAAATGTTAGTTCGCTGCAATTAAACTAAATAAACATGTTTTTGGTCTGCTGACGAATTTACAAAACTGTTAACAATGCTTGAAATTACTTTTTTACAAAACACTGAAAATTGTTAATTTAACATCATTTTACGGTCTACATTCAAATAGCTTAAAGCCGTACACTCATAAACGTAAATATAGTTTAGCACCTAAAGCTCTTTACTTGAGCAGAAACTATCCGCCACTTGGGAGAAAATTAGCTTCCACGGTTGTTTCCGTAATAAGTTCCGTTATTATCCAACCGTTGAGATTTTTTTTTTATTTTTGAGGAAAATAAAATCAAATATGGCAGAATAATGAGACGTGGCTTATTCTGATTTGTTGGCAATGCCGTAGGCGCACATTAGCATTAACCTCGCGTCTTCATTTTGAAAATGCTTATGATTAACTGACGTGTCGTCGGGATAAAGTCCAAAAATATTTTACAAAATTAGTACCCTAGTCTTTAAAAACTCACGATACAACCCATGTACTCTAATTTTATTATCACGTTATCTCCATGATTCTATTTTGTTGTGTAACGATCCAATTCGATTCACATCTTGAAATATGTTTTGGGTAATCTTTTTTTTTAAATCACCACAATTAAGAATTTGATTTGAGTTAACTATTTAACAAAAGGATAACTCAAAATTATACATCAACCATAATTCATCGTAACTCAAACTCAAAATCAAAAAATCTAATTTGGCTCTTAATTGGTAACATTTTTGATTTATACTCTTAACTCAAATTAAATCAAAGGTAACTCATGTTACCAATCAAATTTCTATTAGTTTCCAAATCTATACCATTGTATTTGGAAATATGGATTTTTTTTTTACAACTTTTTTGGAAATATGTTTAAAAAGCATGCTAGGCAAAATAAAACCCAATTTATTATGGATAATTTGGTTTAATTTGATTTTTAATTTTAGTTTTTAATCATTTATATCTTAAATCTATATAAAAAAAATTTTAGAATAATTTTTGTTCTGTTCGATTCAGGTTTAGATTCGGTTATTTTTAGATATATAAAAAATGAAAATCATTTTAAACTATATATATATATAAAAATTTTAGAATATGGTTCAAATTTTGTATTAATTATTTGGTACATATAGGTTTTGTTTATCCATATTGAACATCTTTTTTTTTTCAAAAAATAAATCGTAAAAATTCTATTTTTTATTAAAATATTTTATAAAAATTTATTTTTTTATACAACTATCTTCGATTTAAAAAATAAAGTCATTTTTTCAAAGTGCTAGAAAATTAGTTTAAGTTTAAAATTGATAATTTTGTTTTTTTTTTCGACAAAGAAGAAAAATTTGATAAATATCCAAACAATGTTTATAATGATCATGACTCATTTTTTGTTTATAATAGACGTGATTATTGCGTTTGCACTATAGCCGTTTCGCCTGTATCGTTTCTGCTATCACACTATCCAAGGTAATTTAGAAGAACCTAAGGACACTTTCCGTAAATTATTAATGTTCAGGGGCTCATTTTTTAAAAGTCGCCGGAAACAACACATTTCGATCGAGATTCAATTAAAAGGGGAAAAAATCGAAAAGAGGAGAGAGAGGAAGATCGGAGACGACGGTGATGACGATGGACAGGGAGAAGGAGAGAGAACTTGAGCTCGAGAGTGCAATGTACACTAACTGCTTGCTATTAGGTTTGGATCCGAACGTGATCGGACTCGGAGCCTCCAACGGCACGCCTCGGGTCGGATTATTCCGCCATTCCAACCCGAAGCTCGGAGAACAGCTTCTCTACTTCATCCTCTCCTCTCTCCGAGGACCCGCTCAGTCTGCAAAGGTACGATTTCTCTCCACTGTCTCTCTCCATCTCTCTCGCTCACTCGAACGAAATCGGTTTTAGGAAATTCTGGGTTTGGAACATAGTGATTGGCTCTCTGCTAATTTTTCCGGTTTTGGAATCACTCTTATGTTTTCGGTTTGTCTCGATCTCTCAGGATTTCGATAAGGTCTGGCCAATTTTCGATTCGGCTCAATCTCGTGATTTCCGCAAGGTAAACGGCTTGAGAACTCTGAATACTGCGAATCTATAAAATCAAGTTTTCTTTGGTGTTTGTGAGCACTCGTTTGCTTATTGAATTATGCCTATGAAGGTTGTTCAAGGGATTATTAGCGAGCTTGAATCACAAGGGGCATTACCAAGGAGTAACTCGAGGGTTTCATCACTTGCCACTTGCTGTGGACCAAGGTTGGTTGAGGCTACGCTCATGTGATTCTTTATGTTTATGTTCACTAGGTTTTATCTGAAGTTTCAAGTAATTGTCCAGCATTAGATGATGTGATAGGTAAATGTGAAACCTCATGTTTTGATTGCAGATTTGTGGAGCTCTTATGGCAACTTTCACTGCATGCATTAAGAGAAGTTCATAGGCGGACATTTCCTGCTGATGTGGCTTCCAATCCTCTGCCTTCTTCTCTAACGGACGTATCCTTCTCACATGCAGCTACTTTGCTTCCTGTAACCAAGGTGGTACCCATGTTATTTCCCTTGAAGATTTGTTTGTTATACTTACACTGGCCTATGTGAACCTTGTTGACTGATGCACGGAATAACATACAAACTCTCGTTTTTCGTGTTTGCAGGCCCGGATAGTGCTTGAGCGCCGTCGATTTCTTAAAGACGCAGAAACTGCGGTACAAAGGCAGGCCATGTGGTCTAATTTAGCACATGAGATGACTGCAGAGTTTCGTGGTCTCTGTGCTGAAGAGGTAAGACATTATGTTCTTTTTTTTGGTTAGAGGTACTACTGAACTGTTTTGTCTGACTATATTGACTTTTATTGATGCATTTCATTTCCTGTTTCGTTGGCATCAGGCTTACCTGCAACAGGAACTAGAAAAACTTAACGATTTAAGAAACAAAGTAAAGCAGGAAGGAGATGTGTGGGACGACCTTGTGTCTAGCTCCAGTCAGAATTCTCATCTAGTCTCAAAGTCCACTCGGTTATGGGAAACTGTAATGGCTCGTAAAGGAAAGGATTTATGCTGTTCTATTTAATCTTCTGAGTTAATGCAGAGAAAAAAGGTACTTAAAATGTAGAATTATGCAAGACTCATATAATTTATGGCATTGTTGTTTGTCACTATCTTCAGGCCAGCATGAAGTTCTTGCGTCAGGTCCCATTGAGGATTTGATAGCACACAGGGAGCATAGGTAACTGGCCTCTTGTAAGTCGCACGGCCTAAATTCCACTTACCCATTACCTGACATCTGATTTTCTTTGATCTGTAGATACCGAATTTCAGGATCGGCCCTTCTTGCAGCGATGGATCAGAGTTCTCAAGTTCCTCGTGCAGAATTACTCTCTGCCCATTCAGATGATTCAGCTTTGTCACTTGCAGAAGACAAAGAACTAAGTGATGGATCCTACGCAAACATGCATGAGCATTCTCTAGGAGACAGTTTTGAAACCAACTCACAAGCCAGTGATGATACACTTTCCCGAGTAGATGATAGAGGTGGAAGGATCAACCAGACAGTCGATGTAGCGGAAATCATAAGGCGCTGGACACATGCATTAC
Organism: Alliaria petiolata; assembly: GCA_020283515.1. NCBI lineage: Eukaryota > Viridiplantae > Streptophyta > Magnoliopsida > Brassicales > Brassicaceae > Alliaria > Alliaria petiolata. The sequence continues at coordinate 183,650,877 of JAHZTW010000001.1, forward strand.
AGCGTATTCATAAACAGTCTCTTCAGCTGGTATGTCGTCGCATATCCCGTTGTGGGGTTTTCACCGAAGTACTTTAAACCATTCTGGCTAGTTACACGCTGTCCTTAATTGCCTAATTCTCCACACTCTTTTCAGTTTTCTGTGATGATTCAATTCCATGGATTTATTACTTATTTTTTTCATCTGTACATGCTTAGGCTAAAGCAAATGACGGGGATGGTCCAGATATTTTGCGGACTGCAAATGATGGTGGTACAAGTGGACATGTTGAATCATTGGCTGCAACTTTGACTGAACATCAACAACATCTAGCTAGCTTTCAGGTAAATGTGTTGCTTGTTTGCTTCCTTAAGGTAAAAGCTGCTTTTTGCCAACTGTGGAAGTCAAATGCACATCTTAGAAACGTAAACTGCTTTTGTTGAGGGCCTTGATGAAAAATGTCAAGGCAACAAAGCTTATAGACGGCATCCTCTTTAGTAACTAGACAATCTGTTTTTCTAGCAATCCTGTTTTATTTATAAAAAGCAGTATGTTTGATTGGATATTCCTGGAGTTCCATTAATAATTGTGAAGATTCTGATTCAGCTTCTCTTGGGAGCGTATCAAAAGTTCTTAGATCGACGGAGTAGTTACATTTTTTTTTATTACCATGCTGTTTGTAGGATCTCTTGGAGCATGCCCACAAAAACTTTCTTATGCATCTAGCTCATAATTACTGCTTACATCTCTACTATGTTCTTACTGCTGATGGCACGCTATATGCAGGTACTCATCAACCAATTAAAGGAAGTTTCTCCAGCCATACAAAAGTCCATATCAGAATGTACAGAGAAAGTTAATAATCTTCCCCCGACCTTACCGCCAGCTACTAGAAGCAACGGGCAAGCGGCTTCACTTCTACAATCTCAGGGGAGTGGGAGAATCACGGTAACAGTTTGATGAGTTGATTTTTATTCCCTTCCGATGCATATTTGATTGAGACACTCATTGTACCTTTTCTGTCCTGTAATACAGGAAGGTGTATCCAATGATGTTGCTGAGCTGACCTCAACAATGTCTAATGTACAGCTCGAGAAGGTCTCAGCTAGTCCTACGTTAAAACTACCACAGTTATTTAGCTCCACACCGACTTCTTCTGGTAAAGGTGGAAATGCACAAAAGCGACAGCCAATGGCTTCTCAGGTCAACAAAATGGAAAGCTTGTCTGAGAAGAACTCTACAGACCAACCTCTGTCAAATACTCGAGCAGACAACTTGCCGACTGGTGTGTTACCTTCTCAATTAAAACGAAACATATATAGTATATGCCAATACCAAGTCACACAGACCTTTGTCTTATAACTCTTAATTTTGGTTTCAGATACAAACAGTTCTTTTGTCCAGAACCTGAAGAAATCTGTAAGGGAAGCTGCTCTAATGATTCCTTCTTCAGCAGGATCATCACGGGACAGTCAATCTGACGAGGGCTCCGAGCATTATTTCGTACCTCTTTCAGCAGCCGGCTTTTCCCGTTTTCCATCAGAAACCAAAGGCCTGCCTCTCAGAGGGTCGAGGTTACTAACGTCTCTGAGCGAGCCTTCGTTTCTTGAACCCAATGTTCCGGACAACCTCGCGCCAAGCAAGTACAGCGATATACCTGACACGTTTGATGATCTTGATTCGTTCAAAGATTACGATAACGGGAACGGGTTTCTCTCGGTTGCTGGATCAAACAGTGTAGCTTCCGATGCACAACAATCGTTTTACGACGTTGAAGATCAAGTATTTTCCCCACCGTTACTAATGGACTCGTCCCTATTATCAGATACCTACGAAGACTTGTTAGGTACGTTGATTATATCCTCTTTGGTGTTTACATCACATTAGTCACATTATGTAATTTTACAGCATCTAGGATCTAATTGACGCGATTTTGTTACCCATTTCACTTTCATTTTGCAGCTCCTTTATCAGAAACCGAAGCCGCTTTAATGGAGCATTAGGAAGAAGAAGCCCTGAATCAGACAAAAGACGATGACACTTGTGTTTCTTCAACAATTGTTCTTGGGGCAGTTGAAGCCTGTGATCTCTGATCTCTCTGGGTCTAAACACAGGTGTTTCAGTTATTACCAGTTGACAAGGTTTTCTTAATTTATCTTGGATTTGTTGGTAATGGGATTCTTGATGAAATGAATGAATGATGATATGACTTTGTTTGTGTGTCAGTGTGTGTAAAAAAAACCTCTAGCTCAGGTAGAAGCCATCGCTCTCTAATATTTGGTTTTCCAAAAAATTACAGATTGATTTGTTGTTTTAACTTTTAGATGTAAAGTAAACAAAATAGTGAAGAAGAGTTTGATCTGCGATTCTTTTTTTTTTTTTCTAAAATCTCTTATATATATTCTTACAATGTTTTGTTGCAAAATTCTCCTCTGAATTATATTAATGGCCATTGTCTGCTTATGAAATATCATTTTTTTCCTTTTTAGAGGAAAGAAAATGGAACTGAAAATTTCCGCCCGCTGGGGTTCGAGCCCAGATTTGAAGCAAATAAATTTGAAATTGACCTGTAGAATGCGCTACATCTAGAAGCATTTTGGACACATGAATAAATAAATGTAACTGAAAATTTAAAATGCGCTACATAATCAGCTAGACTATGTGGTCTACTTTTAGCCCATGAGATGACTACAGAGTTTAGGTGAACAAAAAAAAAAAAAAAAAAGAGATGACTACAGAGTTCCGTGGTCTCTAACTCTCTATGCTGAAGAGTAAGACGTTATGTGATGGATCGTACATAAACATGCAAGAGCAAATCTCTAGGAGAGAGTTTCGAAACACTTCATAATAGGACAAGTATGGTTTGGTTTAAGGCAAGTTGCTCAAAATATTTGCACGGTTTAACCATTCAATCAAAATATATGGAATTAGCCTCGGGATTGCAGAGGACGACAATTATAATTAAAGGAATTATATAACTTATAACCAAAATTATTTCATAATATTTACTCTTAAAACCGAAATCTTGCAATTGGGAAAATAATTTCGATTATGCTGGAAATTTATCGCAGCGGAAAATGGACATATATAACTTTTACATTGAGAATGAATTTGTGTAGTTTCCTATGAATCGGATTTAAAATCCAAATCCAAACAAAGAAAAAAACACACGTATCCAACAAATTTTTATTTCATCCACCAAATAAGATCAACAAAGCGAGAGTTAAACAAAAAGATTTATAAATATATATTAAAAGTCAAGAAAACAAATTCATAGAAACTGAAAAAAAAACGACGGTAGTGACGAACTCAGTGGTTGAGACCAAGAACGAGAGCCACGGCGGCAAAAGCCAGACCGGTGAACATATTGGTGGCCGAAACGACGGCTGAGCTAGCTGACGGTCCCGGTGCCGGAGCCGAAGAAGGGCTGTGAACGTGACCTTCGTGGCCGGAGACGGCGACGATCGTCGCCAATAGACAAAACACTGCGATCTGAACAAACATCTTCTTCATCATCATTTTCGTCAAAAAAAAGCTGCGTTTTGCTTTGGTTTTGATGAATGAGAGAAAGGTTTTTGTGTTTGTTGTGTAAATTGGATTGGGAGATTTGTTCATATATAGATAAAACTATTGATTTTAAATATATGGAAATATCTTAAATAAGATTTGGTCTATTTATTTTGGGCTTAAAAATAAATATTTGTTTCTATTTTTTTGTTGAATTGGCCGGCTTTGATGCATTTGATCAAGACAGCTATTCAAGATTATACTTGATTCTGTCTTTCACGTTCCTATAATTGGCCAATAATTTGGATTTAAAAACAATGGGTGAAAATATATGTATGTATATTTGCAGAATTGGAAAGTTTCTAAAAGTGAATTGTTGTTATTTAGTTTTGTAATCAAGTAAATGATTGTTTGTTGCCTCTTATGGGTAGCTAATGAAGGGTAAAATTAGCCTCATAAATACAAAAGAATCTTTAATTATGGAGCTCATTGGCTCACAGCATTATATAATATTTAATTATTATTTTTTGGCAACATATAATATTGAATTTAATAAATAATGGATTATGAAAGTAGACGTGGAGCCAATTCATTTATATGGTTAAACAATTAATATTAAAAATCAGTATACACGTAAATGTAAATATAATAACTAATAAGCATATCTTTCGCTCTCAAAGTAATGAATTTATTTCAAAATACTTCAATTGGTACAGGCAAGAAGTAAGCCAATTCAGCAGCTTTTTGCTCAATTTCTAGTGTAGTAAAATTCTCAATATTAAGGATCCTTCAAACACTTTTAAAAGTGAATAAACATTGAAAAAACGTTATTTGGGTTAAAGTTCTGATGATAATCACGTTCGTCGCGGATGTGCCGTAGTAAACGCTATCGACTAACTCCGTAAGATCATTCGCATTGAGTTATGGGTAACAAATTTAGTAAAGTAATAAAAGAATTAAGACCTGTAATATAGGCTTAGCTAGCCACGTGGGAAACAAAACGCCGACTTGATGATTATGGTGTGAGTTCATGATTAGTGTAACATACAAGTTATTACAAGATGTTCATATTATGATAATGGTAATCAATAATCATTCATCACCGTCATGTTTTCTTCTTTTGGTAAAACTAAAATTAGAAAATAAATCTATCTTGATGTATTATTGAACTTATAAAGTAAACAGTTCACATTTTTTATTTGTTTCTTACTTTTTTTTCCCGGGAAGCAATCAATATTTACAAATCGGACGTATCTACATTATTTTCACCGTGGAAAAAAACAATTTATGTAAAATACTATCGTGCTTTTAATTGCTTTTTCCTCTTCCGACCGATCCTTTTATCGGCCCACGAGCCCATTTGAGCTATAACTTCATCTTCCACTCTCCTCCCTTCTCTCTCCCACACTAAACGCTGCGTTTTACGATCTACGAAATTCTCCAAAACCCAATCCCTAAGCCCAATATCTCTCACCTCGCAAAACCTCTCAGCCCAATCTGACGGTTCAACGGGTCGGGTCCCTAATCCAGGTGCCCGATCTTTCGACCCGACATTCTCCTCGTTCTGCCAATCCGCCACGTAAGTCGCCACTCTCCTTTTAAACTTCTCCTTAAAAATATCCCAAACCTGATAATTGTAATGATTAATTACCATCGTACCCTTATCCACGTCAGCAAACGTGAATCCTTCTCTCAAGTGAAAATGGTGCACGACGTTTATCAGCGTCGCGTTTAACGATTCCGGTCGAATTATGCTCTTGTGCCTCTCAGGCAAAGCCATACGACACGTGTACGCCGCCGTGACTCCACTACGCGGTGGATCTCTGAGACCCGACGGTCCAAAACTGTGACACGGCGTTCGAATTTCACAGATCTCATTGGAAGATGATGATGATGGTGCTGTGTGATTTCTGATTACTTCGAATAGTGTTTGACCAGACGGGATGTAGAAGAACTCGTCGACGTCGATAAACGCGACCCAATCGCACTCGCTCTTTGCTCGGATCGCGCAATTGGCGAACCCGGCTTCCTGAGTTTTGATCCACGGCCAAAAATGTCTCGAGATGTTGTAACCGCGTTTTTCTAGATTCGTAATCTCGGAAACTATGTCGTCGTCGCTGTTGTTGTCGTAGATGAACCACCGTTGAACGCCGATTCTGGCGTGGTACATCACCCATTCTCTCAAAACGTTGGCTGCGTTTCGTGTCATGGTGCAAACGCACGTTTCAAACGGTTTCTTTGTCGAGTCTTTGACCCGACCTGGACGGTTAATTGGGTGGGCAACGGAAGGAAGCATCCCGCTTCCTTTGATTCTCACAGAGACCTTCACCGGAGGAGACTGGGCCAATCTTGGGCCGTCCAATACTGTTAATGGCGTTTTGCACCGTACAATTTCTTGGGCCGCCGAGATAACTTCTGATCTAAGCAAAAGTTTGGGGTTCGTGAAATCCCAACCGTACACACATTCGTATCTTGACACGTCAGCAACTTTTCCTGGCCGTAGATTTAGCCCCTTGACGAAAACCACCGTGGAGTTGTCGTGATCGATCACGGCGTCGTAAACCAGCCAATCCCACTGGTGTGTGGGTCCTACCAGAAGGTAATTATCAACCGTCCATCTCGAGACGGCTAGCGATATGGTATTGCCATGTGGCACGGCTGAGCACCGTACGATCTGACGGCCAAAATCGTCGATTTCGACGCCGAGCGGAAGCTCTTTGAACAGTTTAGACGAGTCATTTACGTCGGAGAAAACGCAAAAGAGGTCATCTTTTGTATATAACCGAGACGACGACGGATATTTTAGGAAAATCAATGTTTGGTCAGGAAACTTAACCGCTTCATGAATCGTGACCACCTTAACCGTCTGTACGGAGCCACCGAGAACCGTCTTGACCGATGACGGCACCACCGGCCGAATTTTTCCTGATTTACCTGAGTTTCAAATCAGTTTATTGTCAATAAACGATTAAAATAATAATCGGGTCTTAAAATTGTAACGGTTGTGATTAAAATAGATTGATTACCTAAGAAGATGAACAAAGCAGAGAAGAGAACGAAGGAGAAGACGAACAGAGCAACAAACCGGAAAAATCTTCTCCACGAGACAACGACGTCGCCACCGCTTAAACCGCCGCGTTTCCTACGGTTTTTCATCTTTAACGCCGCCAAAAACGGCGGCGGCTGCTGAGAATTAAATGCAAACTGACTTCAGGTGAAAAAAAAACAAGAAATTCGGCGAAGCAATTTTTTTTGTTCTTACTCTCTCTGTTTCAGGCTACGCGAGGATTTTAGGTCGACGAATTTTGCTGAAGAAAAATAGAATTATCTATTTTTTAGCTTTCCTTTTTCTTTCTCGGCTGCGGATTCTAATTTTACTTCTCTTTTTAAAAAAGAAATCTTTGATTAAGGAAGAAGACAGATAAATATGGGATTTTTGCGTTTTTTCTACTTCGATGCTCAAAGACGTTCATGGAAATTTACGAGTTTGATGCTGAAGGTTCAAGAAAGAGACCGCTTATTGCTAAACCAATACCGGTTCGACCGGTTTATCTATCTCTTTTTCCTTTTTTTTGCAACATCTCTTTTTCCTTTTAAAACTCATAAAAAATATCTACAACTTTTGGTTTTATTGTCACAAATACTTTTACAAGCCCTATAATATAGGACTAGATAATTCCACCTTCTACCGGTAGAATAATGGTGAAATATTAAGTGAGACCAGTATTATGAAACAGAAAAATTGAGGGGAGAATTTCAAAATACCATTTTTATTATATCACTTTTCAAAATATTATTTACTGTTTATTTTCAAATAAAATATATTTATATATGTTTATAAGATTATTTATAAAAATACAGGTTTAAATGTTCATAAATCAAAAACCTATATGTTCATAAAAAAAATCAAATCATTTTGATGGCATCACATAGATAAGTAAAAAAATTCATGAAAAAGTTTAATTTTTATTCTCAAATCATACATATATAGGATATATATAGGTCTAGTTAAAAAATCAACATTTGCTTTCCAGCGTCGTCTAGTAATTTATAATAGGCAGAAAGAAATTACAGATTTGCCAAAAAAACCAATAAAACAAAAAATTGGAAAAAGCGAAAGATATAGAACCAAATAAAGAAGAAAAAAAAGCAAATTAGAAAGTTTGGGATACCTTGCTTGTTAATTTGATTTTTCTCATCATTATTTATCTATTCGGTACTTGGAAGTTCGAAACTTATCAACTTAAAATTATTATTCTTTTGTATTTTTGTTTTCCGATTGAGGTTGAAAGAGACGAGGGCATGATTCGATTAGACTCGTTGACTTTTGAATCATTTTATTGGACTCAAGTCACTCAACACTGGAAATTGGAAAAGGACCTACTTTTATCGCCTGCCTATTTTATTCTCTACGTCATTTCAAACGTATGTCCCACGTCGTCGTTTCTAGATTAGGTTTTCTTCTTACTCCTCGTCGGTCTTCCTTTGCTCTTCGTCCTCATCAATCACTCTCTCTCTCACTGTCCAAGTTATGATTTTATATAAACAAGTCTATTTGCTAATAAATAAAGTTGAGAGAAACTATTCGATGATGGTTCACAACTGTCCACTGATATTGGACGTTGTCTATTGTTGGCTCAGTCTATGAACAACATGGAGCTACTTGTGCGTCTGTAGTATTCTGCCGTCTACTCCAAGCTATTTACAACAAAGACAAACCCGTCTCTCATCAACATCAGTTTTGTGTGAGAGACTTGGCAGATTATTTGTTTGATAAGACTGGTAAAGGTACAATCAGTAACAAAAATCATGCGTTTGACTACATTAACGAGAAAAGACTTCTCAAAGAGTTACCAAGAAGAAAGACTGGTCCCCTAGGGCTAAGAGTGTTTGTGTAAATGAATGTATTTCTAACGTACATTACTTGTAGTTTGAAGTGTAAGACCAATAATTTAGAAATACGGAATCTTTGATTTAATCACAAAATAAAAAAAATAATCAAATTAAACCGAATAAAATGAGTTAAGGAAAATCGTAAATAATAAACTGGAACGGAGTCGAGATCGCAATCTCTTTCCTTAACTCAAAGAATCACCCGTAGTGTGACATGTATAATCACGATTCATGAGTCTCAGGATACAACCGTTCAACCCAGAATCGCATCACTCGATCACGGATCTAACGAACTTGTATCTCAACAAATACTCTCGAAATAAAGAAATTACTTGATGCAGTAGTTGATTGAAGGAACGTGTATTTAGTCTTTGCTTTAATCTGATGATCTGTGTTTGGATGATTGAAAAAGAGAGGCTAACCCATCATATATATAGTATGAGAGGGGATTTGAAAACATTTCAAGTTTCCAATGTGTGATATTTTAACTTTCACAAAAAAATTATAGCTAATGAAAACTTTCTATTTGTTTGGGTCTCTTCCACAATGAGTTATAGTTAATGGAACATTTCCATTTGTTTGGGCCTCTTCCACAAAGAGTTATAGCTAATGGAAACATTCTATTTGTTTGGGTGTCAATCCATCTTTTATTCATACAAAATACAAAATAATAAAGTCCAATTGTTTTTATTAATTTTTTTTCCCAACATGAAGTTGTTTCTTTGGTGCCAGGAAGTACATAAACGTTACATACAACAACGTTAATGACTTACTCCTAACTTATGTACTTTATTTTTTTCCTACTTAAATCAGATGTAAAATTATGTTAGTTATTTTAATGGTGTTGAANACATAAACGTTACATACAACAACGTTAATGACTTACTCCTAACTTATGTACTTTATTTTTTTCCTACTTAAATCAGATGTAAAATTATGTTAGTTATTTTAATGGTGTTGAATACATCATGTAACTTTGTTTTGAAATTAATAAGTTAAACGTAAGAAAAAAATATAAGTATGTTGCCAAAAAAAACAAAACAAATATAACTACAAAAATGAAAAATGTTTATTATGAAATCACATCCAAATGTTTGGTAAAAATAGCTTTGAAACGCGTTAATATATCTAAGAAATCAGTTTTGATTACAGAGTTTTCTGATCCTTTTTCCCCAATAAAAAAAATCCCATTTTAAATATTTTTTTCACCAGAAATTTTGGTTTCCCCTTTTGTTTCAATCCTCAACCACCTCATGTCAACAGCCATAGCAGAAATTATTTATTTTTGTTAAACTTCTTAGGTTCATAATTTATGCACAGTTTCTAGATTTTCTATCAAATCCTCATTATAAACTCAAAAAATTGAGCCTGTTTTGTTTTTATTGAAAAGAGAAAGAAAAAAAAATCTGGGTTTTGAATTTTGAATTATATTTCTGTTTCGTGGGACCCATATTTCGACAAAACGTCTTCAGATCGTCTTCTAAAACATGTGTTTGGTCTGAGAAACAAAATCTCTTTTCGAATTCTATAGCCGTTTGGCTGACATAAAGAAAAACAAATTCAGAGAAAATATTCTTTAAGAGCTGAGAAAAAACCAAATATTGTTCATTCTTCGAAGAAATTCTCGATTTGAGGTTTGGCTATGGGTGAATCTGCTGTTCTGTTTCATTCATATTCGTTCGCAGCTCCTCTTTCTCGTAACGAATCTCATGAGGTTAGTCTCTTTCGTTTCTATGATTAAATTTGTTTCAGAAATTCGATTGTTTCTAGGCGATCCGGAATTAAAGTCATAACTTTTAGGGTTATCTTGATAGCTTTGTTCTCAATTTCTGGATTTTATGTAGAAAATTTTCTTCCTTTGGTCTCAATTTTCCCGGGAATCAAACAGAAAGTTCGTTGAGAATCTGGTGAAATCATGAGTTTATATGAAATCTTCCGGTTGATTCACTGAAGTCTGAAAGTTTCTGAATTTGGGTTTGTGCTTTAGCTAATGATTTGATTCATCAGAAAGTTTATAAATTTGGTTGAGTTTTTTTAGATCCTTTAAGATTCTGATTTTTTTTTCTTTTCTAATTTTGCAGGATAATACGTTTCATGCGCTTAGCCAATCGGTCTCGTTTGGTAGGTTCACGACAGAGAATCTTGAATGGGGAAAATGGTCGAGTTTCTCACACAAGAAGTATGTCGATGAAGCCGAGAAATTCTCTCAGCCTGGATCTGTTGCTCAGAAGAAAGCTTTCTTTGAAGCTCATTACAAGAAAATAGCTGAGGCCAAGAAAGCAAAAGCTTCAGATGAATCATCCGACGACTCGAAACAAGAACAACAACCAGAAAGCGTTGCGGTGTTGCTGAACACTTTGGAGACATTGACTAAGGATGAGGTTAAGGAGGAAGAAGAAAAAGAGAGTGATGAAACTGAGTTAGTCTTGAGTAGTGAAGAGTTGGTTTCGAGTATTGAGAAAGACCAAGAACCCGAAAGAACAAGTGATGTTGTGGTTTTGGAACAAGAAGACTCTCTGGTTGTTGCAGATGATTTGCAGGTTTGTCATGATGTGCTTGCTGAAATGGAAGAGAAAGAGGATGGAGAGTTGTTGAAGAAGAGCGGAAAAGAAGAAGAGAGAAGATCAGTAAGCAATAACTCATCTATGGAGAAATTAGAAACTCCGGAGAAAGCAATGAAGCTTGTTATAAGGTAAACAAAAAGCAGCTTTGATTGTTTTCTCTAATGAATTCGTTCCTCCATCTGATTTGTTCTATAATGCAATTTCGCAGCGAAAGTCCGATAACTCATACTTCGATGAAGAGAAACGAGAAACCAGTTCGTCCAAGATTCAGTTTCTTGAAGTAAGATTGATTTGTTTTCTGCTATTGAGTCAAACTTGGATTTGAGTTGGTGTTCTCTTCCTAATTGTATACTGTTCTTTGTGATGTAGCTTTTTGATGGGAAACACTAAAACTCAAGATCAAAACACAACAAGGAAGAAGGTAAGGTTTTGATTTCAACAAGAAAACATTTCTCATTTCTATTAGTAATTTGAAGACTGACACTAATTTGTATTCTTACTTCAGAGAAAAACGGATAAGAAACCGAACAAACCGTTTCTCTGTCTTTGCTTCAAACCTGAGATGGTGGTCGGGGAAACAGAAGCGCCAACCGAAACACAGAGGAGGAATCTCTGAGAATAAAGATAGATTCTTCTCTGTTGGCTTCAAAGCTTTTAGAAAGATCTGCCTCGGATTCAAGTATGGTAAAAAAAAAGAGAATCTTTGAGTGCACAGTAGCAAAAAACTGGAATACCAGAAGAAAGTTTGTTTCTTTTTTCTTGTATTGTATCTCTGATGAAGCTTTTGTTGTATGTATCTTCATCTTCAATGAAAATCTTAAATACTCTCATTTCGATATGTTAGTTTGTGATGTTGTTCATTGATATGTGATTTGCAGGAACCTCTGTTCTGATTTGGAATGGAATGAGTTTGTTCAGTATAGGGATAAACATTACATAATTATATACTATTGATTTAAGAATCAAATCACTTTTACATAATAATCACTTCAAAGTTATTCAAAATGATTAAAAAAAAATTACAAAGCAAATGGGAATGATTTGTTGAAACGTCTGTTCTGATTTGGAATGCAAATGTGTTGTTGAGTAAATGCTTCAACTTTACAAAAGTCACCTTATAATTATAAATCATAGTTTTTTTATTTAAGAATCAAATCACATTTACATAGATATAAATCATTCATCCCCAACACAAAGTTATTAAAAATGATAAAAGTTTACAAAGCAAAAGGCAAAGACAATTATTGGGGGGAAATTAATAATCACAAAGAGATTATCAATTAAGTCATCATTTCTTCAACCAAACACCATCCTTCTTCATCAAATTCTTCCACATGATCCATCATCATCATCATCATTCCCACATCACAAAAACTCATCCTTCCATCATCATCATCATTATTAGACCCATCTCCACCTTTTTCACCATCATCATCACCACCATCACTATGTAAATTCACAATCTCCTCTACAACACTTCCTTTGTAATCTTCTTCCACTTCTACTTCTTTTACTTCTTCATCAGATTCATAATCATGATCATAACCATAATCATCAGACATAAGATCAAGGATTCCGGTTGCCGAGAACCCGGAAAGCTTCAAACCGGGTCTGGCCCCACCAGAAGCAACCTGCCAAGTCAGCATCTCGTAGGTGACGTCATTCGATCTCACCTTGGAAGAGCCTTTGGTTTTGACTTTGGATTTGGTGATGGGATGCATATGGCACTCAAGGCACCTCGCCTGGCCACATTTTCCGGTGAATTTGGAGTGATTGGTCGGCTTCGATGGCACTTTGGTGAATAATCCGGCGGTTGGGCGACAAGTCAAAGGGTTGACCAATTTCGTTTCCGGCCTTGGATTCAGCGACGGAGGTAGAACCCGGTAGGTTCTCACCGTACCGTGTTGTTTGCCTTCTCGCTTCATCTCAGCCGTTTGATTGATGAGACCTTTACTACACACAAAAAGAAGAAGAAGAAAGATGCGAAATGTGAAAATGATAAAAAGAAGAGGAACTTAAGAATATGCTTGCGGGACACGGAATAATCAAAAGTCAAGAGACAATACCCCAAAAGTGGACCAAATCAGTTGAGTTGTGTAGATAACTTCCACTATACAATTATTGGCAATTTCGAACCAAACTAGACGCAAATTCTATCTTTAATATTTTTATATATGTTGTTCGTATTAAAGAATGAGTCCGTCTCGGACAAGAAAGTTTCTAACAATCCCATATCGAATAAATTCCAATTTTTAATGATATATAGATAGATAAATTCGAATACTGTGCTACTATTTTGTCTCTGTTTATAATTCGAATACTCTCTTTTTCCTTTGCTGTCAAACTCTTATAATTTGAATACTCTTAACTTGTGTTAGATAAGCTATAATTAATTAAATTATAAAAATTAAGAGTTTGATAGCAAAGGAAAAAGAAAAGAGAAATCAGAAGAAAAGGATGTGAGAGTTTGATGAAACTCTGGGAAGCTTCATAAGAACATTGGTGACTCTATTACGAGCATCGTTGTGATTCACTTTGATGCCCACTTTGACAGTTTCAAGACATTTGAAATTAGCCAAGAAATGCCTCATCTGTCTCAGCTCTCTATAAGTTCCTCGATACCCTGAGATTTGTAGCACCTTCACTCCACATGTCGATAAACAGCATACTCCCTTCATCTTCTTCTTCCTCTTAGGGATGCAAGAACACGCGTCCCCGCAACTATCTGTTACTTGGTGCACAAGACCCTGAAAAGCCAAAAGAAAATCCATGTTATTAAAGCAAATTAAATAATTTATGAGTTGAAAAATTTGTAGTACCTTGATGATTAAGTTATCTAGGTTTGGAGAGTTGTTGAGGAGAAGCGGCACCACTTGCCATCCTCTTTCTTTGTCACTCTCAAAAGATAAAGTAAGTAGGTTGTGAAACACCGGCATTGTATCACAGCACAAGTGAAACACCTAAAATAAAATAAAATAAGACAAGAATAGCATAAAAATATAACCATCTCGTTATAGCACTGACCTCAAGAGAATCACAAGACAAGTGAAGGGTTTTGACATTGCTTATCCCTGCAACCAGATCCGTAACATCACCCGAAAAAACCATCTCGGTATCACTCTCATCCCATGGTCGAGGTCGAAGATCGAGTCTAGCTTCTACAAGGGAGCCCAAACCAACCTCGTACTGATGGGTGACATAACTAGAATATTCAAGGTACTCAAGACTGGGTGTGATAAACCAACAACCATCGTCCTCGTGCTCCTCCTCACGGTGATAGATGGTGAGTTTTTTGAGGGAAGGACTCGACACTTGCCCATTCCAAGCCGGGTTATCGTTATCGTTATCATAATGTAGGAACAATTCCTCAAGCACAGGGCAGCCAGAGATGAAATCCTCATACATCTCAGCGTTTGCAAACTTCACTCGAACGAGAGTAAGTGTTTTGAGCGCAGGGAAAAACACTCCCTCAGGAGGAAGACGACCACCGTCAGGATAAAACCCATCGCAAATCGTGAGCTTGATCAGTGTGTTGCTCGTGAAGAACTCAGTGTCTTTACAATACATATATGAGGTCTTCAAGTGAAGTTTCAAGAAGCCGCGCGCCAGGACAGTGCGAATCCAGCTGTCCACACGAGAAACGTCGTGGTCGAATGCACAATCCAGAGAGAAGCTCTTGACGGTGGTAGAGTTGCTTAATAGAGCAAGTGTTTTGTCCACGAAGTCACAGAAGTAACGATGATTACCACTTGCATCATGCAAATCGAGGTTGTCTACAAGCGCAAGCAAGTTCCTCCACCTCTTGGACAGAACCGATGTGCAAGCAGCACGATTTGTCCAAAGAAGTGACAGGATTTTCCCAAGAATCTCATCTGGCAGACTGCTGATTAAATCTCTTCCTTCTCCTTTTTTTTGTTTTTTTCCTTCTCTTCCTTCTCTTTGTGCAGACATATATAATAGACTAGGGTTTTAACAGCCTATCAACCAATTTATCCATCCAATTAGGTCTAAATCTAAGAACAGGGGGAGATTAATCCAAGATGATGTGGTTTTCAGGTCGAAGATTAAGATTTTAAAATTAAAGTAAACTTACGATTGTAAAGGAACCAGAAGAAGCCGATAACCGGTCTATCAGAAGATCGAAGAAGAAGCTTGATTTAAAATTAATATTTACCAGGGAATTCAAGAGAGATATAGAACCACTTAATTTTTTTTTAAATAATCTTTTCCTATTCTTATCAGAGTTTAGGAAAAGATTAGGAAAATAAATTTAAATATTTTCCTAAAGCTTGCTTTAGTTTTAGTGTTTTTTACTAATCTTTTCCTATTCTTTATTTATTTATAATCTTTTTCCCTTTGTAAGGTCTTCACCGTACCGTGTTGTTTGCCTTCTCCCTTCATCTCAACCGTTGATAAAAAGGTTGCTTAAAAGGGTATAATATGAAGAGGGTTTGTAAAAGGAGGGATATGCTTGCGGGACAAGGAATAGTCAAAAAAAAAAAAAAAAAGAAAGAAGTTTCATTGTCTTAATCTATAGAAGTTTTACTAAATGCCTACATTACAAGAATGGGTCCGTCTCAGACAAGAAAGTTTCCCACAAAAACCCATCTCGGTTAAATTATTAGATCAAAATTAAATGTAAGAAGACATAGGTAAATTCGAATACTTGGTATCAACCATTGGCCCAATTCATCCAACAATATGAGCTTACATGAAACTCAAGATTGACCAGATGTTATACATTTTTTGTTTCTATGATAATGATACAGGAAATTGATATTAAGACAATAACGTGGGATAAACTACGAGTCTGAAAGAGTTATCACTTTTGTACCTTTTTGGGATTTTATAAGTTATTATAATTATAAATCACAGTTTTTGATTTAAGAATCAAATCACATTTACATAGATATATGACCGACCATTCATCCCCAAAGTTATTAAAAATGATAAAATTTACAAAGCAAAAGGCAAAGACAATTATTGGGGGGAATAATCAAAGAGATCAATTAAGTCATCATTTCATCAACCAAACACCATCCTTCTTCATCAAATTCTTCCACGTGATCCATCATCATCACCATCATTCCCACATCACAAAAACTCATCCTTCCATCATCATCATCATCATTAGACCCTCCACCTTTTTCACCATCATCATCACCGCCATCACTATGTAAATTCACTATCTCCTCTACAACACTTCCTTTGTAATCTTCTTCTACTTCTTCTTCTTCTTCATCAGATTCATAATCATGATCATAGCCATAATCATCAGACATAAGATCAAGGATTCCGGTTGCTGAGAACCCGGAAAGCTTCAAAACGGGTCTGGCCCCACCAGAAGCAACCTGCCAAGTCAGCATCTCGTAGGTGACGTCATTCGATCTCACCTTGGAAGAGCCTTTGGTTTTGACTTTGGATTTGGTGATGGGATGCATATGGCACTCAAGGCACCTTGCCTGACCACATTTTCCGGTGAATTTGGAGTGATTTGTCGGCTTCGATGGCACTTTGGCGAATAATCCGGATGTTGGGCGACAAGTCAAAGGGTTGACCGATTTGGATTCCGGCCTTGGATTCAGCAACGGAGGCAGAATCCGGTAGGTTCTCACCATACCGTGTTGTTTGCCTTCTCGCTTCATCTCAGCCGTTTGATTGATGAGACCTTTACTACACAAAGAAGAAGAAATATGTGAAATGTGAAATGGGGAAATGATATAAAAAAAAAGGTTGCTTGAAGGATATGATAAGAAGAGGTACTTAGGAATATGCTTGCGGGACACGGAATAATCAAAAGTCAAGACAATACCCCCAAAAAGTGTGGACCAAATCAATTGAGTTGGGTAGATAACTTCCACTATACAATTATTGGAAATTTCTTCTTTTTAATTCTTTTGCAGAAAAGGTTTAAAAAATGGGAAAGAAACAAAGTACACGCAAGTTTTATGTTTAATCTTGTATATAGTAAAACATTTTAAAATTAATAATACAATGAATTTATAAAAGGATAATTATAAACAAATTTCAATAAGATAATATAATATCATCTTAGAAAGTCTTACGTAGTAGATATATGGTCCTACTCATAACAGAAAAGTATCATAAAAAGAGATACAAACATAACTAGGAAACTTTGCGGCAGTATGACTGTATGAGTCGAGTATTTTTATTTTTTCTAAAATTGAAAGTCTAATTGTTCATTTAAAAAACTTTCTTATTGCATCACAAATTTATGATGTGGTACGTACTTGTATAAAATTTAAAGCAATATGGAAACAGAAAAGCAAAACGAAATTTGAATATATAAAAAATAAAATCTTTGGAATTATAAGATAAACTTTTTAAGAAATGAAAATATCAATATACAGAAGTTTTACTGTTGTCCGTATTACAAGAATGGGGCCCGTCTAGGACAAGAACCCAATCCAAGTCACCTGCTTTGACATTCTCGTTGTTATAAAAACGGCGAAAAGTGTCCCTGCATCATGAATGCTACCTATGAGAATTTGCAAATCAAATCTCTACATCATGCAAAGAAATGATCTTTGATTCAAGAACACAAAAAAAAAGAAACTCACCTGTAGCACATTTAACGCTTCTGGAATTGCGGCATCATTTTCACGTATACTTATTTTTGGCTCTTCTTGTTTAAACCTACAATTAGACCAGACTCGTTTCTAAGCAAACATAACAGAACAGATTTACTAAAATCTGGAATACGAGTCCGAGAGCAATATCAAAGCAAAAAATATCACATAAGGACTCTCCAGCACATTAACTATATCACAGATTCTCTGTCTCCAACTCCTGGAAAAAAAACCCAAACTTCAATCAAATTCAGATTCAAGCAGAAATGAAAAAATTACATACAAAAATTCGAAAACTGGGTTTGGATAAGAGAAAAAACCTCATTTTGTGGCAGCCTCATCAAGCTCAATCATTTCCATTCCAACCTGCGCAAGTACACAAGAGAAAAATATATTAGTAATACACTAATACCAAAGATTAGCTTCGCTTTTGGAGGAGAAAAAGACCTAACTCGGGATTTGAATCGAGCTTGGTGCGTGGGTTGGGAGTTTAGAGCATCTGCATTGGTGACATAGTCTCTAATCAATTTAATAATAATAATTTTATTTATTATTTAGTTTTAAATTCAAAAAGAAAAATAAACCAATGATATGAAGACAACACATGAAATGAGTCTCTCATTTGAGAGATTCTCTTTATTCTCCCTCTTTTCTTTTTCTAATTTTATTAATATTTTATGTTGAGAGATTTGTTCAGAGACCACCAATGCAGATGGTCTTAGATCTGCGCGTAGCGCGTGGATTCGGTATTTAGATCTGGTCGTGGCACGTGGAATTTGCCCCGAGCCTAGGTTTCCGTCTCTTTCGACGGTCACATGCGGTGGCTCTCGTGGTGGAGGGGATCTTCTGGATCTCGGCGGCGTGCGTGGTCGGAGTCTTCGAGGACGTCTCTCCAGCGTCGGCGTTGGAGTTTGAGGTTCTCTCTGTCCGGCGAGGTATGTTCCCTTTTCCGGCGAGATCCTCATGTGAGAGAGACATGATTGATTTATGAGAGAAGAAAGCGGTGAGGAGAGCGGCGACGGCCAATATAGCGAGGGGACCAAGGAGAAAGGCGGGGAGAGCGGCGACGAGAACGGCAGATCGGCGACGAGAGCGATAATTTTTTTAGACTAGAAAATAGAGATAACTATTATAACAAACCCCTTTTCTATTTTTAGATAAGTATGTTTTTAGAGTAAAAACTAGAGCTAGTCATTGAAAATGATCTAAGCAATTTTGAACTTGTGAGGGATAACAAAAGTTTGGAATAAAATTCATACGAAAAGAAAATATTAAATGCTTCTTAAAATCTATATATAATTCGAAAAAAAGTAGATGATAAAATCGCTTATAAAGTAACATCTATAAAAAGAGCATTTATTGATTTAGAACAAGAACCTGGCATTTTTTTTTTTGAATATTCACAGCGAGAATTTCATGCGAGGATAGAGAAGTACCATGAAATTTAGAGATTGGATTTGGATGGGTAACTTTAGACGTAGAAGTAGTGAGAATAACTTTAGCCGTAGAAGTAGTGAGAATAACTGGATGTATATACACGGGTATTACACTATCTATCGAACAGCTTTAATATGCAGAAGAAAAAGTGAAAGAAGCTGAACTTCAGTCGTTCCTCAAACAATCATAAGTACGTATCTAAGCTGAACGGTTCTGGACTGAAAGAAAAAAAAAGTACCAATAAGCGTTCACATTCTATAGGAATCTCTTTTGATTAAAGCTATCATCAATTGGACGGGCTGTCCGTGGGCTAGTTCAGTCCAAATTATTATAGACATAGCCAGACATGCTATGGTCACCTCAAATATAAAATAGTCGCTAAAACTTGTTGTGAACTATATAATAATACAGCGTTGGTTTGTAATGAATTATATATTCTGATATAGCTTTGGTTTATAATGAACTATATATTATGATATAGCTTGGTTGTGTAGCGAACTATATATTATGATATAGTTTTGGTATGTAGTGAACTATATATTATAGACTATACTATAATATAGATGTCTATAAATATAGTAAAAGAGAGATCAAGAGTAAGAGAGTGGACAAAAGTTTTGCTTTCTTCTTCTTACTTTTATCTTGTGTACATATAATAATTACAAACCTCTCTATTTATAAGGAGCAATGAGGTTAATAAAAAAATACATAAGTGATTACTAATCACTTAATAAGAGACATTTATATATATAGCAAGTGATGAATAATCATATTTTTTCTAACAAACCCAATTTAGTCCACAAATAAAACGGGCTTGATCACATGGTTGTGGACATGCCAAATACTTTAAAATTTAAGGTTTAAAATCGGTTAATTCGTACGTGAAATGTTGGCAGAGGTGTCAATAAGACCCTCAACAATTTTGCTTTGCTAATTCGTACCCAAATTTTAAAAATTTGAATATCCATACACGATGTTTGTCCCGTTTGGTAAAAAACAACATTAATCAATTTCCGTTAATCTACTACTATCATAATCTATTAACAACGATTACTCTGCCGCCAAATCAGAATTCTTGTTGGAACATCAACCAAAACGACGTCATTTATGTGGTCAAAGATTCAAAAATAATGCAAAACGTCGTTTGTTTTGCATTGTTCAACGAAGAAGGTGTTGAAGTGTACTGTGTACGAGCACACTCAAGAAGGTTTCTTCTATCTCCGCCGCCGCCTCCGTCCTCGTCATCATCGACGCCGTTTAATGGGTGAGCCCAGTGGTGCTAGAGACAGCCTCGCCCTCTCCTTCTCTGCGACGAATCCGAGTCTTCTCTAACCAAGAGGAAGACGATGAGACGAATCCCAGGAGATCTGAAGAGACTCCCTGTTTCGCCGCTGCTAAAACGATCGGAGACGATGATGAATATTATGTGGCGGAGCTCGTTCGCAAGGAGAATCGGCGATTCGAAGCTGAACCCACGAAAACGACGTCGTCTTTCAACAGATTGATTGCTATCGATTGGGATTCTCACCGTCCGTAACACACATACACCCCCCCCCAAAAAAAATTCCCCTTTTCGATTTCTCAGTAGTGTTCTTCTTCTTCTTTCTCTAATCTGTTCTTCTATTGGTTAGATTTGATTTTCAGACGAGAACGAGATTCAGATTCCAACATCAAACAGCATACATTGCGATTTCAAACTTCGTTCCAAAATCATATCTTTCAGATGAATGAAATTCCCCAATCTGATTGAAAGAACTCTTTTTTTTTTTTTTTTTTTTTCAGTTGCAGAGAGATGAATCATGGGCGATGTATGTGTCCAACGGGTATAACTCTTTTTAGCATATTTCCTTTATTTTTCGTTTTATTTACGTACTGGCAATTTCCTTTTTAGATTAGGAGTGATCTTCCAAAGTCGGTTGCGACTTGGATTGAATCTCTCTATTTATAGTCCTTAAACTTTACCTTGAAAGGAGAAAATTTATTGAATAGAAAAACAGAGAGTTGTCCCTTTTCCTTGAAATCGATTTGATTAACGTCATCTTTTCAAAAAGCAGGTCTCTTTAGATCGATTGAGCTTCGAGAAAGTTTGTTTGTTTTACGTCATGGACGATCCTTGTGCTCCATCGAAGATCAATAAATGGAACGGAAAGGCGTATTCGCAGAAATACTATGAGATACTGGAGAAACGGAGGACTCTACCAGTTTGGCTACAGAGAAAAGGCAATCAGACCATAATCCTGGTTGGTTGGGTGCACGCAGCCTCGTAGAGTTGCAGCCATGTCTGTGTCCCGTCGTGTTGCTGATGAGATGGATGTTGCCATTGGGGAAGAAGTTGGTTACAGCATCCGTTTCGAGGATTGCAGTGGCCCCAGAACGGTGCTCAAGTATTTGACTGATTGTATGCTGCTGAGAGAAGCAATGGCGGACCCGCTTCTAGAGAGATACAAAGTGATTATTCTCGACGAGGCCCACGAGAGGACTCTATCCACGGATTTGCTGTTTGGTCTTCTGAAAGAGGTGTTGAGAAAGAGACCTGATCTTAAGCTGGTCGTGATGAGTGCAACTCTAGAAGATGGCAAGTTTCAGGAGTATTTTAGCGGTGCGCCTCTGATGAAAGTTCCTGGGAGGCTTCATCCCGTCGAGATCTTGTACACGGAGGAGCCTGAGAGGGACTATTTTGAGGCTGCTATTAGGACGGCTGTCCAGATACACATGTGCGAGCCACCTGGTGATATTCTTGTTTTCTTAACTGGGGAGGAGGAGATTGAAGATGCTTGCCGCAAAATCAACAAGGAGGTTGGTAATCTTGGGGACCAAGTCAAAGTTGTACCATTGTATTCTACTCTTCCACCTGCGATGCAGCAGAGGATATTTGATCCTGCTCCGGAAGGTGGGAGAAAGATTGTTGTCTCTACCAACATTGCTGAGACTTCTTTAACTATAGATGGGATTGTTTACGTCGTTGACCCTGGTTTCGCTGAGCAAAAAGTCTACGACCGACGAAACCGTGTTGAGTCGTCATTGGTGTCCCTAATATCACAGGCAAGCGCTCACCAGAGATCAGGCCGTGCCGATAGAACACGGCCTGGAAAATGTTTCAGGCTTTACACAGAGAATAGTTTCAATAATGACTTGCAGCCAGAGACGTACCCTGAGATATTGAGATAAAATCTTGCAAACACGGTACTGACTTTGAAGAAGCTGGGCATAGATGACTTGGTGCACTTCGATCTTATGGATCTCCCTGCTCCCGAGACACTGATGCGAGCCTTGGAGATTTTGAATTATTTGGAAGCACTGGATGATGATGAAGGCAACTTGACGAGGACAGGTGAGATTATGAGCGAGTTTCCCTTGGATCCGCAGATGGCGAAGATGCTCATAGTCAGTCCCGAATTCAACTGCTCAAATGAGATACTCTCGATTTCAGCAATGCTCTCAGCACCGAACTGCTTTATTCGGCCTAGAGAGGCTCAAAAAGCAGCAGATGAAGCTAAAGCTAGGTTTGAACACACTGATGGAGATCACCTCACGCTGCTTAACGTCTACCACGCTTTTAAGCAAAACAACGAGGACCCAAACTGGTGCTACGACAGCTTCATCAACTATGAAGCAATGAAATCTGCAGACAATGTTAGACAGCAGCTAGTGAGGATCATGACAAGACTTAATCTCAAGATGTGCAGCACTGATTTCAACAGCGGCGCCTACTACATCAACATAAGAAAGGCCATGCTTGCCGGATATTTCATGGAGGTGGCTCACTTGGAACGCACTGGCAATTACTTGACCGTCAAGGATAACCAAGTGGTTCATTTGCATCCATCCAATTGCTTGGGTTACAAACCGGAGTGGGTAATTTACAATGATTACGTTTTGACTAGCCGGAATTTCATCAGAACCGTGACAGATATTCGCGGTGAATGGCTAGTAGATGTTGCTCCTCACTATTACGATCTTTCCAACTTTCCCAACTGTGAGGCGAAACCTGTTCTTGAGAAGCTTTATAAGGAGAGAGAGAGGGAGGAGGAGGAGAGCAAGAACCGCAAGTGATTCATAATCATATTTGCATTTACCCAAAAGTTTTATCTTTTTTGTAAGAGTTTTGATCCTTTAAGATTCCTACTACTGAATTCTCTTTCACAATTATCTAACGAATACATTGGTTTTCTGTATATACATTGGTTATTATATGACAATTATCAATGATAAAAAAAAAGTGGAAAACAATAATCAACACTATAATGTTGATAGAATGTCCCCAGAGTTTGACACATCTAGTTTTTGATGTGATGAGCAACACATCAATAAATGAAAAAATTAGAAGAGCAGTGTAAATATTTTTTTATAAACATCATATTTAATTTGACACATCAGCTTTTTTTTTTTTTTTGGCTGCCAAGTAACATTAATCAAAACAATGGTTCGAATAGGTTTGCTTCGTAGGCTAATCAGGTAGGAACCATTGTGCTTACATGAGAGAAAACAAAGCCTCGTGCTCGAGCCCCTTTTGCAAGAGAGTCGGCACGGGTATTACAAGTACGAGGTAAAAAGGATAGAAAAAACTCTGGAAATCCCGAGCGCAGATGATTGAATTCTTCTAATTCTGATACGAGATTCGGCCATTCCTCATCTCCATCAACAAGCTTAACAAGCTGCAGACAATCTGTCTGAAAGTGAATAAATGTAATACCCAAGCATTGGGCATGTCTCATTGCCCACAAAATCGTTTCCATTTCAGCGTGCAATGGGGATTGAGCAGAAATCTCTGTGAATACACCCAGCCGAGTGATCAAATCATTATGAAAGAGTACTATGCCTCCTCCATACAAATTTTCCGGACTTACCCAAGAAGCATCTACTTGACATCGGAATTCACTACCCGAAATCGTCATGTCTAGTGAACTTGCTGTTGGAGTTTCCACATCTTCACACGCGGTTTGTACTAAATTGGCCATCTCCCAATTTGCCGTTTCTTGAAGAGCTATATCAATGATATCCAAGGGAGAAATATCTTTCCCATTAAACACTTTATCATTCCTGGCCTTCCAGATATACCACATGATCCACGGGAAGCATTTGATCAGATCATTTGATGCCCCCCTTTCTCGTGCCCTTGTCAACAGATAATCTGTATTACAGAACAGAGCTTCACACGGAAATACGTCCGGGATACATGGAATAGATGAAAGATTCCAGACTTGTGATATCGAGGGGCATTGAAAGAAAAGGTGGTTTATTGTCTCATCCTCTACGCCACATCTTGGGCAGGACCGATCACTGCCACAATGTCTATCTACTAACTTGCTGCGCGTCGCTATACACCCCGAGATCACTTGCCAAATAAGATGTTTGATTTTTCTTGACGTTTTGAGAGACCAAACCTTACCCTTGAGGGCGTTAGTACTTGGATCTAGCACCTCTTATCCCCTAATTACGTCTTCTGTTTCGCAGGCTCTCTCATACCCGGATTTGACATTATAATTGCCTGATTTTGTGTGGACCCAGCTATAACCGTCGAAATCAAAAATACGGGATGGTCTGAGACTCAAAATTCGCGGAATATCCTCCGGATCAATAAGCTCTTGGATCTTTTCGATCCGCCACCTCTTAGAATCAAAGTCTATTAGATGGTTGACATATAAATTAGGATCCTGCTCTACAGAAATACTCTTTGCCGGTCTTGCCGGAATCACCGGAATCCATGGGTCGCTCCAAACTTTAGTATTAAAACCCGACTTGATATTCTTACGAAGTCCTGATTTGAGCAACTCCTTTGCCGCCATAATGCTCCTCCACCCATACGAGGGCGACACCGATTTCTCCACTTCTAAGGGGTTGGAGTATCGGAAATATCTTCCTTTTAGAACACGAGCCAAGAGGGATGATGGATACCGAATAAGTCTCCACAATTGTTTTGCTAGGAGTGCCAGATTAAAATTTTTCAAATCCCGGAATCCGAGACCCCCTTTATCCATCGGAACGCATATCTTATCCCATGCGATCCAATGGAGTCCTCAATTATCAGCCTTGGTGCTCCACCAAAATCTGGAGATAGCGCTCCTCATCTTCATGATAATCTCTGTTGGTAAGAGAAAGCTCGACATAACATACGTCGGAATGGCCTGTGCTACCGATTTAAGTAGGATCTCTTTTCCCCCTTTTGACAGAAGTTTGGATGACCACGAGTTTATCCTGTTATTGAGTCTTTCCTGAACGTAGGCAAATACCTGTTTTTTAGATCCACATATCTTTTCAGGTAATCCAAGATACATTCCCATTCCACCTTCTGTAGAAATACCGATTGCCCTTTTGAGTGCATTCTTACATTCTGGATTCACATTATTCCCAAAGAGAATCGAAGACTTCGAAAAATTGAGTCGCTGTCCGGAAGCTTGGCCATATAATGTTAAAATCTTCAAAAGCTCCGCACATTGCGGGATCTCTGCTTTACAAAAAAATAAGCTATCATCGGCGAACAATAAGTGCGAGATTGAAGGGCTAGATCTTGCCACTTTGAGTCCCGTTAATCTCACGTCTTCCTCTGCTCCCCGCAGCTGGCTTATTAGAGCTTCAGTACATATGATAAACAAAAACAGGGATAGTGGATCGCCCTGCCGAATTCCTCTAGATGGAACAATGTTACCTTTTGGTTCGCCATTAATTAAGACCTGATATGAGACGGAGCTAATACACCTCATGATCCAAAGTACCCATTTTTCATCAAAACCCATCTTCAACATAAGGGCTTGGAGAAAACTCCATTCCACTCTGTCGTAGGCATTACTCATGTCCATTTTTATAGCCACAAACTTCGAGTTGCATATAGGATTCGTTCGGAGTGCATGGAAGACTTCTTGTGCAATTAATATGTTGTCTGTTATGAGCCTCTTCGCCACAAAGGCGGATTGTGTCTCAAATATTAATTTAGGGAGGATCTTTTTTAGACGTCTACATAGAATCTTCGAAATGATCTTGTAACAAACGTTACATAGGCTGATTGGTCTAAATTCTCCCATCTCTCTTGGTCTTTCATTCTTTGGGATGAGACAAATATTTGTCTGATTAAGCCGGGCATCGAAATCACCATTCTCAAAGAACACTTTTACCATGCAAATGATGTCTTACTCTGTAGATTCCCAGCATTTTTGAAAAAATAATCACGTCATACCATCAGGACCTGGCGCTTTTTCAAGATTTATCTCAAACAAAGCTTGCTTAATCTCTGGATCGAGCGGTATTCTTGTGAGTGCGAGGTTCATTTCAGTAGTTACTGACGCGGTAATATACCGGAGAGCTTCCTCATGACCATCTGGGTTTGATGAGGAAAATATATTCTAGAAATAATTTGTCGCCTCTTTTTCTATACCCTCTTCTGTCTCTACCCATGCTCCGTTTGCAGCTTTTAATTTAGTAATACGGTTCCGCGCTCGTCTTTGCTTCGTAGTAGCATGAAAGAATTTGGTATTACGATCCCCCTCTTTTAACCAATTAGCTCGACTTTTCTGCTTCCAATATAGTTCTTCGTCTCGAAAAGCTGAGCATAGCATCCATTTCAGATTAAGAATATCTTCACTAGAAAAGTTTTCATCAAGTTGAGCATTCTCCAATTGAGCCTTAATCACTTCAATCGTCTTCGCCGAGTTAGTCGGATTATTTTTTTTCCATTGATTTGACACATCAGCTTAGATCCTCTCTTATCGGAAAAAAATATTAAATCATCAAGAGAACATTGTTCTATGTAATATCACAATGTAAGAAAACCAATTTTTTCTAAAACGGTATTACTTTGTACAATGACAATGAATTGAAGTGAAAAGGACACGAAAAGAGCAGAATTCGGAATTTGATATAGAAGAAAAGTGGAGGTTGAGCGAAAGCGGTTGAAAATACCAAAAGATAAGAAAAATAAACGGCTAAATATGACTAAAGATTCATTGTCATATTTTGAAAATAAGAGAGACATGATTATGTCTAAGAATGAAAATGAAAGAAACATTTATATTATAAGAAGGGTTTGGAGTAGATCAGTCAAAACTGAGACGAGAATTTGGTTCAAAAAAAAAAAACCGAGAAGAGAAAAATGATCAATCAAGTTATCCAAACTTATTTTGCACTTAGTGCCATATTAAGACATACAAATTACATAGCGATTTAGATGAAAATGGCAGCATGGTCCATGGATGATCAAAAGATATTAAATTATGCCAATAGCATACAAAGATATGGAGACTGAGAAAGAAAGGCATCATTTGAAGAAATAGTGAGGAGAACAACTAAATTTTCATTGGGAAACAATAAAAATTTGGAGAATATGTAATAAATAAAAGAAAAGGGATGTAAACAAATTCAAACATAAATAGATAACATATCAGATTTGGGTGAAGTTTTAGCTGAAAATGACATATTTAAATTACAAAACTTGAAAAAGAAACATAGGTTGATCAAAAAAAAGAAACATACAAAATTTTTAACAGGGTTTATAAGCAAATTAGTCATATATACGAGAGTTGGAAAGAGAAGCATCCTAAGTAAAAGATGAAGTTACATCTCATATCACTATCTACAAACCATATCAAAAGATATGATATTTTGTCGTGAGCACTGTGTGATTTGATCCCCTATTTTATTTAAAAAGATAAAAAAAATTCAACATCTCATATCACTATCTACTAACCATATCAAAAATCTAATACCACATCCAACAAAATTAACTTTTAAATTAAAATTTCTTTGTTTCTATCTATTTTGTTTTTTAAATTGATCAGAGTATAATATTAAATTAATAAAATAAAATAAAATACGAAAAGCCGTAGACATTATTTTTTAACGATTGTAAGAGTGTTTTAAAAACTTTCTTAGTCAAAAAAACAAATACCATGAGTTTGAGTGAAATTGCATAAAATGTTAATGACAAATCTCATCAACTTCTCAAAACTCACCTAAAATCATCAAAAATCATTCAAAAGAGATTTGACTCTTCCCTGAGTTCCCTCTCACTTGAAAGTG
The DNA here is from genome assembly GCA_020283515.1 of Alliaria petiolata. Lineage (NCBI taxonomy): Eukaryota > Viridiplantae > Streptophyta > Magnoliopsida > Brassicales > Brassicaceae > Alliaria > Alliaria petiolata. The sequence continues at coordinate 183,678,856 of JAHZTW010000001.1, forward strand.
GGTCTAAATGTATATCACTTTTTATACTCTCACAAACCTAAATTCCAATAGTATGATACTGAGAGATGATATATAAGAAATCAATTGGGCCAATATATCGACATTAACATTCATCTTCTGGATAACTAAACATAGATTTGAGTGTAGATACGCTATTGGTGTTTGGAAGAGGAGACTATTAACCATATCTTATTTGAGTGTAGATACGCTATTGGTGTTTGGAGATGTGCGGGCTTGCATCAGTTTGATAATCCAAGTTCAGACCTTGAGGCGAACATTAAAACTATGATGGAGTTGTACACGAACATGAATCTACCAACAAAGGTACATCTACTTCCTTTTTGGATTGTTTGGATATTATGGAAATCACGGAATGAACTTATGTTTGCTAAAAGAAATATTCATCCTAATAAGGATGCTCAGAGAAGTCTTCTTGAAGTCCAGGAGTTTATGGAAGCTACATCAAGAAATTTGACACTCCTACAAAATCAAACAACAACATCTACAGACCGAAGAAGTTTATGGGAGCCTCCACCTGAAGGTTGGTTAAAGTGCAATTTTGATAGTAGTTTCAAGATTGATTTAATAACAATGGGAATTGGTTGGGTTGTCCGTAACAGTCAAGGAACTCATGTCGATTCAGGCAGTGTACGAGTACCGAATGTTCAGACTTCTCTACAAGCGGAAGCAAATGGATTTCTTTATGTTTTACATCATGCATGGATTAAGGGTTGGAGACATGTTTGGTTTGAAGGTAATAACAAGGTACTCATCAATGTCATTAACCGGAAGGAAGAAAATTTGGAGCTAGAAAATGTTTTATGCGACATAAGATTTTGGATTCAGAAGCTCCCTTTATGCTCTGTGGATCATGTTAACAGGGAGAAGAACAAGATTGCGGATCAACTATCAAAAATGTTAAATGATAGGCCCGATTTATATGTAATGTTTTATGCACCACCTTCGTGGATGACTAAGTAGTATTTGTATCACCCCTTCACAGTTTAAAATTAATAAAATAGATATTTAAAAAAAAAAAAAAATAGCCAAGGAGTTCAAATTGTTTCCTATCAAACTCAATTTTTAATTATTTAACCATATACTTGTACCACCTATATATATCTTGTAACACTCTAATTTGATGGATTTTATTCGTACTATCATTCAACATTTTGTAACATCTATTTCTAGTGCAAAATTTGTAATGCTCACTTTTTTTGTAACAATCAATTTTGTAATGCCATAATAATATGTACGATTGGTTACATTACAAGTAGTACAACTGCTACCAATACCATCACTCTATAGTGATAGTGTTGAAACATGAAGAGGATATCAAAAATTATTGAGATCTGCATAAAGACACGAGAGTAACGTGGGGAAATTATAATAGTAGGCAGGCATGTAATATAAACACATACTAGGGTGAAACTATGTATGTTACAAGTCTTTTGTGAGTCAACAAAAATAAAAATAAAGAGTCTTTTGTGATGGTCATCCTAAAGTTTGTATCCTTCCTACCTTTTGCGTCGTCTTGAGAAATAAAAAGGGTTAATAAAACACCCTTAACCTATTTCGAAATAAAAAATAAAAGAGTCTTTTGTGAGTCTCTCTCGTTAATTACTCTTGTTTGGTTATACTATATATAGTTTGTATCCTTTCTACCTTTTGTGTCGTCTTAACATATAAAAAAGGGTTAACAAAACACACTTAACCTATTTTCGATTTGTCTCTGTTTTAGCATAGTTTAATCTCTCTGAACCGGTGCTCAAAGACGCATATTAGTTGGTACTCAATATCGAAACCAAATTTGATATATATATATAATAAAAACATTTTAGATTAAATGTAAAAAACGATCTGGATCTATGAGAAGACGACCCTTTGTTGGTATTATCAGTCCATGCCATATACATGCGTTGAAGCATAGGGCAAGACGAGAACAATTTTGGAGATATTTGACATAGCAAAATCATATGAACTTAACTTCCCGCCAGTCTCATTAAGTACAAATCCATTGCCTGAGGAAGGAGATACTGCATCTAAAACTATAACTTCCGTATTTGTTCAAATACATAATTTTAAATAACCAAGGAGAATAGATACTGCATCTCAAAAATTGCTATAAATAATATATATGCATATTTAGAATCTTATGTAACTATGGGTGTGAATGGTAACTGCTGAATCTGGCTGAATGCAGAATTTTTTGTGATTTTCAGCTGAATCTAGCGGAATAACTATTAATGTAAATGATAACATAGGAATTGCAGAATTGCGGAATTGGAGAAAAAATATATTTAAAAATAATTAAAAAAATATGAATTAAGTTAATAAATATGTGATAAAATAAAATTATTTTAATATATTATTAAGGTATTAAACAACATAAAAATACAAAAACAAATTTTTTAAAAAATAGTTCTTTCATTTATTTTATATTTAAACAAATTTTTTTTAAAAATAGAACAAACATGATTATATGCTATAATATGGTGGATACTTAATAATAACAAACATGATTATCAGCAAAACAATTGAAAATTTAATTTGGAAAATAATTTAAAACTATCTATATAATAATTAAAAATTATTATATTGAATAATTAAAAATAATATGAAAATCTAATTAATTAGTGAGATAGTTATGTAATTTTTGGTAAGATAATTTTACAAATAATATTTGAAGAGAATTTTATTTACAAAATTATAATATATATTGTATTAACTATTAAACAAAAGACTAAAAACAAAATATTGAAAAGATAACATACTTACTTTGTTGAATAGTGTTCTACAAACTCAATTTCACAGACTTAATTCCACAAAGTCAAATGGTGTATTTTAAAATTTTCAGCTGATGCTATTCCACAATTCCTCAAAACTCATGTCATATATAAAACATAACTAAAAATTTTAACAGAATTAGTCAAGTATTTTTTTTTCTTCTCAAAATTGAAAGTCTCATTGTTCATTTAATTTTTTCTTATTGCATCACAAATTCATGATAAAGTTAAGGCAATGTGAAAACAGAAAAGCAAAACGATATTTGGATGATTTTTAAGAAAATCAAAAAAAAAAAAAAAATATCAAGAGAAATTGCAACATCTAAACCTCAATACTGTAGTTGTAATGCCGGCGAGCTTGAACTTTTTTCTTTTTTTCTTTTCTTTCTCTCTGCTCTCGTCTTTTACTCCTTCCTTTTCTTTCTTCTTAGTGAGATGAAATCGATTATATATAATAGAAAATCAATTGCGTCAATTGGTCCACATTAAGATTCATCTTGTTCTTACAAGAGAATTCTCTCAACATTGACCATTTTAGAATACATTCGTTGGTTTTTTTCTATGATAAATGCTACATGAAACTGACCTTTTTAAGACAATAACGTATTTGATAAACTACGAGTCTGAAGAGTTCTTACTTTTGTACAAAAGGGAAGCTGGAACTAAGGATATATGTTTGTTCTTTCTTACTTTGATTCTCCAGAGAATTCGGATCTTTAAACATGTTCATGAGAAGGATCAATGAGAGGCTCGTTGGATTCCTGACCAGTTTCCAGAGATTTCGAGGCTTTCTTCTCTGGGTACAACACATAGTGTTGAAACATGAAGAGGATATCGAAAAATATTGAGATCTGCAGAAAGATACGAGAGAAATTTTATTTAGAGACAGACAATCTTCAGAGGAAGAAGAACTCAGAAATTTTCTTACGAGTGATAGAAGAGTCTTTCCAATGTTCCCATAGAAATTCACCCAAGAATCTGAAAAAAAAAAAAACGAAGAAGACAAGTTTAGTCTCTGTGTTCCAAAATGCCATTGTTATGATCATAGCAAAAAAAAAAAAAAGCTATTTGATGCGATGGAGAAGAGATCATTACTTTGGTCAATAGATTGTATAACCATTTGCAGATAATTAGCGAGTCCTCCCGCAAAATCGAGAAGAATATTCCCGATGCTCCACCCGACTGTGCTCTTTCTAGTGAAGTTCATCTTCGCCTGTGAAGAACAGATGAATCTCTGAGTAACACAGATTCAACCAATTGTGAAAAAAAATTAAAGTAGAAGAATCGTTTCTCACCTGTGGAATATACTTGACGCAGGTCATCACAACCTGAATCGAGCTATAACATTATCATCAAAAAAGTGTCAGATTAATCACAACCACAAAAAGAAAATGGGTCTTATTAATAAGGCACTTGTTGCAACAACTTACTTGAAGATGGTGATGAGCCAGAGCCAAGACTGTGTAGGCAATGCTATGAAGAAACAGATAGCTGCGAATGCCCACACAACAATCACAAGACCTGCAGCAATTCTCGATACTTTTTGAGGTCCACGCTGAGATTTTAAGTCAATAGAAACCATCAAGAAAAAGGATAAAGACAACAAAGCAAACATTCAAGATAAAGTTAAAAAAAAACTTCATTACTCACTTCATAGATAAAGATCTGGAAGAGTGTAAGAGCTGTCATTACAACTGCATGGATTGAGAATGCAACATCATTTGCAGCTACAGGAATCATCTGAAACAGGAGCAAAAATGATAACAAAAAACGAATCATAAGAATGAATATCATGTAGCTGTCCAAAAAACTAAATTTCACAACAAGAACAACAATCATATGTTACATTTTTGGAAACTACCACAAACAAATCATATCTTAACTTCGAAAAGGAACAAACTTCCCATTCTATTTTCATTTCTGACCTCATTAGCTAAGAATTGAATATAAGCAAAAACTCCAAATTTATGTTCATAGATTCCAAAAGGGTGAAAGAAGATACAATCATACACCTCAGAACCAAAACAAGACTAATTTTCCGGGATTCCCAAACTAATCTCAGAATCATCAATCGAAATCGATCAACAGTGATTTTGTACCAAAAGAGTGAAAGAAGATATATAATCAATACATCTCAGAACCAAAACACGACTAATTTCTCGGATTCCAGACTAATCTAGACCGCTCAATCGAAATCGTCACTTAAACGCTTCAGATGTGCAATACGAATAACGCAGAGAAAGAGGGAAGAGACCTCTTTATCGCCATAAGTGTCAAAGTACTGCTTCTGGATAACGGGGCTAAAGTAGAGGCAGACGTTGTAGATCATATACGACGAGTGCTTCGTCAAATTCAACAGCACGAAGTCGAAGTTCAATCCAACAACACTTTTCCCCAAAACGAATAAAAACACATAAAATCAATTTCAATTTACGCCGCAAACCCAGAAAAAAATCCCTGAGAACAAAACAAAAAGTGATCGGTACCTTTTCCTGCGGAAATTCAAAATCAGCTGTGGGTAGAAGCTAATCGACCACGAAGCGAACGCGATCCACCCGACGATTTCGTACGAGATTTCGAGCGGAATCGAATTCCACGAAGCCATATTATCTCCGTCTCTAGACCGATCCGATCAAATCGTTTGATTTTTTTTTTTTGACCTTGTTCTTGGAGTTGACGATGAAGAAGAAGCCTAAAAAAAAACAGAATGCTATTGGGCAGGCCCGGTTCTATGGGTGTGCGGACAGTGCTTTTGCACTGGGTCCAATCATTTTTCATTGGTTTTTTTAGTGTATTTTAGGGTCCTGAAATTTTTAAAATTGTGCAATTTAAGGTCCAAAATTTTCAGATCTATAACTAAATTTGATTTTTAATTTTTTGGCACAGGGCCCAATATTTGTTTGGGCCGGGCCTGCTATTGGGAAATGAAATATGAAGAAACAGTTGCGAAATATGGGTCCTCCTCATATGATGACGTGTCAGGATCTGGAGACTCTAGCGTTAAAGATTCTACGATCTGAGCGTCATGCGCGAAACACGTGATCATTAAAGAGCCTTATCTGAATCTGGCGGTCTTCACGGTTAGGTTCGTATTTATTATAGACGATCGGCGGCTAAGCCAAACGACGACGTTTGATAACCGTTTATTCTAGACCAGAAACCAGCACGTCGTCGTTGATAACGACACACGGGTTTATAGTCCTGGTATAGTCTCAAATAATAATATATGAGAATGTGTTACCGCTTTTTAGAGGCAAAGCAAGACCAAAACGTATAAAAAATCTTGGCATATGTGCACATCCCTTATAAGTTATAACCATAACCATTCTTGAATTTGAGAAACATGTACGTTATGCCGTAATGGTATCATCTTTCTGTCTTTCATTCATCTATTAAGAAACATATTAGTTTTATAATTCGTCTTACAACGGCTTAAACAGAACAATGGGAAGTAAAAAGGGAAGAAGATAAAATGGCAAGGTCAATATGTGAAGATAACCGTTCTTGAATTTGAGAAACATGTACGTTATGGTATCATCTTTCATTCATCTATTAAGAAACATATTAGTATATTAATTCGTCTTACAACGGCTTAAACAGAACAAGTCCTTCAAGTCATTGGGAAAATCCATCGAGCATCCTTGAGATTCATGTTGGAGGGAGCAGGGAAGGGTTCGAGGGTCTTGGTTGCAAGATTGAAGACACAGATGTCAACCACATAAGGGCGCTGGACATGGGGACGGTGACAAGAGGTCCCACAACAGAGACGGTCATGACGGGTGTAATAGATAGAGTTTGGTTTGATACCAAGGGTATGGTTAGCAGGCACTGTGACACCCAAGTCGAAAAGCAGGGCCTCGTCACCAAGAGAATCCACCTCAACGAGATCGGGCATGTGGTCATCTGGGTCTGCATTAGGATCCTTCTTGTAGACGCGGAAGGTCCTTTCACTTCTTTCAAAGGGTGTGTTCGTCACCAACAAAACCTCTCCTGCGGTTGTAACAGCGATGCTAGAGTGACAATTGTATCCAGGAGGAGAAAACGTTGGGGATGATGGCTCAGGCTCACTCCCGAAACCTTGCTGTCCAGAAAAATCTATGACTCTAATGAAACTACGAGTCGTTAAGATGTATAGACGGTGACCCCGAAGAACCAGACTAGCTAGGCCAGTTAATATCTTTGGGATTTCAATCCCAACCGGAATGAAATTGTAATGACGATCCCCTTTCTTGTAAGAGCATACAAAAGTAGGAGGGGCGTCAAAGAACCACACTACAGCAAACTCTTCCGTCTTCTCGTCTACCCATAGACGTCCCCTGATTTCTTCCGCGAACTCTTTGTAAACAGTGCCATCAGTTAATTCCAACGTAAACTCCCTATCTCCATCTCCCACACGCTTCAGAGCAGAGGTGTTTGAAACGATCGACTCTAATGGAGGAAGATCGATCCTGTTCTCGCTAAACACGTCTATAATATTTAATCTGGATCGAGAGTCTAGCATCAAGAACCACTTACCGCAGCTTGCCAGGAAACGAGTCCCTGAAAAGTCTCTCTCTGTCCTGTAAACCATGTCTTCTTCTTGGTTGTGCAGCACGCAACCACCTTCTTCTGGAAAAAGAAATAGCCATGGAGATCCGCTGATCCGGGGAACCGTTTGTTTCGAACCGGAATACCAGTCAGAACAAACAATCTTAGCTCGATGAAAATCCACAAAGCTCAAACGTTCAAACAGAGATCCGAGGATATCGAGAGGGAGCATCGACCAGTTGCAAGGGTTATTAGGAGTCTCCATGGTGTTGGTGTGTTGTTGATAGGTTTAGAACTAGGTTTGGTTTTTATCAGTTTTGATTAGAATAAGTAAAACAAATTGGTTTGTAAACATAATTTCGGTTTGGTTCCGGTTAAAACATTTTGGTTTGATTCGCTTTGACTTCTTTTGTTTTTCGACGTTTACATCTCTCTCATCTAGAACCCTAAGCAAAAGAGGTGAGAGAGTTCCATTTTCGCCGGGTCAAAACCACCGGAGAGGGACGATTAATGGCGGCGATGTTAATCGGAAGAGCTTTCAAATCAGCTAAAAACTCTCATTTGGTCGTTCGTGCTCGACCCTTCTGTACAACATCTGCCGCTCGTCAACCCGATTCCGATGGTCAGTCATCGGAATCTTCTTCGTCGTCTTCGTTCACTTTCGACAAGGAGAACGAGAAACCCATCTTAGTGAAAGCTCCGAACGCACGACGGAACAACGATTCGGACTCGGTCACGATGCCGACTTCTTTCATGACGGGTTCGATCGTTGGGAAGAGATTCTACAAGAAAGTGACGACGAGAGAAGCAGACGATGGCAACGGATGGACGGTGATGCTCGATTACAGAACCCTTAAAACCCCTTCGAAGAGACCTCTGAAGCTTCGTTCTTTGGCACTCGCTAAGGCCATTGGAGCTGAATGGGAGTATCAGGTTTGTTCAGTTCGAATCTCAACATTTTCTTCTTATGTTCATATTCAAATTGATCACGTTTGCTTCATAAATTCACAATTTATCTAATCAATAATGGGTTTGATGGGGTTTAGCTAGAATCCTTGTAATTGGATCTGTTCATTCGTTTATTCAACGTAAAGCTGAGAGGTTACTGTTGTTTATATCACTGAACATCTAATCTATTGTTCTTTAGAATCCCTGATTTCTGGATTTTGCGATCTGAGTTCTGATATGATTTGAATCTTCGGTTAATTGAATTTTCCTCTGTATTCATTTTCAAATTCGTTACTGTTGTGAAGCTGATCAATAATGGGTTTGATGGAGTTTAGTTTATATCCTTGTACATTAACTGGATCTATGAGCGTAAAGCTGAGAACTTGCTGCTGATTGTATCGATGATCATCTAATTTACTGATTTTAACAGTCCCTAATGTTTGATCGGCCTCTGGGTTCTGTTTGACTTGGCCTTCTCTGCTTATTTTCTTTTGTCATTCTACTTATGTTTGTGCGGTGACTAACATGAACTCAACGCGATGATCCTGTGTAGCTAGCAGAAGGAATCAGACCATTCACAATGCCGCTCATGAAACTAGCATGTACTGCACTCGAAAGAGTTCCTCTTACACGTTCAAAGATCATCGAACATCTATTGAGAAAGTTACATCAAGATCTCGTCTTTTTCCGAGCGCCTGAAGATAATGATCTAACTAGTGACGTCCATGGTATAACGTCTTTTACTATATGATGCTTTCTCTTCGTTTCCCGTTAACTCCTAAGATTATACACTCACTTGGTTTTGCCTTTTGCAGATGTTCAAGTAGAGAGTATTGATCCTCTTCTTGAGTGGGTAGAATCAGAGTTTGGGATCAAACCGAAAGTGTATTCGAGCATCTTTGGAGGAAAACAAGATGATAAGCTATTGAAAGCAGTAGAAGATCTTCTCAAGAAGACAAATGATGGTGAACTCGCTAGCATCGACGCGCTCGAAGCGTCAGCTCACTCGGTAGTAATCGCTCTTGGCATCTTCTGTGGGAAATTGCAGATCGATGATGCAATCAAATTGATTAGACTTGAAGAAGATTTACAGGTTTCACTTTCACTCTCTTGCTATGATTTATACACTTTTTTTGCTTCTATGTATCTTAATCCTCCTCACACGTTTCATTCCAGGTGGACAAATGGGGACTAGTCGAAGGCGGGCACGATATTGATATTGCTGATCTCAAAGTTCAGATCTCAGCCGCTACTGTGTTTCTTGCTCTATCCCGTGAAAACTGATCATCAGTTTTTTTTTGTTGCACAAACACTTTCTCAGTTATTCCAAAAACAAAGCTTCTCTCTGAGCTTATCTGTTTGTAGAATAGATAAACATTGTTTTTCCTCTCTATTCACCAATAAAGCAAAACTCGAAAGTGTGATGTTTGTATATATGAAGACAAAGCAGAGGAAAAAGTTATTGATTTTCAGAGTTTCATTGCAAGTTATATGCAATAAAATTTCAAGATATACCACAAAACTCATCTGTTCTTATATTTGTAAGAGATATTACAAGAACGAAACCAAAACTGGAGTTTCTTGCAGATTTATTAGCATCAAAAATCCATCAGCGGAATGTGTTTCGAAGGGTACTGCGTGATAGAGTTGTTTCTTCAACCAGATTTCTGAAGTTGCTTGATGTGTGTGATCTGTTTCCCTGGGTTTAATCCCTTTGGACAGGCACGAGCACAGTTCAAGATTGTGTGGCATCGATACAGCTTGAATTCGTCGTCAATGGCTTCCAGTCTTTCCTTAGTGTACTCGTCTCGGCTATCGCTTATCCACCTGCATATGTGAAACACCTCTCTTGTTACAATACCTTGAAAGATCAAAGCTTTTTACTTAATGAAACAGAGACAATCAGAGAGTTGAATTTGCGGTTCTCTCTAGAGACATTTGAAGAAGTACAAAGACTTCTTACCACCTTCCTTTAGTTGGAACTAAAGGAACAAAAACAACCTAAATGTCCGTACATAATGATACAGATACAATCAGATAGTTGAACTTGCGGTTTTCTACAGAGACATTTGAAGAAGCTCAAAAAGTAATTAGCACCTTCCTCTAGAGGTTCTTGTCCATGTCAGTTAAACGAAGAGCTAAACTACACTAAAGCTAAAGGAGCAAAGAGAACCTAAATGACCATACATGACAAACTATATATAAACTACCAACAAGCCATACATAATCAATCTCCCAAGTTTTACTGCTCAAGCCCACAAAATTGTTAAGCAAATCTCCGAAGCAGAATGAACACTTAAAGAAGCTCAATGAGTCCTTAGCACCTTCCTTCAGAGCCAAACCATCTAACGAAGTCAAAGCAACCTAAGGACCATATATAACTTACCAATGTAAACTACCAACAAGCCATACAAAATCTTCACAGCATAATCAATCTTATTGCTTAAACCTATCAAATTCTTAACCAAATTACCCGAAACACCTTGATTAGGGCATTCATTACGAAAAGCAAGATATTTGTTTACCTGTTGGCGTGGAGCAAAGCGGCTGGGCCAAGATAAGACTCAGGGTTCCACCAATAGCTAGGGCAAGAAGTGCTACAGCAAGCGCAGAGAATGCATTCGTACATTCCATCAAGCTTAGCTCTATCTTTCTTGCTCTGTAGAATCTCCTTCCCAGGAACAGACGCTGGGTTCTTCCTCTTCAACCACGGCTCGATACTCTTGTACTGGTTATAGAAATTCGTCATGTCCACCACCAGATCCTTAATCACGAACATATGCGGCAACGGCGTGATTGTCGTCCCCGACGATCCGGATTCGATCTTCGTCAAACAAGCGAGACCGTTGCATCCATCGATGTTCATCGCGCAGGAACCGCAGATACCTTCTCGGCACGAGCGGCGGAAAGTGAGCGACGGATCCATCTCGTTCTTAATCTTAATCAAAGCATCGAGAACCATAGGACCACAATCCTTGAGATCGATCTGGTAATCCTGAAGCTCAGGCTTCCCAGGATTATCTGGATTCCATCGATAGATCTGAAACGTCTTCAGGTTCGCTCCTCCACCGCCGGTAGAAGCTCTCGTTTGTGCTTCTGCTCCCGATGATGTCCATCGCGCCGGAATCAATCGCGCCGCCGTGGCTAACCTCGACGGCTTCGTTCCAACAACTCTTCCGATCAAACCGAACGCCATATTCTCGGAGAGAGCAAAATTATTGAGAAATGTCTGAGATTATTTTTTTAACAGCCTTTTATTTTTAGAAATTTGATTAATTTCAGTAACCTGAAATTATTAATTAACTAATGATTGATTAGTTGATAATTAGTGAGGAAATAGCTTCGTCTACGTCGTCATCACAACCGTTGGTCAAAGCTAAAACAAATCCTGACCGTTTGTTTATAAATATACCTACTCAGCCCCAATGGATATGTTCTGAAACGCGCGTGCTTGCCTCGAGAAGTGTAGAAACAATCTGACACGTGGCGATATAACAAAACGGTGGTTTATAAAGAACGAGAAAAGCATCCCGTTTCGATACAGTAGACAAACAATTCGTGCCGTTTTCAGCTATTTCTCAATCTGTTTTAGGTGTTTTGTGTCTTCAAAGCTTTAACAATAAAAACACGTAGTAGTAACCTATATTTAAACCTCAGAAAACGCTAATCGGTTCTCAATTTTCTAGTTCTTTTAACGTAATCAAATTCTTTTTAGAAAAACAAAATTCTTTTAACGTAATCAAAATCTTTTTAGAAAAACAGAAACAGAAGAAAACAATTTTTTCCTGTTTGTTTTGAAGATCATCTTCATGTCCTTGTTGCATCTTCTACACAATCTTTGAATGGCATCGGTAAGATCTTTCTCAAATTTTCCACCATTTTTGTTAAATCGCAATCTTCTTCCAAATTTCATCCCAAAAAAACATTTTCTATACGTTGATTTTCATTGGAACAGAATAGAGAAACACCAATATACATATAATTGATTTTGTGTTTTTTTGGAATATCTAAATAAATTTAGAATAATCAACCGCGACAACAACAAGATCGACCATTACCAAAATTTGGAGAATGGGATGTGAACGATCCAGCATCAGCCGAAGGATTCACGGTTATATTCGCTAAAGCTCGAGACGACAAAAAGACAAACGCTAGTGGTCGTGCCACGTCTCAACGCCGTGACAACAACAATAACAAAGGGCAAGAAGCACCTACGGTAACATTTCTCTTTTTTTTTTCCCGATTGTAAAAATTCAGGACTAATTTAAACACGAACGAAAACATTTGCCTTTATTCGTTATGTTTTGGAAAATATGAGGACTAAACTAAAAAAACTTTGCTAATTCTATTATTGCAGAAGAAATGGTTCTGCTGTTTCTGAGGGAACAACATCAAGAAAAGCTGAGTCAATTTGTAAAATCAGATTGATAGATCATCGTAAAACAGCTTTCATATTCACTGAATCTGTATAAAATTTATGATTACAGAGCTAAAAAAAGACTGATTTTTCGATCTAAATTTCAGTTCACACAACATTACTTAGTAGTATACTTACACAATATCAACGTCTCTTAAGCCACGGTTTGGTGAATCTTGATCTGACCCGTTGCCACTACTCGTCCTGTTCTTGAACGATTTCTGGCTGAAAATCCGAGAAACGGTTTTCCCGGGACGCGGGACCGATCTTGAACCGCTGCCTTCAAACCGGTCGTGTTTCTTGTCTAGATCATTTGATAGTTTCTTGACTAGCTCCACAAAATGTCTTCTGAATGTTGGATATCTTGATACCGATTTGGTCAATCCTTGAAGCCTACACCAAAACCAAACACAAAGATTATTAAACCAAGAACAAAGGTGAGTTCTTTTTTGTTTTGTTTTTGTTTTTACCTGCGAGCAAAGGCGTCAAGTTCAGCTTTTCTTAGTTCGGTCAAAACAGGAGATTCAGAATCGGTAATGGAGCTTTTGAGTCTCTCTGAATCTCCGAACAGCAATACCAATTTCCCGAGATACTCTTCTTCTTCTCCGGATAGATTCGCTGCTTCGATCTGGTCTTTAAGTATCAGAAACGGATTAAGAAACCAGTCAAAGAAGGCATCTTTTGGTCGGTTTTTTGTGGTTATCTCCGTTACACCGTCACCTACACACAAAAAAACGCAGAACAAAACAACCGTTCTTGAATCCAGAGATGCTTAAAGATACTGTTTTGTTTGTTTCTTGTCAAAAACATTGCAACATACCGAGTAACAAACCGGTGGAATTGGATTGGATAGAGCGTAAAAGCTCGTGAAGAAGGGAATAAGCAGGCAAGCCAATGCTGATCACTTGACTGCCTTTGCTAGACTTAGCTTCTTCGATATCTTTTGAGTTTATAATCCCTCTCGTTACCATAATCTCTCCGTGCCTTCTACATTCTACAAAAAGAGCTTCAAGAAGCTGCAAAAAAACCAAGACAGAATTCGATTTTTTAATAACCAACGTAGGGAGATAAATGGTATTAGGGAGATTGTGAGTACATCAAGAGGCTTCAGGTCAATCATTGGGCCTCTGTTTGATCCTCCTCCTCTTGATGGAGTTGTCTTGAAAGAGTTTGGTCTTGAAAGACCACTAGTACTACCGCCCTCTTCGTTTTTTCGATACGTTGGTCTGTAAAAACAAAAACTTAGAATAAAAGAGAGAGAGAGAGAGAGAGAGAAAGATTGCTAGATAAGCCATAGGAGACAGACCTTGGAAAGCAAGAACCTTCGGGCATGTCAAGAACATCGTTGCTATACTCATCATAAATCGACAGAGAAGCAACGACATAGCAGAGACCGAAGTAGAATGAAGATTCCTGTGTTGCGACAAGAACAATCAGACTAAAAATTTAATCAAGATTCACACTTTTTTCTCAAATCAAACTGAATGGTTGTCTTTGATGATAACCTGATATGAGACTACACCGGCATAAGCACCAAGGAAGACACTAGAGACCACGGATCCTAAAACCGCTCCCACGACAGCTAAAGGCCAGAGTAAGATCACAAGGCCTGCGATTGGGACACACATTGTCTCCAAGAAAGGACCTTCACGTCCAATAAGATCATGAAACAAACGGCGCCAGCCTTTAACCAGCATGTAAGGGCTTTTAAATAAGGCTATGAGTGAAATCACTGGGAAATCAACGAAAATTCCAAGAACCGCAACAATCACAGCGCCTGGGATTTGAAGTAACCTGAGAGATATATACACAAGTACAAGCTGTAAGAAAAAGCACTGTTCAATGATTGGTAATAATACAACATAAGAGTTTTGTAGAACCTTATTTCATAATAATGACGATCTGCACTAGATGTTCTAAGATCATCCATAAGCGAAAAGTAGGAGTGAAAGCAAACGTCTTTAAAATCGCAGACAACGGTGAAACTCCCTTTAACAGTGCTCCAAGTTCCATCCTAAACAATTGAGTAATGTGATGAATGATATAATCCACAGGACATGAAAAGAGAAACAGAAACATGTATATGGAGAAAACTTACGTAAAAGCAATGGAAAAGCGGATTAGACTTCCCTTCGCCAACAGCATCGAATGTGGCAAATATTGGGGAAAGAAAGCCATATATAGCTCCTCCGAGGATACTTCCTATGATACTAACCACAAGCCAGAGAATGATGCCGAGAGGAAGACATAAGCACAGAAAAAGCTTCAAGATTGGTCCTAATTGCTTAGCACTGAAACCAAATGTATACAATTCAGTATCGAAAGAAGTAACAATGATATTGTTGTAGAGAACAGAGAGACTGTTTCGGCAAGAGAAAGCACCTCAATATCGAATATAGAGTCCAAACCCCGTGTACTGGTAAAAGGCCTAAGATGATTGCAGAGTTTCCAATAGCCACAATAAGGCATATAAGAGGGCAGAAAACGATACCTAAGCAAACAAAGAAGAAGTAGAGAAACGTGTAAAACGATCATTGCCACAAAATCAGTGAGCAAGAATTGTAAAAGAACAACAAGTCATGGATTTGGTGCTTCTTTCGATTAGAAAAATTGAAACTTTATGCTACTGAAGAAACACTAAATTGTTCACCAGATGAAAGTATAAATGCTAATGCCATACACTTTCACTAACTTTGGACGCACTTTGAGAAATGAATCTCTTAGATGAACACTAAGCCACTGAACTAGTGTGCAAGATTTGTAAAACATAACAAAGTTCACGAACTAAGTGTTCTCTTCAACTTAGAAAAAGGCACTTTTTGGTATCGAAGAACCCTAAACTGGGTAAAACTGATAATTTCATGTAATTTCACAAACTGTAGAAGAACTTGATGAGTGAAGGAAACAATAAAATACTCTTTAGATGAACCCTAAGGGAAGGGGCCCTAAACAAAAAATAATCAGCAATTCTTCAGGTCAACATCACATTACGAAGTCAAAATCCACGACTGTGCCAGAACATAAATTAAAAAAACCCTACTAAAATCTGTCTCAGAAAATTTCAAAATTTGAACTTAAAAGAGAGGACTTTATCAATCAAGCAACCATGTCGTCCAAAATCGATAGAATATGTTATTCCCCAATAAACCCATCATCGAATTAGAGTCTGAAACACGAAAAACAGATTAGATTAAAGTAAAGATTAACTGAAATCTCTTACCTTTAATGATACCCAGAAGCAGTAATCCAGTGAAATAAGGAATGAAGAGTATGAATTGCCACAGAGAAGACAAGATTCCCGTTGGAGGCTCCATTGAATTATCTTCTCCTTCTTCTCTTCAAAATTAAAAACACAGACCCGTCAGTCAAAATGTCGCATTTTAGAGAAATCGATTTCGAACCCTAGAATCAGAGAATATGAATCAAAAATTAACCCCTCAGAAACAAACAGAAAGGTAAAGCAGAGAATGAGAGAGAAATCGACAACTGTCACAGAAACGACAAGGGGAAACACAAGAAGGTAGGAAATCTTCTTTCCGAGGTTTTTCGAAATATCTTATTTGTTTTAAAATTACAATTGAACAACAAGACACGAAAGAATCGAGAGAGAGAGCCAGAAGAGAAAGTGTCTCACATGGGATTTGACGGTTAAGAAACCGTTTTTTCTACGAATAAAACCGTCTTTTAATAAATGAAACCCATTCAACGCAAGAACACGAAGAAAGCAAAGAAGGTTACTTGTTTTCCCTTTCTTCTGCTGATAATCCTTATGTTTCTTGTTGATGGGTTTTTGAGTTTTTTAAAGCTTTTGCTTACATATCTCCTCGTATTGAGAGGAGCAGGAGAAAAAGGCAAAAGAGAAAACGACACTAAATTTAAGCGACAGTTTAAAGAATCACATTATCATTATTTTATTATTTATTATAAAATTAATCGGATATAAAGCAAGGAAAAAGGTAGGAGAAGTGCTCCTTGATAGTTGTTGATGCGCCTATGGTTTACAAATCATAGAATAAATTTATTTTTTATTCCAAACCGAATATGATGATGAATGGGGTGAATTTGTGGATCTTGCTTCATCTTGGTTCGACAGGTCAAGCCAAATTTAATATTTAATTAGATAGAAAATCTGTATTTTGAACCCAAANAATGATACCCAGAAGCAGTAATCCAGTGAAATAAGGAATGAAGAGTATGAATTGCCACAGAGAAGACAAGATTCCCGTTGGAGGCTCCATTGAATTATCTTCTCCTTCTTCTCTTCAAAATTAAAAACACAGACCCGTCAGTCAAAATGTCGCATTTTAGAGAAATCGATTTCGAACCCTAGAATCAGAGAATATGAATCAAAAATTAACCCCTCAGAAACAAACAGAAAGGTAAAGCAGAGAATGAGAGAGAAATCGACAACTGTCACAGAAACGACAAGGGGAAACACAAGAAGGTAGGAAATCTTCTTTCCGAGGTTTTTCGAAATATCTTATTTGTTTTAAAATTACAATTGAACAACAAGACACGAAAGAATCGAGAGAGAGAGCCAGAAGAGAAAGTGTCTCACATGGGATTTGACGGTTAAGAAACCGTTTTTTCTACGAATAAAACCGTCTTTTAATAAATGAAACCCATTCAACGCAAGAACACGAAGAAAGCAAAGAAGGTTACTTGTTTTCCCTTTCTTCTGCTGATAATCCTTATGTTTCTTGTTGATGGGTTTTTGAGTTTTTTAAAGCTTTTTGCTTACATATCTCCTCGTATTGAGAGAAGCAGGAGAAAAAGGTGAAAGAGAAAACGACATTAAGCGACAGTTTAAAGAATCACATTATCATTATTTTATTATTTATTATAAAATTAATCGGATATAAAGCAAAGAAAAAGGTTGGAGAAGTGCTCCTTGATAGTTGTTGATGCGTCTATGGTTTACAAATCATAGAATAAATTTATTTTTTATTCCAAACCGAATATGATGATGAATGGGGTGAATTTGTGGATCTTGCTTCATCTTGGTTCGACAGGTCAAGCCAAATTTAATATTTAATTAGATAGAGAATCTGTATTTTGAACCCAAAAAAATATGTAGAGCTTAAACTTTTTTATGATATAAATGGATACGTTTCGTGTTTAAAATATTAATATAAATATCTGGAAAGAAGACTGTTGTACCTGTTGTGCAAAAAATTGATTTGTGTGGCTGTTAAGTGGGGAAATCTTTTGCAAATAAAAGATTGATATAGAGTAGTCTCTGGATACTAGTGTGGTCTTTTTCGAAAACTATGAGATACTCAAGTTAATATTTCAACTATGGAATTTGGTCAGAAACTATAAAAAACTGAGGAAAAAATATGGTAAAATTTGTTTAAAAAAAAAAAGAAATGCAGCGTATTCTATTATTTCAAGGCTATTTTTCGATAAAACAAAAGAAAGAGATAAGAATGTTCTTGTAAAAGATGTGAGAACAGAGCTTTTGTTAAAAGAAAGAGAGTTCATTATCAGATTTTCTTTTTGATGAGAAATTAGATAATTATGGAAAAAACTTCTCATATTCAAATACTTTGTCAGAGCATATCTGGTAAGAAATTCAATGAGTCTCTCACTAATATAATTTTAATATTTTTAATATAATTTAATTTAAATACTTTTCTAAAAAAATTTCTAATTAGTATCTTTTACAAATATCAAATTACATATTACATATATTCAATTTTATTAATTATTATATACATGTTATGATGTGTGAAAAGATGAAGAGATAGGATCTATATATAGGGAAAAAGAATAATTATATATGATTTTTATAATTTTAATTTTTTTAATTTTTAAAAAAATTTCGAAATTTTTTTTCTAATATTTTTATCATTGTTTTAACTAAAATAATATTAATTTAATATTATTATATTAACTTTAACTTTTATTAATTAAATATAATATTAATATATAATTTAAACTCATGCATAATAGAGTTTGTTAGATAGATAATTTTATTTTATAATTTATATAAAAAACAATAATATATAAATAATTTAATTAACTTTCTAAACTATGAAAAATTTAAATTATTAGAATAAAATCTAGACCATTCATGAAGAGACATGTGTCCCATGTGAGAGGCTTTTAAGAGTTTCTCATAGTCTCTCATATGTGAATCGATTCTCACTAAATGTACTTAAAACAATATTTTTTATTTTTTTTTATTTATTTTAATTATGAGAGATCTGATGAGAGACTATCAATGCAGATGATTCTATGCGGCGAGTTAAACAAGTTAGATAGATTTAAGTCAATATTGGAGACTTTAGTCTTCTCTTCCAACTAATTTTAGACTTTAGGTTTATAAACACTTTAAAAAAGAAGAGCGATATGTCACGGCCCGATCATTTCCCGAATATTTCCGCATCTCACGGGCCGAACCACGAGGGGTTTCGGGACGGATGGTCCCCGAAATCCGCCCACTCAGTCCCCCACTCACTAAAGTCCGCCCACTCATTCATCCACTCCCTAAAAGCAGCCACCATGTTTCCCACTTTGTTTCCCACTTAGTTTCTTTAAATTTGGGCCATTAGATCAAGTTGATCCTCACCATCCATTTTGGAGGTGTTTTTGTATAAATAGAGGTAGGATGCCTCATTTGTAATCACTCACTCATTCCTTGAATAAGAGAAGCATTACAAACATTTCCTTCCTTTATTTCTAGTTCTTCTCTCAAAGGGTTGGGTTTTCTTAGAGAGAGAGGCTGCTTAGTCTAATTGCCGAAGCAAAGAGAGGGTAAGGCCGCACGGTTTTGATCCCAAATATCAATCCCGTGACAGATAGGTCGCGAGTTCGCCCTAATAGATTCTCTCTCAGGCCCGAGCCCCGAAGTGCCGCTGCGACGAGTCTAGGATGAGCTGCAGCCACCACCGAACCTTCTCCGCCCAGATCTCCGTCTGAACGACGCTCCTCCTCCCCTCTCGGAATCAACTAAGTCGAGCTTGGGTGTTTTGCTTCCACCTTTCACCGTTTCACCGCCTTGCTCTCCTCCCCTTCCACCACTTATGTTCAAGTGGCTTCGAGCTTTTCCGATTTTCGGCTGGTACGCTGCGTTTCTAGATCGGAGTTCCGCCCCTTCTTCAGCCTCCGGTGGCCCCCTCCCGACTCCCATTACTCGTTTGATTCACTTTCGCCGCCATGAAAACCCTTGTCCTCCGTGGATCTCTACAGATCCGGCGAAGGTAGCCTCGCTTCCAGAGCTTTCCACGGTATCTTCTCCTTCGGATCCTCCAGATCCCTCCTCCTTCCTTTATGTCGTCTCGGGTCTCACTGCTTCTCAGTCTCTCACTCCGTCTCACTATCTCCCTTCCTCACCGGTTCTCCGGTTTACCTTCGCCATGATGGTTACCGTTGTCGGTGATCCTCACTCGAAGTCGCTGGAGCCCATGTACCTCCTTCTCGATGTCCCTCTGCTGCGTGTCGCTCGGACTCTAGGCCACATTGTGGTCGTTATCAAGCCCAGATCCGCTCTTCTCCCGCTCCTCGAGGCTTGCTCATACTTCTCTGTGTCCGATTCTTTTAGGTTGGTTGGTTACCGAATTTTCACGGAACGTGTAGCTCTGTTAGGCTCTTTTTACCTCAGTATGAGGCTTCCTTTATCTCAGTATGAGGATGTTAGGCTTTTTCTTAGCCATCTATTACCTCAATATGAGGCTGTTACCAGAAAATTTCTATCAATTTATGTTCAATTGTTTGCTCTTTTGGTACTATTACCTAGAGCTATGATGGTCTAACAGTTTTGCTAGTAGCATTTGTCTTCTATTACCTCAGTATGAGGCTATAATCTTTTGGGGAACTTATGATCTTCTCAACCGCTTCTCCTTTGTGGAGCTTCCAAAAACGTTGTTGTTCGATCTTTCTTTTTCCCCTTCAGGTGGGAAAGGCTTTTTTTTTCAGAGATTTTGATGTGCAAGAGTTTTAACCATTTGGAGGATGAATTCATTGCCCTCATCCATTGTCTTTTTGTTGACCGCTTATGGGACCTCATTTTGTTTCGGTCCAAACCCAGTGAAGACTCTTTATCATCCATGCGGCTACTGCTTCTAGCGCTGACCACTTCTAGCAACACCCATGTTATCCCAACCTTGGTTCCGGACTTTGAAGTCCTCACTATTGCCCTACGCTTGGAGTTGGATATGAATGAGATTGCAGACGTTCTTTTTGATATTAGAAACTTTGCCACTCTCTTCTATTCTCTATCTTTTCTCTTTGTTACTCGCTCTTTGAACTTTGCAGCTGTTATGCTTGCTAACTCTAGTTTGTATTGTCTAAACCGTTTGGAAGGCCCGGTTTAAAATTAATGGAATTAATTGTTAACCAAAAAAAAAAAAAATGTAAGTCACTTAGAGTATCTTTGTCTACTTTGATTGTCGTTTGCTCCGGTTGGTCGACAAACAATTTTTCAGATGCACGAAGATGAAGACGATTACGTGTGTTTGTTTTTGTCTTTCCAATGATTGTGAGGTAGTTGAATCAATCTTGTTTTTGGTACTTTTGAAGATGATATGATTATATTGAGGAAAGTCTTGTATTTTTAGGAATATCTAGGAATTTCTAAGGTTAAAAGTGAGATACCTATCTCTCATCAGTTTGGTTAAGTTCCACACTAACCACACTATGTAGTGTCATGGGCCAAGTAAAGGTGGTGTTACCCATTAACTTGTTTGGGCTTATGTATGATTTAAATTTATACACTTTTATAGCTGGTCCAAAAAATCATAAAAAAATCACCTAAAATAAGTTGTGACGCTAAATAATTTATCTAAACTTTTTTTGTATATATAAATGATTCGTCTAAACATTTTTTATATAGAAATAATTCATTTGAAATATGGTTTTTGAAACCATATTCAAACAAGTATAGATTGAAGCTCATAAAGCTTTATTAAGAGAGAAAATGAAATAGCTCATTAAGCTTTATTAAGTGCAAAAAAGTAAAGAGAGAGAAAAGCTTATTTAGAAACCAAATTGATTTCTTAATATAAGTTTGTTTGCTGTCAAACAAAAAAAAAAACCAAATTGATTTGAGATTGATATTCGTAAAAGGGAATCATGCAGCAATGGAGAAACCAAATTGATNCTATTTCATGTATGAGTAGTAAAAGGACTATTTCCTTTTCTCTCCTTTGTGTAATCACTATAAATATAGACCATTGGTCTCAGCAATAATACAACACAATTCATTAGATTCACAACACACAAAATATTATTATTTTATTTTAAGACACCATATTAAAGGATGACCATTGGGGTTGCTCTTAGGTGTGTTTAAAACATAAGTTGAATCAATTCAAGTAAGAAATATTCACGGTCTTTAAAATATAACATGAATAAACTATTATTAAAACTGAAAGTTTGCCTTTCAAAAATAGATATGTGAAGAATTTGAAACTGAGAAGAAAATGATCAAAACTTAAATTTCTTATAATCATCGGATAAATTATGAAACTCGAGTAAAGGTGTGACTAAATATAATTCCAGACTCTTTCTCGTCCTACTTCTTAGTTTTAGATACGTAGTAGCATACTTTTTGTAGGAGCTAGTGTAGTTTAGATATAGGCCCAGCCAAATCAGACCTACAACAATACAACCTTCTAACAAAACTGTCGAGACTCGAGACAAACAAAGTTGGTCGACCAAAATTAGATGTCTAGAACCGGCCAAATTAGATGTTTTGAATTCGGCCGGTTCAAGACATCTAATTTTTGTCAAACCGACAAGAAATTAGTTACTAGGCGATAGAAAGAACCATATCCAGCACGTTGGTCAATCATATCTAATTTTAGCTTATGCTTTTATTTATTTATATAGATCAAATACTGTTTGACAAACAGCCCTGCTTAAGGACTCAAGACGAGTTTAGAAAATACGATGATATACGCGCACACACATATATATATATATAATAATCATATTATTACTTCGAAATGATACAAATTTCAAAAGTGACAAAAATTAATATATAGGGTCCCTAATATATAAATGAAACTTAGCAAACCTGTTTTCAAAAAAATAAAATAAGTTGGAGCTTGAGACAGATGTTTTAATTGTATTGCTATGAAGTAAGGCACACTTATCTTAATTATATGATTTTTTTTTCTCGACTATCTTATATGAGTATATCAAACCATGCATGAATTTATATAGTATGTGTAGCGAGAAAAGAGCAAGATCACATGAGCAAATTTGTTGGGAATCGTCCGAGAATCAACCTTGTGTGTTCCAACCGATATCTAGTTTTTATTTTAAATTTCTGCAAGATATTGCTCTTTATTTTCATGCATTTTTTAAAAAAAATCAGCTATATATATATTGAATTGTGCAGCGACAAATAGTTTATGTTGCATACTCTATTTTTCCCATGTCACAGTTAATTAATTTATGGGACGCTGACCTTAGCTTTTTGTATATCGGCGCTGTCGAGTTTATATATGTTTGAACGACGTTGTTTTAGATATAGGACGTTTTTGACCAAAGTTATATACTACATTAGTGTTATGTTTTTAAAAATCTTATTGTAAATATGACTTTTTTCAATAACTTTCTGTAATACATAGAAACACATCGAATAATTCCCCGAACATTTTCATATATAAAGGAGAATTTTTTTCTTTTTGTGTGTGTGTTAAAAGAGAAAACGACACTTAAGCGACAGTTTAAAGAATCACATTATCATTATTTTATTATTTATTATAAAATTAATCGGATATAAAGCAAGGAAAAAGGTTGGAGAAGTGCTCCTTGATAGTTGTTGATGCGCCTATGGTTTACAAATCATAGAATAAATTTATTTTTTATTCCAAACCGAATATGATGATGAATGGGGTGAATTTGTGGATCTTGCTTCATCTTGGTTCGACAGGTCAAGCCAAATTTAATATTTAATTAGATAGAAAATCTGTATTTTGAACCCAAAAAAATATGTAGAGCTTAAACTTTTTTTTATGATATAAATGGATACGTTTCGTGTTTAAAATATTAATATAAATATCTGGAAAGAAGACTGTTGTACCTGTTGTGCAAAAAATTGATTTGTGTGGCTGTTAAGTGGGGAAATCTTTTGCAAATAAAAGATTGATATAGAGTAGTCTCTGGATACTAGTGTGGTCTTTTTCGAAAACTATGAGATACTCAAGTTAATATTTCAACTATGGAATTTGGTCAGAAACTATAAAAAACTGAGGAAAAAATATGGTAAAATTTGTTTAAAAAAAAAAAGAAATGCAGCGTATTCTATTATTTCAAGGCTATTTTTCGATAAAACAAAAGAAAGAGATAAGAATGTTCTTGTAAAAGATGTGAGAACAGAGCTTTTGTTATAAGAAAGAGAGTTCATTATCAGATTTTCTTTTTGATGAGAAATTAGATAATTTATGGAAAAAACTTGTCTCATATTCAAATACTTTGTCGGAGCATATTTGGTAAGAAATTCAATGAGTCTCTCACTAATATAATATTAATATTTTTAATATAATTTAATTTAAATATTTTTCTAAAAAAATTTCTAATTAGTATCTTTTACAAATATCAAATTACATATTACATATATTCAATTTTATTAATTGTTATATACATGTTATGGTGTGTGAAAAGATGAAGAGATATGGTCTATATATAGGGAAAAAAAATAATTATATATAATTTTTAAAAAGATTTCGAAATTTTTTTCTAATATTTTTGTCATTGTTTTAACTAAAATAATATTAATTTAATATTATTTTATTAACTTTAACTTTTATTAATTAAATATAATATTAATATATAATTTAAACTCATGCATAATAGAGTTTGTTAGATAGATAATTTTATTTTATAATTTATATAAAAAACAATAATATATAAATAATTTAATTAACTTTCTAAACTATGGAGAATTTAAATTATTAGAATAAAATCTAAACCACTCATGAAGAGACATGTGTCCCATGTGAGAGGTTCTTAAGAGTTTCTCATAATCTCTCATATGTGAATCGATTCTCACTAAATGTACTTAAAACAATATTTTTTATTTTTTTTATTTATTTTTATCAATGCAGATGATCCTATGCGGCGAGTTAAACAAGTTAGATAGATCTAAGTCAATATTGGAGACTTTAGTCTTCTCTTCCAACTAATTTTAGACTTTAGGGTTATAAACACTTTAAAAAAGAAGAGTGATAGGTCGCGAGTTCGCCCTAATAGATTCTCTCTCAGGCCCGAGCCCCGAAGTGCCGCTGCGACGAGTCTAGGATGAGCTGCAGCCACCACCGATCCTTCTCCGCCCAGATCTCCGTCTGAACGACGCTCCTCCTCCCCTCTCGGAATCAACTAAGTCGAGCTTGGGTGTTTTGCTTCCACCTTTCACCGTTTCACCGCCTTGCTCTCCTCCCCTTCCACCACTTATGTTCAAGTGGCATCGAGCTTTTCCGATTTTCGGCTGGTACGCTGCGTTTCTAGATCGGAGTTCCGCCCCTTCTTCAGCCTCCGGTGGCCCCCTCCCGCCTCCCATGACTCGTTTGTTTCACTTTCGCCGCCCATGAAAACCCTTGTCCTCCGTCGATCTCTACAGATCCGGCGAAGGTAGCCTCGCTTCCAGAGCTTTCCACGGTAGCTTCTCCTTCGGATCCTCCAGATCCCTCCTCCTTCCTTTATGTCGTCTCGGGTCTCACTGCTTCTCAGTCTCTCACTCCGTCTCACTATCTCCCTTCCTCACCGGTTCTCCGGTTTACCTTCGCCATGAAGGTTACCGTTGACGGTGATCCTCAATCGAAGTCGCAGGAGCCCATGTACCTCCTTCTCGATGTCCCTCTGCTGCGTGTCGCTCGGACTCTAGGCCACATTGTGGTCGTTATCAAGCCCAGATCCGCTCTTCTCCCGCTCCTCGAGGATTGCTCATACTTCTCTGTGTCCGATTCTTATAGGTTGGTTGGTTACCGAATTTTCACGAAACGTGTAGCTCTGTTAGGCTCTTTTTAACTCAGTATGAGGCTTCCTTTAACTCAGTATGAGGATGTTAGGCTTTTTCTTAGCCATCTATTACCTCAATATGAGGCTGTTACCAGAAAATTTCTATCAATTTATGTTCAATTGTTTGCTCTTTTGGTACTATTACCTAGAGCTATGATGGTCTAACAGTTTTGCTAGTAGCATTTGTCTTCTATTACCTCAGTATGAGGCTATAATCTTTTGGGGAACTTATGATCTTCTCAACCGCTTCTCCTTTGTGGAGCTTCCAAAAACGTTGTTGTTCGATCTTTCTTTTTCCCCTTCAGGTGGGAAAGGCTTTTTTTTTCAGAGATTTTGATGTGCAAGAGTTTTAACCATTTGGAGGATGAATTCATTGCCCTCATCCATTGTCTTTTTGTTGACCGCTTATGGGACCTCATTTTGTTTCGGTCCAAACCCAGTGAAGACTCTTTATCATCCATGCGGCTACTGCTTCTAGCGCTGACCACTTCTAGCAACACCCATGTTATCCCAACCTTGGTTCCGGACTTTGAAGTCCTCACTATTGCCCTACGCTTGGAGTTGGATATGAATGAGATTGCAGACGTTCTTTTTGATATTAGAAACTTTGCCACTCTCTTCTATTCTCTATCTTTTCTCTTTGTTACTCGCTCTTTGAACTTTGCAGCTGTTATGCTTGCTAACTCTAGTTTGTATTGTCTAAACCGTTTGGAAGGCCCGGTTTAAAATTAATGGAATTAATTGTTAACCAAAAAAAAAAAAAAAGATCTAAGTCACTTGAGTATCTTTGTCTACTTTGATTGTCGTTTGCTCCGGTTGGTCGACAAACAATTTTTCAGATGCACGAAGATGAAGACGATTACATGTGTTTGTTTTTGTCTTTCCAATGATTGTGAGGTAGTTGAATCAATCTTGTTTTTGGTACTTTTGAAGATGATATGATTATATTGAGGAAAGTCTTGTATTTTTAGGAATATCTAGGAATTTCTAAGGTTAAAAGTGAGATACCTATCTCTCATCAGTTTGGTTAAGTTCCACACTAACCACACTATGTAGTGTCATGGGCCAAGTAAAGGTGGTGTTACCCATTAACTTGTTTGGGCTTATGTATGATTTAAATTTATACACTTTTATAGCTGGTCCAAAAAATCATAAAAAAATCACCTAAAATAAGTTGTGACGCTAAATAATTTATCTAAACTTTTTTTGTATATATAAATGATTCGTCTAAACATTTTTTATATAGAAATAATTCATTTGAAATATGGTTTTTGAAACCATATTCAAACAAGTATAGATTGAAGCTCATAAAGCTTTATTAAGAGAGAAAATGAAATAGCTCATTAAGCTTTATTAAGTGCAAAAAAGTAAAGAGAGAGAAAAACTTATTTAGAAACCAAATTGATTTCTTAATATAAGTTTGTTTGCTGTCAAAAAAAAAAAAAATTTCTTAATATAAGTTTGTTTGCTGTCAAACAAAAAAAAAAACCAAATTGATTTGAGATTGATATTCGTAAAAGGGAATCATGCAGCAATGGAGAAACCAAATTGATTTGAGATTATTATTCGTAAAAGGGAAAGGAAAATGCTCAAATGGCAGCCAAAGTTAGATACATAGATGTTCAATAATCAATACAATCATATATATATGAGAACCACTTGCTACAAAACCTAATAACATGGGCTTAGACACACATGGGTTTGTAGATTGTGTATAATAATTTTTAGGGAAATTGCAACCCGTACCATTTAATAACATAGAATTAGTTTTTGGTAACCGTCACTTTCTCTTTCCTTCTGTTTAGTTTATAAAGTCTTTTTTGTCTCTATCTTCCTTAACTAATTACTAATACCTTTTTTCTCTTTCCTCAAATTTTTCCCGTGAGAAAATAAGAACAGTGTTTTCTGGTTAGTTGGTGAACAGTGTTGTCGGATTTTTTCATCGACAACCGAGTTCTCAGACAATGACATGTTCTGTAATTAAACAAAATAAAAAGGGTTTTTTAGGGTAAAAAAATGTTTCTCTTTCCTATTTACTTAATTTTCAATTATCTATTCCTACTAACCTAATTACCAAGTTTTTTAGGTATATACATTAAAATCACCCTAATTTTTAGCTTAAACATGGACAATTTATCATCATAAGAAATATAAAATTTTAAATTATGTGTGTTTTAAACATAAGTTGAATCAATTCAAGTATATGAATATTTACAGTCCTTAAAATATAGTATGAATAAAATATTATTAAAACTGAAAGTTTGCCTTTCAAAAATAGACATGAAGAATTTGAAATTGAGAAAGAACAAAAGATAATTAAAAAAATGATCAAAACTTAAGTTTCTTATAATCATCAGATAAATTATGAAACTCGAGTAAAGGTGTAAATATGATGCGTCTGACTAATATAATTCGAGTAGCATACTTTTTGTAGGGCCTAGTGTAGTTTAGATATAGGCCTAGCCCAATACACTAATCTTTTGAATTTTGTATCATATTTACCCACTGAGATAAAATTTCAATAATTGGAGACATCAAAACTTATAAATAAGTTGGAGCTTGAGACAAATGTTTTATTGCTATGAAGTAAGGCACACTTATCTTATATGATTTTTTTTCTCGACTATCTTATATGAGTATATATTTCAAACTATGCATGAATGTATATATGTGTATGTATAGCGAGAAATGAGCAAGATCACATGAGCAAATTTGTTGGGAATCGTCCGAGAATCAACCTTGTGTGTTCCAACCGATATCTAGTTTTTATTTAAAATTTCTGCAAGATGTCGCTCTTTCTTTCATGCATTTTTTTTAGAAAATCAGCTATATATATAGTGAATTGTGCAGCGACAAATAGTTTATGTTGCATACTCTATGTTTCCCATGTCACACAGTTAATTAATTAATTTATCGGACGCTGACTTTTAGTATATCGCTGTGGAGTTTATATTTGTTTGAACGACGTTGTTTT
>JAHZTW010000001.1:183710249-183754253 GCA_020283515.1 Alliaria petiolata
TCGACCCACGTGGGTTGATACCCTAAAGGGTAACCAAACCGGCCTTACCCATCATAAAGTAAACCTCAAGGGACAGCTTTAGAGGCAAAATATATGAATATAAAAGATTTTATTCACCTAACTAACAAATAACTAACGCAAAAATCCACACGCTTTACCATGACATGACACAAATTATAAAGTGGATGCAAAGTTGTGAAAATTACGTTTTTTTCCCTTTAACAACGAATTAATAGAAGAATATTCACAGCCAATTTTAAATAGTATTTAAGCACAATTAATTAGGTATATCCGATCCGATTCTTCTTACGGTTTTGGTTCAGAATTTTCAATCTAAAAATTATAGGAACCAAATATCACTAGATTTGAAAGAAAACAATTGTATCATTTAAATAAATCAGGAATCTAAATGACTTTAAGAAAGAAAAACATTATTTAAATGAAGTTTATTATATCAGTTATTGGAAAATTGTACAGATCACCACAGAAAAAGAGACAGTTTGGTAGCCATCATTTTCTCTTAGAAAATTATATTCTTTTGTGGACATTAGTGTGTTCTTGATAATACATGACTAAAAAACCAATCATAAAGAATAAGATACTTCTTGACTCCTGAACTAAAACAAAACCACGTTAAAAATGGACAAAGAGAGGAAGGCATATAATGGTAATCAAATTCTGTGAAAGAAGATAATCTTGAAAACCATTGTAGACCTTTTTTCAAAAAACATTTGACGATTTATGTAGCGATCTCTCTTGATATGATGTAAGAAACAACTATAATTGAGCTCATGATAAATTAAATCACTGTTCTTCTAGATATGCAAAGATATGAAGATAACCCTTGATTTTTTTTTGTTTACAGCAAAAACACCATGTATTAAGATTAAACTCCTAAGAGGTTAAGCTCAAAAGTCAACCCTTCAGAAGAGAGCGAGTATACATGGGAAAAGACAGAACCCCGAGCTTGAGCACTCTTCGCGAGTCGGTCAGCTCGGACATTTACCGAACGACGAATAAAGAAGATAGAGAAATTCGAAAACCATGATTTTAGATGCTCAAATTCTTCCAATTCTGACAATAAGGCGGACCATTCTTCCTCTTCTTCAATCAACTTAACTAGTTGTAAACAGTCCGATTCGAACCTCAGGGATGAGATTTGCATTTGCTTTGCTGAATTCATGGCCCACAAAAGGGCTTCGAACTCCGCATGGAGGGGAGAGATGACCCGATCTTTAGCGAAACTACCTTCAATACAGCTTTCTTCATCGATCTCCAGAATGAAACCTCCACCCGTAGTAGCTCCGTTGCAAACGCATGATGCATCCACCTGACACCTCGGGTACGATACGAATGGTAGTGTTTCTTCTTCTTGTTGTCTCTCTCTCGGACTCTCCCGTACCAACTGAGCTTCCCGGATTTCCCCTCCCACTTCTGTAAAGTGTTGAGCTATGCTCCAGGCTTCCGATTCACTTGTCGCGAGCTCCAAGGTATCTAAAGGCGATACATCCTTATTGTTGAACACTTTTTCATTTCTGGTTTTCCATGAATACCAAAGGATCTATGGGAAAATCGCGATAGCCTTCTCAGCCACCCCTTGTTCCTTTGCTCGCCCTAGTAGATAAGCAAAATTTGCTAGTAGAGACGTGTTCGGGAAGATTCCGGGGGGAGATGGAATTGCGGACAATGCCCATAATTGCTCAGTTGGTGGACATTCGAACAGCAAGTGGTTAACTGATTCTTCCTCTGCTCCACACCGTTGGCAACTACGGTCTGTCCCACAATGCTGATTAGCTAGAAGGCTACTAGTGGCTAGACTTCCGGTTAGTGCCTGCCACATAAAATGCTTGATTTTCCGGGAAGTCTTCAAGGCCCAAAGTTTGCTCTTTAGGAGATTTGCGCTTGGTTCCAGACACGGTACCACCCTATCTTCATCTCGCAATTGTATTGCTAACTCGTATCCGGTTTTGACCGAATATAGTCCAGACTTCGTGTACGCCCATACAACGCGATCCGGTTTATATGCTCATAAGCCTTTTTGGTCTAATGCTTTTAATACGCGGAATATCTTTCGGATCGAATAAGAGAGGAAGTGTTTCCTCCCTCCATCTTGAAGTATCCAGGTCTATCAGGTGGTGTACATATAATTCCGGATCTCTGAAACAGCCATTGTCTAGAGCGGGTCGAGGCGGAATTACCGGGTTCCAATTATCGAACCACACTCTCGTACTTATCCCTGCGTTTATAGAGAGTCGCAAACCTTTCTGCAGCAAATTTCGGCCGGCCATGATACTGCGCCAACCGTACGAAGGATTGTTTGCTCTCTCCACCTCCATTGGAGTCGAATGTTTATAGTATCTAGCTTTCAAAACCCGAGCCAGGAGGGATGATGGGTAGTGGATTAGTCTCCAAAGTTGTTTAGCCAAAAGTGCTATATTAAAACTTTCTAGATCTTTAAACCCCAATCCTCCGTTTTCCTGGCTTCGACAGATTTTTTCCCATGCAACCCAGTGCAGACCTTTGTTATTTTGCCTCGTGCTCCACCAAAACCGTGAGATAGCGCTTGACAACTTTTTTAAAATTTTCTGATGGAGAAGGAAACAAGACATAATATAGGTAGGCAAGGCTTGTGCTACCGACTTGATCATGACTTCTTTTCCCCCTTTAGATAGCAGCTTTGCTGACCAAGCATTAATTCTATTGCTTAGTCTATCCTGGATGTACGCAAAGGCCTTCTTTTTTGAGCCACAAATCTTCTCTGGTATTCCCAGATACATCCCCATGCCCCCTTCTTTTGCTATGCCTAGCGTTTGTTTCAACTCCATTTTTGTAGCCTGCACCACCTTACTGCCAAACATAACTGAGGACTTCGCGCAATTCAATTGTTGTCCCGAGGCCTTCCCATAACAATTTATGATATTCATTAGTTCCTCACACTCTGCTTTGTTAGCTTTGCAGAAAATAGACTATTATCCCCAAAGAGTAGATGAGAGATTGGCGGACAGGTCTGAGCCACTTTTAATCCTGTAATTCTTCCTTCCTCCTCAGTCCTTTTCACTTGGGAGATTAGGGCTTCCGTTAAGATGATAAACAGGAATGGGAATAACCCTTGAATTCACATACAAGTCTTTGTACTCGATTTCATAGAATTTTATATTAAAAAGTTTATATGTCTTCAAAATAGAAAGTCAAATAATACAATAAAATAAGCCTCATTTTAATATATTGAATATCATTCATTATACATTGTGAACTTTAGAAATTTTTATACTTTTATTTGTCATAAGAATCTTAAACCCTAACTTTAACAAGATTCATTTCAAAAATTTGACGTAATAACAGAGATCATTGAGCCAAAAGGAGAGAAACAAAAATCTTGATATAAATGAGTATTTGTTATATGAACAAAAACAAATCTTTTTAATAAAAAGCTCTTTAAGCAAATTAAAAAAAAAGAATATAAACTCTAATTGTCTTTATTTATTTACCTTTATTATATATGATAATTTTGTTTAATAGTATATATAAGCCAGCACATATCTCTTCTTCTTGCAAAGAAAGAAAGAAAGAGAATGGGAAAATTAATGGCAAAGAGGTTTTGCATTGGGTTTGGGTGTGGAAGAACTGGGACGAGCAATAACAACAACAAAAGATCATCATCATCTTCATCATCATCATCATCATCATCATCATTATCCTCATCATCATCATCATCATCATCATCTTGTAACAATAACAACATAAAGTGGGAGATGAGGCCTGGAGGGATGCTGGTTCAGAAGAGATCAGAAGATTCTAACACTAAAGATTTAATCAGTCTTCGAGTTTCCACTGTTTCTCAGCTTTCGTATGAAGTCTCCATTGATGCAAACTCTACTTTCGGTAATAATCACATATATTCCAGTTCCATAAGATTTCATGAAGCACATATTACATTCATATAGTTGACAAAAAATGTATATTTCCAATGATTTGTTTGTTTTGTTTTGTTTGGTATTGTTAAAACCACAAAACTAAGTATTCAGTCAATATCATATTATATTTCCCCGGTAAAACTGGTTTAAAATTTAAAATATAAAATTAGAAACCGTCCTTAACATTTTCACCGGTCAAAAAGTGCTGGTCATAAGCCTTTTTGCAAAAAAAAAAAAAAAAAAAAAAGAGCTGCTGGTCATTAGTTAGGAGCTATGAGAATACAAGGTTTTAAATTAAGGTCAGCACTATCATTAGGAATTTAGAATGTTGAAAGGATTTATTGTTCGGTGGCTAAATCCCTAAATAATTGTCTTGAGATATATTTACATGTGTCATAATTTTTATATTTTAATAAATTTTAATTGCTGTTTTATTTTTGTATAAATGCGAATATTTTTTTTTTGATATGAGATAAATTGGATTTAATTAAATCCCTAAATATTGTCTTGAGATAAATTGGATTTAATTGAATCCGAGTTTCCACATGTAGATATAATCGAAATAGACTAGCAAGTAGATATAATCCCTAAATATTGTCTTGAGATATATTGCACTTTGTTATTACATGTGTCATAATACTTTCTATATTTTAATAAATTAATAATTGCTGTTTTATTTCTGTATAAATATTTGTTTGNTGTCATTTTACTCTTTTTCACACATATTAAGAAAACTGATAAAAATCCTATTCTACCCCTTATTAATACACTAAACTCATTTCTCTTTCTAATTAATACATCAATATTACAAGGTCAAAACTGGATTTTTGTTTTAAAAATTGCATTGAAAATACAAAGTGACACTCTTTGTGAAACAAAAACAAAACCTTAAAATGACACTCTTTGTGAAACGGAGGGAGTAAATAAATTGATATTGGTTCTAGTTTGGTTGGTTAATGACGAAGCAACTAACTATATTTACATTTAAAACGAATGGGTTCATCTTTTGATAGAAACGAGCACTTATTAAACAGTTTTTTTCAGGTGAATTGAAGTTGATGATAGCAATAGTGAGTGGAATTGAGGCAATAGAGCAGAGACTCTTGTTCAAAGGGAAGGAAAGAGAAGACAGGGAATACTTGCACATGATTGGTGTTGGAGATGGAGACAAAGTCTTCTTATTACAAGATCCTGCTTTCACGGAGTTGAAACTTCTTCATCTCCCAATAAGGCAATAACTGTCTAATTTAATTCCTTACTTTATTAATTAATTAATCGATTGATTATTAGCTCTAATCTACTTGAAACATTCTCTTACAGATATTCTATAAGTTCTTGGTTTTTTAGGACTATAATATTAATACTGTATGTTTGTTATCTGTTTGTTGTATTGTCTCACAATTGATAGGGTTTGAATTGAGTGACTAGTTATATTTTTGTAGTTTTATCGATTAAGACAATATCTAATGTATTTCTTCAAATATAAAAGAAAAATAGCATTTCTATTTTTTTTTTTTAAATAGAGGTGGGTCTGAGAGAAATTCATCTCTTTTTTAAAATTTCTCTAAAATAGAGGTGAGTTGGAGATACTCTAAGTTGGAAGATCAGATTTTATGAGTGCAAAATTATTTGCATTCTTAACACTATTCTATATTTCAGTTTTAAAAATAAAAAGAATATGTCTTGCGCTGTGATGTAATAATTTGATTGGGATATAATTTTTTTTTGGAAGGAAAACAAAACGAATGTGAATATTATACTATTCAGGTTTCTACCATATTTTTTGTATAGGTTTCTGTCGGATATTGTGCTATTCCGATCCCCAATATTTTTGAATTTATTAATATTCATATATGTTAATTAAAAAAATATGTTTACGCAAACATTTATTAGGAGATCATATGTATGACAAAAATATGTTATAAGGTTTAAATAGTAGTTACAAAATAATTGATGTGCAGGTAGAAATAATATTTCTTTGGAAGGGAGTTAAATTTCTAGATGTTGAAAACTTAACACTCGAATTTTAGAGGAATTATGGATGTTTATTCGACTAATAAAGAGCCAACGATTCATTGATTAAAACATATTTAAAATATAAATTTTAGAAAGATTATGGATGTTTTTCATTCTTTCATTTTGATAAAGGAAAAATCTTCTAGAGCATATGAATGTTTATATCAATGGTTTTAATTAATATTGATATAATATATTAAAGTTTAAATAGTAATTACTACAATATATATAACGAGAAATAAGTAACTTTAAAATTGAGTTCAAAGCTTATATCCTTCATTTATAGATCATTATGCATGTTTACTGCTATTTATAGAAAATCATAACAGAAAAAAACAAAAGTATTTGCAATCTATGACATGTAATAACATCAAAATTAGTTCTCTCACATCACTAACTATTCAACATAGTAAGTTACATATCAAAACTCTTTTTTACCTCTTTTTTTACAATCATATTACAAAACACAATCATATTACAAAACACATACTCTCTCTCTCTCCTTTCTATGCTTTCGATGAAAAAGAAGAAGAAAAGAAAAAAAAAAGAAGAAGAAAAGAAAAAAAAGAAAGAAGAAGAAGGAGAAGGAAGGAGGAGAAGAAAGAAGAAGGGGGGGAAAGGAAGAAGAAGAAGTACAATGGAGGTTGAGTTTGGTGATGGCGTTGTGGTAAGGTTGGTGGTGATGGTGGTGGTGGTGGCAACAGTCACGGTGGAGATGATGATATCGACGGTTATACAATTGTGATGATAACACCAGTAACGATAACGATGTTGGCGATGATGAAGGTAATGGTGAAAACAATAACAAAATTAGCTAAATTGTTATCGGTATAACCTTGTATAAATTTGTTATGTTAACAAAGTTAACCAAACAATAATATATATTTTCTAATATGATAACTTGTTAACATGATAATTTTTATATTTTTAATAATTTTTATAATTTTTTGGATATGATAACTTGATAAACACGATAACTTAATAATATAATAATTGAGTTAACATAATTTCCGAACAGTGAACAGTGTTACCAGAACGGAATGTTAACAGTATTACCAGAATTTCTGACTAATGGCATTTGTGTAATTAAGAAGAATAAAAAGGATTGTTTTGACCTAAAATTATATAACTAATTTTAATTTATTTATTACTATGTACCTAAATACATGGTCAACCATTACTATATATTAAAATCACCCAAAAAAACAAGCCATGTTTACACTTCTTACACGACATATCACATATGTATAAGTGTAACTAGTTGTGGCTAATTGGCTTTTACAACTAACTAAACTTTAAGTGTTACAATCATTTGTCTTCTTTTTCATTATAATATCATTATGGTAAAGCTAACGGTAATATTCAAAGTTCACCAAAAAAAAAAAAAATCTATCGCACGCGTGCAAGCCGACAACACAAACCCAGTGGTGTTTATAAAGTGGTAGGTTGAAGTACCAAAAAGAGAATTCTAGTATAATTAATTTTAAAAGTTAAGTACTCTTCATTTTTAATTTAAAAACAGAAAGATTTTAAAATTAATTGAAAAGTCGAAAAAGTACTAATTGAAAATTCGGAAAAAACTAATTGAGAAAAAATGGTTTCACAAATTTATTTGGAATATTAACTGCACAATTTTTTTAAAAAACTTTTTTTTTATTCACCCGATTCCAATAACTTAAACTGTCAAAATACACCAAAATAGTGAATTATCCACTCTTTGATCACTACATCAAATCATAAAAATTACATAAATTAAAGCAGATAAATCTTCATAAAATCTTGACAGCGAAAATGAGTTATAGCTCAAATGCATCGATAGAATCGTCACGGCAAAACCGGATTGATGAGAGTTGATCACTTCGAAGAGTGACGTTGAACGCCAATTCTCACCTCCAAAATTTGTCAACACGAATACAATTGTATCTTCTGGCTCCGTACACACCGCTACACAAAATAACAAAACGGTGAAAAAAATTAACAACCAATTTCGGTATTGAAACCGAAAAAAACCCTTTTCATAAAAAAAGAGTAAGATGAAAATATTCTCTCTCGAATGGAGAAAAAATGATAGTGATCTCTCCCAATAAGGGAGGAAAATAGTAAGAATATCTACTCGAGAGAGGAGAAAAATGAAGCATATCTCTCCCTTAGAAGGGAGGAAAACAATATAGTTTTTAATGTTTATCCTCAAAACATGAAGCGTAGATACACTTTCTTTCTTGGAACCACAGAAAACCACACTATAAAAAATCCAACGATTACAATAAGCCCAAATAACTTTGTTGGAATTGGAGGATAGACCGAATGGTAAGAGTAATGGTGCGTTGGAACAAGTTTAATCAATGTTTTTTTTTTAACTCATTATCAATGGATCAAAGACCCATTACGTCTTTAAACGCCCCGTTTTTAATATATCAAGAGATACAAGTTTCGTTTGCTCATTTTAAATAGCAAAAAAACTAGTTTTTTCAAAGTAGTGCCTCATTATTATTTACAGTGTAGCCTCTTATCTTTTACTGACTTTGAATTTTGATTATGTAACAATTTCGAACAGTTGAATAGCGCACTTTTTGATAACGAGTTTCCCGCTTCTTTGAGTTGTAACTACATTTTAAGTTTAATATAAAAACACTAGGTGATAACCTGCGTCATGCGCAAGATGAAAAAATTATAAATAATTTTATTAAAGATGATTTTGAAATTATTTAAAATAAAAATAATTTAATTAGTTTTATATATATGTGAATAATATAATTTAATATTTGAATTTTTTGACATAATATTTTTAACTTGTTTTCAAGTTTAAATATTTATATTATTTAGTTAATTTATATGGTTCTATTAACAAACCATATAAACAAAAAAATATTTATAAATATAGATATCTATTAAAATCACACATATCGAAATATTTTTTATTGTAACCTAAATTATATTTTTAATTTGTTATAATTTTTTTAATATTAAAATCACACATATCGAAGTCTTTTTTATTGTAAAAATATTTTCTACTTAATCAAAAAAAGTATTGTGTATATCATAAATTGTGTATAAATTATATTTTATTGAATAATATTCTTTAAAACTATTGTTTTATACATTTTTAAGAAATGTATTGTGTAATGTGATGTATAATATAAATCATCACATAACCTAAAATTCGATTTTAATTAATTCACAAATTAAAACATAATTTTTTGGTTATATTAAAAGTAATAAATAGATAAATGCATATAATGTAATTAGTCTAATCAAAAAAGGAAATTTGTATTAAAATAATGAGAGAATGAGTGTGAGGATGACACATCAATAAAATGGCAACACTGTAAATATTTCAAAAAATAAGCCTACTCTCTAAAAATGTTTCTCAATTAATATATAGTAGATTTGTCCAAAAAATAATATTTTAATATATAATTAATATCAATTTCATTTTAAAAGATAGGATTTATACATGCAATTAATTGATTAACCAGTAATATTCCTTGCCAAAAATTATTTAACAAAAACAAGAGAAAATTTGAGAGAATTTGAGAGACTATCTAAAGATCTATAGAGCCAGATTGACATTAAGTCGCATAAAACTTTTCTATATCAGTTGGTCATATGAGATATTTAGGGTGCATTTTTTTTTTGTTAAAGAATTAAGTTGTGAATTACCAATTCAATTTGTTCAAAAAAAAAAAATTACCAATTCAACAATAAATGGATCATCTTATTTAATTTGGTCAACAAATTTGGATGATTTCATGTTAAATATCATCATGTCATTTCTATATTACTCTAGGACTTCTGTCTTATCTAACTTCAGGGACACTCCATCAATTTCTCCATAAAACCTAAAACTCTTTTGGACACCTCTCTATCCTATTTAACATTTTTTTTTCCAATCAGTCAATACATATTCCATAATTTTCTTACACGTAGAAACAACATTTGATGATAATTGTGGTATGCTTTTCATAAAAATGTAAATTGATTTCGGACTCCACGCGACATTGAAATGTTTTTTCTTTTCAATTATGCAACTCGACATAACAGTTTAACGAATCAGTTCTATGTTATTTCAAACGCACTATCGGATTTCGGATCAACAACAAAGACAACGTGTAAAAATTTACATTTCATAAAAAATGATCAAATTTACTTTGCATGCATACAATTAGCGTATTTGTGAGCCAAAAC
Organism: Alliaria petiolata; assembly: GCA_020283515.1. Lineage (NCBI taxonomy): Eukaryota > Viridiplantae > Streptophyta > Magnoliopsida > Brassicales > Brassicaceae > Alliaria > Alliaria petiolata. Next base: position 183,720,365 of record JAHZTW010000001.1, read on the forward strand.
GTCATCGTTTTCAACCCTCAAAACAAAAATAATCCAGCAGCAACAACAAAGACAACGTAGGAAGAAGAAGAAGAAGAGGAGAAATAAGAAGCTGAGTTCTTAGGCTGATTTGTTTTCTTATTTAAGTCTTCTTCGGGTTGCGCAAGCTCATCAGCTCCTTTAATAGAAACCGGCGCGTAATCTTCCACGACTTCGACTCCTGCCGGCGCTAGATCTATGGGGACTTCGTAATCAGAGTAATCTTGACCGTACGTTAAGTTTTTCCCGGTGGGAGGCATCGTCGGAGGAGATTTTTCAGCGGTGTTTGACGTCGTCGTCGGTGGAGAAGGAGGTGAAGATGATTCGGCGGCGTAACTTCCACCGGCTAAAGCAAAAGCTATGAGAAGGAATACTAAAGAGAAACGTCGAGCCATGTGTGTTTTTCCACCGGTGAAGATTGATATATCGATTTTTTTCTGAATGTGTGTGTATGTGAGTTGTAGACGGCAAAAAAATTGATGTAGGTCTCTTGGATTTTGTAATCGATATCTCTAATTTGTGATACTTGTAAATAGTATTAATTTATGATAAGAAAGAAACTTTGTGTGTATGTAATGATTTTCTCTGTGAGATTGAGAGAGATGGATTAAGAAGATGGAGGATGAATCAGAAAAAGAGAAAATAAATCGGGAATTTAAAAGATATTAGGAGATGGATATGTTTGGTAATTAATAAAAACCAGGTGTTTGTTTAGAGTTTTTTTTTTTGTTAGTCAAATTTGAATCATAAGCTGTTCTTTTTGTATATTGTTTTCGCAGTATTTAGAATATGGTTTAGCGTTTTTTTGTTTTTTTGTTGTTATGTGACAACTTTGATCTGTGGGTTGTTATTAGAGAAGTTATAACGCCAAACAGAGTACAGGTAGATATTGATGTACACAAATAAAAATAAAAATCTAAATATAAAATAAAAGTTTCATTTGGTTCATGTAATTGTATACGTGCAGAGGTCATGAACTTGTACTTGCAGTAAGATATATAATGAACATTTTCATGTGTCGAATTTACCTGACCATATACATATATAGATTAAAAAAGAAATTTTGGAAGACCGGTGTGTTTCGTATAATTTTTATATGTAATATATTGTATAGTCAACATTTCACACTAAACATCTATGCCAACTTTTAAGACCAAGAAAAAAACATATATGCCAAATTAGTAATTTACTGTTGAAAATGTCGTTATGTTAAAAAAAATAACGGTTTAATCATAATTTTGATTAATGATACTCTTATGGTAGAAAAAAGTATCTGTCACAACTCACAAGCTTATATAAAACTAATAAGAAACCTGCCATTTAAAAATTATATACACAAATTACCGTTTTAAGACTATAAATAACTGCGGAAGTGGGAATAAAATACTTCTAAAAAAGATTATATAAATAACATAAAACCAACGGCAAATTTATTTCTTAATTACTTAATTACTTAATTATTATAATTACTCAGCTTTTAATGCGTATTTTGTAATAATTTTGTACCATTAAAAATCTACTATCTCCTTGAATAATTAGTTCTTTAATGGTAAACAATGGAGTATATAATAATATGTCAATCCATTTTTTATTATTCCGGCGTTAAATATATATAGCATTCTGCGTCACAATTTGTATTCTAATATCTTTAACATTTGAACCAAATTTTTTTTTGCATTCTAACAGTTTGTAAACTTTGTACTACAACATTTACTCAATTATAAGTTTCGATTTTTGTACTAGAAATTTGCGTTACAATATATGGGAAACTCATTACCAAAAAGTTATTCTTCTCATCGAAATTAATGCTAGCGAAAAATATAGAAATGAAGTTGTACCAATTTTTTTTTTTTTGGTAAACAGCAGCATACGCCCAAAAATATTTAATTTAGTAGGAAGAGTTTAAATTTCGAAATAGAGCCTTTTTTCTGATGGGTTCTAGGGTTTTGCAGGACGGCGATTCTAGGGTTTTGGAGGACGGTGCGCAGGATACAACGACGATGGATGTTGGGGGAAAACAAGACCACCGGATCCGCCGGATGGAGAGAACTCATGGGTGAGAAAGGTTACGGGTACAAGTGGAGGAGGTGTACCAATCCCGGAGATGGTTTTGGAGGAGAGCTTCGTAGCAGCACGTCTACATGTGAAGTTTCCTCATGGGGAGGATGGGGAGCCGGAGATAACGATCGAACAGAAGGTTCTGGAGGCGATGAATGGTCTATGGAGACAGTGTATGATTGTCAAAGTTCTAGGGCGAAATATCGAGATCTCGGCTTTAAGTAGGAAGTTGAGAGAGCTATGGAAGCCGAGTGAAGCTATGTTCGTTGTGGATCTGCCCCGTCAGTTCTTCATGATCCGTTTTGCTGGAGAAGAAGATTATATGAGAGCTCTTACCGGGGGCCCATGGAGAGCGTTTGGAAGCTACCTTCTAACGCAAGCTTGGTCGCTAGAGTTTGATCCGCTAAGGGATGAGATTAATACGACCCCTGTGTGGGTGCGCCTATCGAATCTCCCATTGAATTTCTATCATCGATCAATCCTAATGGGAATCGCGAAGTGGTTGGCAAGACCAGTCAAGGTAGATCAAACTACACAGAATCTCGAAAGGGCTCGATTTGCAAGGATATGTGTGGAGGTTAATCTATCGAAACCATTGAAGGGGACTGTGTCGATTAACGGGGAGAGATATTTCGTTGCGTATGAGGGACTAACTAAAATATGTTCGGGATGTGGCATGTTTGGTCATCTGATTCACGCGTGTCCGAAGCTAGCTTCGGAGCGCACCATTAATGAATCAACACAGCGAAGGGCTGAAATCCAGAGTGAGCCTATCGAAGCGGATGAGGGTTTCAAGACGGTTAGGCGATCGAGGAGGATGGCGGAGTCGTTGAGTCCAACAGAGATTGCGGAAAGAAGCAAGAGCGCAAACTTCGGTCGGAATCTACAAGAAATCCCGCGGATTATGGATAGCGAGAATATCGTGATATCGAATAGTTTTGGAAGTCTTGAGGAAGATATGGGAATTTTGGATGAAAGGGCATGGGCTGGTACGGGAAAGGAGAATCAGATAAGGGAAAATATCCCAAAGGAGAATGAGAAAGGTCAGAAAGTCGATCAAACAAAGGTTGGAGGGCTTGGCGGGAAGGGTGGATACAAATTTTCGTCGGATGGGCCTTGGGAAAAGAAGAATGGAAGTAACAGGCCCAGTAACGGAATGAAACAGAAACCAAAGCAAGTATCTACTCGGCCCACGCGCGGCCTGGTGTTTGGCCCGACTCGAGGAGAAATTGAATTATCGGAGTCAGGCAAGCGAATGAGGGTTGAGCAGCTTCGGACGGGAAGACCGGGGGGAGTTTTTGTGAACGGACTGGGGGGAATTTCAGAGAGGACGGAGGAACGGGAATCACATACCAATGTGGAGAAACGATGCATTGGCGATTCGAGTAAGCATGACGATAGTGGGGAGACAAAAGGGGTTACGGGCCTGTCGGAAATGGATGGAGATCCGACAATGGCGTAACAGGGTGCCCCCGCGTTTCAGTTGGTTAGAATGTACGAATACATGATGAATTGTCTATTATGGAACTGCCGGGGGGCGAATAAACCCAATTTTAGAAGATCGATTAGATATATTTTGATCGGACAGATATGCTTGCGGTGTTTGAAACTCACGCAGGAGGAGATCGAGCAAGGAGAATCTGTCAATGACTTGGTTTTGATAGCTCATTTCGAGTGGATGCGACGGGTCAGAGTGGAGGACTGTGGCTATTGTGGAAATCGGAGATAGGGGAGGTTGAGATTCTGGATTCGTCGGATCAATTTATTCATGCCCGAGTGAAGAATGGAGAGGACATTAACCACTGAATTGTTGTCTACGCGGCACCCTCGGTAAGTAGAAGGAGTGCACTTTGGGGGCAACTAAGTCAAGTAATCCAGGGGGTGACAGAACCTTTAGTGGTGGGTGGGGATTTTAACACGATCCTCCGGTTGGATGAGAGAACGGGAGGAAATGGTAGGCTCTCGGGGGATCCATTAGCGTTTGGTGAATAGATGAATGAGCTATCACTAATAGATATGGGATTTAAGGGGAATAAGTACACATGGAAGAGAGGTCGAATGGAGAATACATACATTGCGAAACGGCTAGATAGAGTTTTATGTTGCCCGAGTATGAGACTAAAATGGCAGGAGGCCACAGTTACACATTTACATTTCTTATCTTCGGACCATGCTCCATTGTACATTCAGCTGAATCCGGCGGTTAGAGGAGACCCGAGAAGGAGACCATTCCGCTTTGAAGCGGCTTGGCTCAAACATCCGAGCTTTAAAGAGATGCTGGCGTTATCTTGGAGTGGGGAAATCCAGACACCAGTGGTACTGCAAGCATTAAAGGAGAAGCTGAGAAAGTGGAACAAGGAAGTTTTTGGGGATGTCCATAAAAAGAAGGAGAAGCTAATGGCGGAGATCAAGGCTGTGCAAGATCTTCTAGAAGTAAATCAAACAGATGATCTACTGAATAAAGAGGAGGGACTGCTAAAGGAGTTTGATATTGTTCTGGAACAGGAGGAAGTGCTATGGTTCCAGAAGTCGAGAGAAAAGGCGACCGCACTAGGGGATAGAAATACAAAATATTCCATACTCTGATGGTGGTACGAAGACAGAGAAATTGTATCGAAACTCTGAAAGATGAGGCAGGAAGTTGGGTTTCTGATGGTTTAGAGACGTTGGCCATCGAGTACTTTGCACGTCTCTACTCACTGGAGGATGTAGATTTAGTCGTTCCTTCATTACCGAGAGAAGGATTTGTAGAACTTACGGCAGAGGAGCGTAGAGAATTGAACAAACCATTCACAGCGGTCGAAGTGGAGAACTCAATCCGAAGTATGGGAAAGTATAAAGCACCGGGTCCGGATGGCTTCCAACCGGTTTTTTACCATGAGTGCTGGGATGTAGTAGGAGCCTCGGTTGTTCGATTTGTCTTGGACTTCTTTCGGACGGGAATGCTGCCGAGTGGCACAAATGATGCGATTGTGGTGCTGATTGCCAAAGTCTTCAAACCGGAGACGATAAAGCAATTTCGCCCTATTAGTCTATGTAATGTTTTATTCAAAACGATTACAAAGGCTATGGTGATGAGATTGAAGAGAGTGATCCCCAAACTTATAGGACCGGCCCAAGCTAGCTTTATTACTGGGAGATTAAGTGCGGATAACATAGTCGTGGTTCAAGAAGTAGTACACTCAATGAGGAGAAAGAAAGGGAAGAAAGGGTGGATGTTACTTAAACTGGACCTTGAAAAAGCTTATGACAGATTTCGATGGGACTTCCTAGAGGATACGTTAAATGCAGCGAGACTACCAGAACAATGGGTGAGTTGGATCATGAGTTGTGTTGCTGGTCCTAAGATGAGTTTGCTTTGGAATGGGGAAAGGACAGATTCCTTTACACCGAAGAGAGGCTTGAGACAGGGGGACCCTCTGTCGCCGTATCTGTTTGTGATGTGTCTTGAGAGATTGTGCCATATGATCGAGAATTCGATAGATGCTAAAGAGTGGAAACCGATAAGCATCTCTCGCGGGGGACCAGAGATATCACATGTGTGCTTTGCAAATGATCTTATTCTGTTTGCGGAAGCATCAGTGGCACAAATACGAATGATCAAGAAGGTTTTGGAAAAGTTTTGTGTGGCTTCAGGACAAAAAATCAGCTTGGAAAAATCAAAGATATTCTTCTCGAAAAATATCCATCGAGATTTGGAGGAGTTAATAACAGCGGAGAGTGGTATTCAAGCAACGAGGGACTTGGGGAGGTATCTGGGGATGCCTATTCTACATAAGAGAATAAATAAAGAGATTTTTGGGGAAGTACTCGAGAAGGTTTCCTCCCGGTTGGCAGGCTGGAAAGGGAGGCTCTTGAGTTCTGCAGGGAGACTCACCATGACGAAGGCGGTGCTCTCATCGATTCCCATTCACACTATGAGTACTATTGCTTTGCCTAGCTCGACAATAAAAAGTCTTGATCGGATATCGCGATCGTTTATTTGGGGAAGTACACGTGAGAAGAAGAAACAACATTTACTGGCCTGGAAGAAGGTTTGCGTCCCGAAAAGAGAAGGTGGGCTTGGTATACGAACATCTCATGGTATGAACAAGGCATTGTTAGCGAAACTTGGATAGCGGCTATTGCAAGATCAAACTAGCTTATGGGCATGAGTAGTTCGGAGTAAGTACAGATTCAACGAGGTTACGGACCCGCAGTGGAAGATAGCAAAGGGAACATGGTCCTCAACATGGCGGAGCTTAATGATGGGTATGAGAGATGTGACCTTGCCGGGATTAAAATGGTTAGTTGGGGATGGTAATACGATTAGATTATGGCAGGATAGATGGTTAACAGACAAACCACTGATGGAGCAGGCAGTAGGGGAGATCCCTGAACATATGTTGGCACTACGGGTACGAGACTTCTGGTTAAACGGTAGGGGATGAAACTTTCCTCAACTTGTGACATACTTATCGACGGAGATTATACTCCGAATGGGAGCTTTGGTGTTGGATGAGGTGACCGGGCGAGAGATCGACTATCCTGGGGGGAGCATCAAGATGGTGTATTCACAGTCAAATCTGCCTATGCCTCGCTTACCAAAGATCTGACACCTAGGCCGAGCATGAATCACATGTTTGATCGTGTTTGGAAAGTTATAGCTCCGGAAAGGGTGTGAATGTTTCTATGGCCAACTGTTCACCAGGTATTAATGACGGACATGGAAAGGTGGAGAAGACACTTAAGCAACACAAGCATATGTCAAGTATGCAAAGGTGGGGAGGAAACAATTTTACATATACTCCGAGATTGTCCGGCGATGGAAGGAATTTGGAGGCGTATTGTACCAACGGGCAAGCGTCGGCCTTTCTTTGAGATGTCTCTGCTCGAATGGGTATATAGCAATCTAGGGGACACGAGTGTTGTGGGGAGTAGTTTGTGGTCTACTATGTTCGCAATGGCAGTATGGTGGGGGTGGAACTGGAGGTGTGGAAATATATTTGGCACAGCTATGAAATGCAGAGACAGAACGAGGTTTATAAAGGAGCTATCAAGCGAGTTTGTCATGGCGCATCAGTTAATCCGGGGGAATGCAGACACAAGCGTAAGTGAGGAGCGGTTAATATCGTGGACTTTCCCGAGTGTAGGCTGGATCAAGCTAAACACGGACGGAGCTTCACACGGCAACCCGAGGTTAGCTACGGCTGGGGGTGTACTACGAGATAGTAGCGGAGATTGGTGTGGTGGATTCGCGCTAAATATTGGAATATGCTCAGCCCCACTAGCAAAATTGTGGGGTGTGTATTATGGTCTCTATATAGCTTGGAAACGAAGAGCGACGCATGTGATCTTAGAGATCGATTCGCAGTTAGTAATGGGGTTTCTTACAAAGGGGATCAGTGTTTGTCACCCCATTTTTTTCCTAATACGTTTGTGCTATGGCTTGTTATCGAAGGACTGGATAGTCTGTGTGACTCACGTGTATAGAGAGACTAACCGCCTAGCGGATGGGTTAGCGAACTATGCGTTTCTTTTACCTTTAGGCTTTCATTCTTTTGATGTTGTTCCGGATAGCGTGACTTCGATCTTGACAGAGGATCTTAATGGATCTTCATGGCTTCGTACTATTCGTTTGTAAGGTGTTGGTGTTTTCTTAATAAATTGGGGGATTATTTGATCACCTGTCTCCTACCAAAAAAAAGAGTTTAAATTTCGAAAAGATAATAATTAAAAAAGAAGAAGAAGATGAACATAGAGCAGATCGCCTAAGATCCAACCATCCAATCCCAAACATGGTGGGTTATAGAAATGAAGGCATTACTGTTACACGTACCCTTTCTCTCTATAACGTGTCCCCTCTCTTTCTCCATCTTCCATGCGAGTCCCTTCATTCTTCTCTATCTTCTTCCTCCCTTCTCCACATTCTCGTTCTCTTTCCTCCTCTTCCTTCTTCTTCTCTCGTTAATCTTCCTCTCTCTCCGCTATGTCTCCTGCTCTCGAGAAATCTCGACGAGGCGCCAATGGTGAAGCTGTTGGAGAATGTCGTGACGGGGATTCGAAATCTAGGGTTACGGTCGTCGGCAGTGGGAATTGGGGAAGTGTTGCTGCTAAGCTCATTGCTTCTAATGCCCTCATGCTTCCTTCCTTTCACGGTAACTGAAATTGAAATTTGAATTCCAAAATTGCAAATTGGGGCATTGGGGGTGTTTTTTCTCTTATACGATATGATGGTTTTGGTTTGTGTCATTGTGATCTCAATGCTGAAATCTCAGATTCTATCTGTTAGGATTGAAATCCTGGGCAAGTTTTGCATTTCCCTGTTGAGAATTGTTCCAAGAAGATGTGGGTTGTAATGTGTGCCAATGATTTGATGAATCTTTTGGTTTTGTGTCATTATGATCTCAATGCTGAAACCTCAGATTCTATCTGTTAGAATTGAAATCCTGGGAAAATCTTGCATTTTCATGTTGAGAATTGTTCCAATTTTCCGTTTTGATTCAATTTGAATGGCTGAAGAAGATGTGGGCTAATGATTTGATGAATCTTTTGGTTTAAACCAAATAATTTCAGATGAAGTGAGGATGTGGGTGTTTGAGGAGGTTCTACCAAATGGTGAGAAGCTCACTGATGTAATAAACAAGACAAATGTAAGGAAAATGGATGATATTGCTCTCGATTGATTTCGATTCATAGAATCGTTTCTGTAACTATTCTCTTGGTTTCTTGATCAGGAAAATGTCAAGTACCTCCCTGGGATTAAGCTAGGAAGAAAAGTTGTTGCGGATCCTGACCTTGAAAACGCAGGTCAGTGACTAGGTCATGAACTATCTCTCCTGTACATGATGATCCAACTAAATTCTTAAAATTGATGAGTTTAAACAAATGCAGTGAAGGAAGCAAACATGTTGGTATTTGTTACACCGCATCAGTTCATGGATGGTATATGCAAGAAACTAAGTGGGAAGATAAAAGGAGAGGTTGAGGCTATATCTCTTGTTAAAGGGATGGAAGTGAAGAAGGAAGGCCCCTGTATGATCTCCAGTCTCATCTCCAAGGAACTCGGTATCAACTGTTGTGTTCTTATGGGCGCAAACATTGCAAACGAGGTTNGAATCTTTTGGTTTAAACCAAATAATTTCAGATGAAGTGAGGATGTGGGTGTTTGAGGAGGTTCTACCAAATGGTGAGAAGCTCACTGATGTAATCAACAAGACCAATGTAAGGAAAATGGATGATCTTGCTCTCGATTGATTTCGATTCGTAGCTTCGTTTCTGTAACTATTCTCTTGGTTTCTTGATCAGGAAAATGTCAAGTACCTCCCTGGGATTAAGCTAGGAAGAAATGTTGTTGCGGATCCTGACCTTGAAAACGCAGGTCAGTGACTCGGTCATGAACTCTCTCTCCTGTACATGATGATCCAACTAGATTCTTAAAATTGATGAGTTTAAACATATGCAGTGAAGGAAGCAAACATGTTGGTTTTTGTTACACCGCATCAGTTCATGGATGGTATATGCAAGAAACTAAGTGGGAAGATAACAGGAGAGGTTGAGGCTATATCTCTTGTTAAAGGGATGGAAGTGAAGAAGGAAGGCCCCTGTATGATCTCCAGTCTCATCTCCAAGGAACTCGGTATCAACTGTTGTGTTCTTATGGGAGCAAACATTGCAAACGAGGTTGTTACATCGAGTTTTGTTTCTCCCTCACGTGAACCAATTTGACTACTTTTTGGTAATTCCTGTTTTCACATCGCTGTGACTGTATAATACAGATCGCTGTGGAGAAGTTTAGCGAAGCAACGGTTGGATATAGAGAGAGTAGAGAAATAGCTGAAACATGGGTTCAGTTGTTTAGTACTCCGTATTTTATGGTCACAGCAGTAAGAATCTTTCATGGTTGTTGAATAGCTAAGTTGTTGCCTTTTAGGATTGCAGAATTTTGCAATAAAACCTTCATATAGAGCTTGGTCAGTAACAATAAGGGCTTGTGTTGAAATTAGGTCCATGATGTTGAAGGAGTAGAGTTGTGTGGGACTTTGAAGAATGTGGTGGCTATCGCAGCGGGTTTCGTTGATGGTTTGGAAATGGGTAATAACACAAAGGTAAGTTAAAAGAAGTTTTTAGTGTTTCCTTAAAAGAGACTTAAGTAGTTCCTAAAGCTATTATTTACTTTTTAAAACATCTGTAGGCTGCAATCATGAGGATTGGTCTAAGAGAGATGAAAGCGCTCTCGAAGCTTCTGTTTCCATCTGTTAAAGACAGTACTTTCTTCGAGAGCTGCGGTGTAGCAGATGTCATTACAACTTGCTGTAAGGACTAAACAAAACCCGAGTTTCTCTCTTCTTTTCGTTCATTGTAACAGTGATTGCTCTTTCGACTATAGTTTCTTTCTTTGTTTCACTGACTATTACAGTAGGAGGAAGAAACAGAAGAGTTGCAGAAGCATTTGCTCAAAGCGGAGGGAAAAGGTTTGAACTTTGTTCCGGTTCGCTGCAACTGCTTCTAGTTAGTGTTTTGATGGTTTCTGTGTGTGTAAATGTTACAGGTCTTTTGATGAGCTTGAAGCAGAGATGCTACAAGGGCAAAAGCTACAGGTAGACACCAAATATGTATACAGAAATTTCAAGCTATACTCTTAGTTACTATCTGTTTAATCCTAAATCTGCAAGCGGTTTCTCTGTGTCTGATTGCTTATTGAAGGGTGTTTCGACGGCAAAAGAGGTCTACGAAGTCCTGAACCACTGTGGATGGCTCGAGATGTTTCCGCTTTTTGCAACGGTCCACCAAATCTGCATAGGTCGTCTTAAACCTGAAGCCATTGTTCATTACCGTGAGCACAAAGCCTGATTCCTATTGTTGGTTCCATTCATCTGCAGAGAATAATCTCAGTTGATGTATTTGATGTAGAAGGTTTACGTTTTTTTTTAAATGTGTTTACTAATGAGTTGAACCTTCTAGCTGGTTTAGAGGGTTTTGTTTATTCGAAGTTTTTGTTGGTCCAATCCAAATTTAATTGGCTTGTATCGAACTCACTCGTATGTTCATTGTTGTAATCACGAGCACTTTACTGGATTCGTTTATTAAAAATTTGAAAGATTCACGAATGATTAGAACTTAGTATCCGAACGATCTGCTATTACCAGTAAATTAACAATTTGAAAAAATTTCCTAGTTTTAGTTTTCTGAAACATATGATGAAAAAAAAAAAAAGTTCCTAGTTTTAGTTTTCTGTGTGATATATTCCTTAAATCATACTCCCTTTGATTTTAATTAAGTGTCATTTGGAGAAAATATATCTGGATGTATTAAACTAAAAACACATCCAAATATTCTTAAACTAGATTTGAATCATCTAATCGATCATTTAAGAATTGTTTCGGGTCGCTGTTTACTTTAAATCATTTGTAGTTAGTAATCACTTTTTTTTTCCAAAAAAACTAACTAAAAATTTAACCTACCATGTTTTTCTACCTTGTATGAAAAAATATTTCTTATTTTTGCTTATATTTTTTGTTTTACTATTTATTTTCTTAGTTTGGAGACAGCACGTGTAAGTGTGTCAGCCTCCACCATAAACGGCGTGCATTTTAGTTGTCAGCCATTTAAACGTCATGCACTCGCACCAGAAGAGATATACAGTATATTCATCGATATACGAGAAGAAAAAGAAAATTTCCTAATTAGTAGAAACAAAAATCAAAATCTTTTTCTGTGTTAACTGTAAAGTTCACTTTCCTTTTCCCGGTGGTTTTCGCTCGCCTGCGATTCCAATCTCCGGCGACTTCTCTCCGATTCATCTGGATTTCACAGTCGGTGAGTTCCCTTCTCGCTTTTTCTTATTTGTTCTTTTGCTTTCCTGATTTTTTTTCTCAGTATCCGTAACAAAAACCACCGCTATTTATCAATGGCGATCTTAAAAATCGCTTGTCTCGTCTCGTTTTTCCTTTTACTTAACTTATGTAGAGATTGCGATGCTCCAATAGAGAACAGTTTCTGTATATTATGTTGTTTTCATGGTGGATTCAATTTGTTTGTGGGTTTCGGGTGTCACTGTGAAATTTTCGCCAATCTCTCATCAATCTCCCAACGTTTAGAGTGTTTTAGTAGTGTTAATTGATGGATGGATATTATATCTCGGTGGTGATTTTAGTTTCCCAAATCTTAATCTCTTGGGATGAAGTTGCATGTTCTTAAGTTATGGTCAAAAATCGTACTGCCTTAGGCTTTCCGGGTCTCGTTTTTTCCCTCAGGACATAGGATTTGGCATCTTTTCAGTCTTTCATGGTGTTTGTTTTCATCCCCAAACTCCAATGATTTCTAGATATCTCTTACTTTTGTTTTGCTCAGGCATTGAGTATCATAGATTTTGAACTAATGTAGTTATTTCCAGGACCAAGAAATGGTTCACCTCATTACATATTGGGTTTTAGGGAAGATTTGTGTGCTTACGTTTTGATCATACACAAAAACAGTGTTGGTTTAGTGTACTACTGTTCAACATTATGAGTTGCTTTTTGCTGCATGTGGCTTGTGTTTGAGTTCTCTATCCTGGCATGGTGCTGATATTTGCACTGTTATATCTCCTGAATTACAGCTATGACTAAAAGAGCGGCGGAAGAAGCACCTCCTTCATTGGATAGCAGCAGAGTTGGACCAAAGTTCTTGGGTTACTATAGAGATCAAGTAGCAGAGCTCTTGTCTCAGAAAGAAGTCACAAAGAAGTCTTGTACTGAAATTATAGGAGCTGAGATCTCAAGTCTGAAAAACGATAAGTTGAATGGCTTGTTAAGGCAGTGTGTGATGGATCTCATTCCAGAGGTTGATGAGGTACACTGAATTATTCCGGTAATCATATCTGGTTTGGTGATGCTTTGGGTTAGCTTTTTTTAACGGAGAGACATTAATGTTGTGGAATTCGTTTGCAGATCCAGTCGCGTGCTCGCAGAATGCAGTTAACGTCTCAACTGAGAAACAAAAAACGGCCAGCCTCACTAATCGACGAAGAGGTAAGATGATACGCTTCTTGAATTCTTCCTCCGATAGATGTTTATGAAATCCTTTTTGTTCCTCAAATTTGTTTCCTTAGGTGGAGGAAGATATACAATTACTTTTGGAGTCTGATCCTGGTCTTATGAAGGATATAGTGAGCAAATATACGAATGATGTACTTGCCAGCGTAATGCTCTAAGGACCTTTCTTCTTCTGTAACATATAATGGTGTAACTTTTGTAACTTTTGTAACGTAGCTACATCCATATCTTGTCTGAAGCAAATTGTTATGCGTTTCTCTTTGCTTTGACTAGCTGAACAACATGCAGCAGCAACTTGAGAAACTCCTTGACAATGTGGCCACCACATGCAGGTATAATATACAGCCTCTTACCTCTCTTTTTTTTTTTCTCTCTCCCTGATATTCTTCTTTCAATGGTATTACGTGTTATCTGTTAACCCTTTATTAGCAGACCAATGAGCCGAGGCGAGAAGCGAGATCTTCAAAAATCAATCAAGGAGCTTCCTGGTGAAAATCTCAAACGCATTGCTGAAATCATCAGAGACCATTATGTAGCTTCGGGGAAAGAATTTCCTGATGAGGTTATAGTCAACATGGAGGAGGAAGTAAGGCATCAGAAAATCTGACATAGACTCCTCTTGGTTCAATAATGTATTATGAAAAAAATTATAACACAAGTTCAAAAACAAAATGTTTGTTACAGGACAACATAATGCTTTGGAGATTGCATTTCTATGTCGGCGCAGTGAAAAGTGCTCGGAAACTCGCAAGCTAAGTGGTTACAGGTACATATCAAATGCTCCTTAATTCCTTGTCTCAAGTTGTGAGTATAGTAGGAAATGACAATGGAGAAAAAAGTTGGTACCCACGGTTTATTAGCTCGGGTTTTCTTAGAATTTTAACTAGAAAGATCCGACCAGTTGTGGTTCAGTACAGAGATTTCACTTTTGTTTTGCCTTGAACAGAGAAACTGCGAGATGAAGTTTTGTTTATTGGAGTTTTTGTTCTTTACAATCTGTTTTTTCTCTCTACATTTTGAAGATCCAAACATTTTTAATGAGATAAAAAGTTATTGACTCCTGCGAGTGAGTTAGCTTTTAGGATTCGAATCCCTTAATTGGGGGAAAAATGCAAGAGAACAAACTATATTTCCAAAAATTACCAAGCAAATATTCTACTTTTTCATTAGAGATTTTAAATTTGGCAAACAGAGTGTTTCTAAAGAAAAATATAGTACTAATTTTTTATCAATTCGCAATCAATTGACTTAATCAGTAAGAAAAATGTGTTGAAACAAAAAAAATCAGTAAGAAAAATGTATAAAAGAAAAATATGATTCTCAAAAAATATTTGCTCATTTTATAGAAAAAATGCACGAGTCTTTATGAAAAAGTAACATTTTTATATAATAAAAAAAGGGAGCTAGAGAAGAAATAGCTTATTAAAGATCTCAAATTGGATCGCGCGTCGGCAGAAAGATAACCCTAGAGCTGACGATTAATCGCATTCGAAAATAATAATTATTAATAAAAAAGTAAACAAAATCATAAGAGCCGTCAAGACCGATATATATTGGAGAATTTAGAGTATTGGTTGAGACTAAAACCCTAAAAGTATTTGTGTAGTTTCATTGTGAAAACAAAGACAGAAGAATGTTAGGAAGGGTTTTGCTTGTACTCGGATCGATATGGTTGGGGAGACAATTTGTGAAGAAAAGAAGAGTGACAGGTTGTCGGAGAATTATTAATGGAGATGAAGATAGGATCAGTGCACTGCCAGAGGATTTGCTCGTTCGGATCCTGTTATTGGTTCCAACAAAGGATGCAGTGGCTACCATGATTTTGTCGAAACGATGGCTGTCTGTTTGGAAGATGGTGTCAGTGCTCGAGTACATGGAGATCAAAGACCATGGTACTCACAAAAGATTTCTTGCCGGTTTATTTGGCTGTTTGTTTGGCAAAAGTGAGCGACAAAGGTCTATATGGCGGTTTCTTAACGAGTCATTGAAACTCCACAAGGCACCTTTATTATATACATTGAGTATAGAACTCGGTGCACATTGTCCTGTTGATGCTGAATTTGGAAAGTTGATTGCAAATGCGGTTGATCGCAGGGTTCTTGAACTATGTTTCGATCTCAAGTGGTCCGCTGAGCCTACTATCTTGCCCAAAACCCTTTATATGTGCGATACTCTTGTGTTTCTCTATCTTTCCAACAAGGTTTTTGTAGATGTTTCTTCTCAGGCCCGCCTCCCGTCCCTCACACGTCTTGACCTTTACCATGTGGTATACAAAGATGAAGATTCTCTTGTTAGGCTCTTATCGAGTTGTCCTATTCTCAAACAGTTGTTTGTGATGCGAAATAAACACGACAATGTGACAAATTTTAGTATAAAAGTGCCATCTCTAGAGACCTTAATATATGTTAATGAGGAGCCAAGAGCACTCAACGAAGAAGATACTGGAGGATCTTTGGTCATAGATTCTCCGATTCTAAAGAAATTATGGCTCGTAGATTGGCCAACAAACTCTTGCTCGATTGAGAAAAAGCTTCGCCTTGATAAAGCAATTATCTACGTTGATTCTCACCCTGATGAAAATTTAATGAGATCTCTTTCCACAGTCACGTTACTCGAGTTCAAACTGAGCTTTGCAACGGTACTCACCTCACTTTTTTTTTTCTTTTTTTATTGTTAATTACGATCACATTTCTAGCGTTTAATTATGTGTTGTTGCACTCAATTGCAGGTTGGATGTTGTGACGCCATTAACTTCTCTCAGCTTATAGAGTGTAAAATACATCTTTTTGAGTTAGATTGGTTTGAACCATTTGTGTTGTTGCTTCGGAATTCTCCTAAACTGAAAGTTCTTCTCATCGACCAGGTTCGTACCACACTCCCCGTGCATGCACTAGTTATTACTACATTAAAAAGTGAGGCAAACGTGTTAATTAAAATTCCTTGATGTTGCTTCACAGACATATTATCGAATTGAGGCTTTTCCACTTTCATGGAACCAACCGAGTTCTGTTCCGTTGTGCTTGTCAGCGAAACTCGAGATCTTTGAGTGGAACGAATATGGAGGAACAAACGAAGAGAAAGAGGTAGTAAGATACATCTTTGCCAACTCCAAGTGTCTAAAGAGAGCTGGAATCTCCTTGAAGAAATCAGTCTGCAAACGTAAAGAGAGAAAAAAGATAATGAAAGAGTTAGAATCCATGCCTAGGATTTCAACATCATCTCAGCTTCTCTTCTCCACTCAATTGGAGTTTCTTAAGTTCTCTGGAGAAATGCTTGACTAACAAGCTAATAGCTATTTTTCTAGTTCTTCAAGTTATTTGAACTCCAAGATAATTAATTCGTTGGTCTAAAGATCCGGCTATCACCCGCTGCTAGCTTACTCGCCTGAACTTGCTGCATCTGTTTCTATATACTGTATCCGGCACAGATTCTTTGTAAGAGTTCTTGTAAGTTTTATTACTTAGGATGCAAGAAACCCCAAATGGTTATTACCTTGACAATGAATCTTCCTTCCAACGTGTTTCTGCCCAATTCGATGAATTCTCATTACCCTGATTACACCAAGGATCCTATGGTGTTTCAAGAAACAAAGCGAAATTAAGATCATCATCGGTATATTCCATTTATTTCGCTTGCAAACTCAAATGCATAACATTCACCTTTATTTCCTCAACTGATTCCATCTCCGATCCACTGAGCTTACAGATGCTCAAGATTGATGCAGAGGATGTCTTCCCAAATTGCTAGGGAAGTAGAAGTTGATTAGCTCCATAGTTAGCAACAAATTCTTAACAAAATACCTTAGGAACTCTCTTGTAAACTGTTGCTATTTGGATCAAATTCTAGTACATGGCAGTGTTTAAATATGACTTGTTTTGGGTAGTAGAGTCAAGCATTGTAATTAATTTGACAATCACATCAGTCACTATGTCAACGTCATTGTATTATCCCCAACTTAATAATGATAAAAGTCATCAGATTGCGATTACTTCTTGCACAAGACATGTTTCGACCTTCCACGTGAAACAAACCACAAATCTCCCCAAACCCACGCTTTGACTTTACTCTATTCCCCAAAGTCAACGTACACGTGTCAAGCGTGCGGCTAGTACGGATCATCTTTCACTTACAACTGTTCGATCTGTCAGTACGATGTGCATGTGGGATGCGTTTCAATGCCTGAAACCGCGAAGCGTGAAGAACACGCACACCCACTCACTCTTTTTTACGGTTCTCCTTATAACCAACCCGGTTTAGTTTTCAAATGCGATGTTTGTGAAGAAACTGTACTGGATAATCTCTGGTCGTATTACTGCAAGGAATGTGACTACGGTACGCATTTACACTCATGCAAGGAAAAGAAATCAGTGACAAAGAAAGAAGTAAGAGGAAACAAAAGCTCGGCGAATTCAGAGTTAGCTACAATGTTAGAGGCTCCAAGAGAGATGGAGAAGATGCAACTTGAGATTCATTTGGCGATGCAAAGTGCTTTGTTTGGAAAAAAAGGCGACTCTCAATGCTATATAATTGTAACACAAATGAGATCCATCAAGGTTTCTCAAATTATCTTTACTCATAAGTCATAATATCTGCTCTTTTTTATTTTCGTTTGTGTTTTTCCTTGATTTGTTGTTGTTATTGTCAATCTTTTCATGTTGTTGTTTTCTCTTTGAAAATTGTTATCTGAATTAAAAGAGTTTAGTTTAGTTTTTTCATTTTTAACGATTATGTATGTATGCTACTCTGCGTTTTGAGACCATTTCAACAATGTGAATCTTTGTCCAACGGCTTCCAAAGAAAATGCCAGACTTAATCTAAAAATACGTGAAAATACGTACCATAATCACATTCCTAAAACAACAAAGGAAACAAATAATCTAATAACATCCCATGATTTAAAGTAGAGATGATCTCATCATAATGAAGGAGATCACGTTTCATATCATAAGTAGTTCGAACACAAACTGTTTATATAATGCAGATGAAGAACATAATTAAGGAGATCACGTTTCATGTCACTGGTTTCCGACAAATAGGAAAGAATATGAAATCATGACCTAAAAACTAGGTGATTTTAGGTAATTAAAAATTAATTGCGATATATAATGGAGATAGTAGTTTTGATATTTAAGTAATTTGGATTGGATGTTTCCAAAGGCGGAATTGTTGAATCTGTAAACAATGTTTCAGTGACAAATGAGAGAACTTAAAACGTTCGACTTGCATTCAACATAGAAGACGGTCTTTTAAATAGACCTTGAGTACAATAGAAATCCGAATTGCACTCCTACAAATACTGAAACTAACAAGAACTATTCTAGCTCATATAATGGTGGAGACTTATTCAAATGCAACAAATCAAGGACTAATAATTCAAACTTTAAAACTCAAACACAACGGTCTTTATTCTTCAATGCCTCCCCTAAACTGGAAATTGTCCCATTCCAGTTTAACCTCCCTTCTTGCATACTCCTACTCGATTCCTCAGCTTCTCAAATGTCTCAAGCTTGACTGCCTTTGTCATGAAATCCGTCAGCTGCTCTTGAGTAGGACAGTAGTCTAAGTTGTATTGTTCCCTCGTTCACCAAATCAGGCAAGAAGTGATATCTCACATGAATGTGCTTGCTTTTTCCGTGCAGAACAAGATTCTTGGACAGTTTGATTGTTGAACTGTTGTCACAGTAAAGAATTGTACCTTCCCTCTGAACTGCTCCAATTTCTCCCAAAACATTTCTGAGCCAAACTCCCTGACAAGCTCCATACGCAGCAGCTACAAACTCTGCTTCAGTTGTGGACAAAGTCACTATGGATTGTTTCTTTGATGCCCACGACACAGCTCCTCCTCCTAGACAGAACACATACCATGATGTGCTCTTTATGTCATCCGTATCTCTAGCATAGTCACTATAAGCAAACCCTACCAACTTCTGTTCTGCCCCACGCCTGTATTGAATTCCGTATTCAATGGTGCCTTTAACATATCTCAGTATCCTTTTGGCAGCCAACATGTGTTCTTCATAAGGCTTCTCCATGTATCTGCTGACCAGATACACAGAGAAAATTAAATCAGGTCGAGTTGCAGTCAAGTACCTCAGGCTTACTATGAGTTGTTTGAATGCTGCCGGGTCTGCAACTCCTCCTGCACCTTCCTTTGACAGCTCCTGACCCGGTACTATGGGATTCCTAACAAAGTTGCAGTTGTCAATCCCAAACTTATCCAGCATCTCTCCTGAGTACTTCTATTGGATAATGAATATCCCACAATCATCTTGTATGACTTCCACTCCCAAGAAGAACTTCATTAGCCCAAGGTCAGTCATCGCGAATTCCTTCATCATGGAGGCCTTAAAGTTACCAAGCAAGGACTCTGAGTTTCCTGTGTAGATTAGATCATCCACATAGAGACTCACAATCAGAACTTTCTCATGTTCTGTTTTCACAAATAACGTATGCTCGCAATAGCATTTTTCAAAGCCCTCCTTTGCAAAGTACCCCTCAATCCTGCTGTACCATGCTCTCGGAGCTTGTCTCAGGCCGTACAATGCTTTCCTCAGCTTGAAAACCTTGTCGGCTTCTCCTTCTACTCTGAAGCCTTGAGGTTGTTCTATGTAGACATCTTCAGTCAAATCACCGTGTAGGAAAGCACTTTTCACGTCTAGTTGGTAAACTTTCCACCCTCTTTGTGCTGCTTTAGCAAGAATGCATCTTATCGTGTCCCATCTTGCTACTAAAGCAAATACTTCATGGAAATCAACACCTTGCCTTTGATGATATCCTTTAGCAACTAGTCTCGCTTTGAACTTGTCTACTTCACCTTTCTCATTGAATTTGGTCTTGAAGATCCATTTCACACCTATCACTTTGGCTCCTGCAGGCAAGTATACAAGTTCCCATGTGATGTTCTCTTCAATAGAACCAATCTCAGCTTCCATCGCCTTTCTCCACTTCTCCAACTTCACAGCATCTTCGAAGTTGTCTGGATCTTCAGCCGCAGTGTACATCATCATGACTTCTTCACTGTCAATGACAAAGAAACTTGCATCTCCAGAGACATAGTCCCTCATCCAAACTGGGGTCTGCTTCTGTCTACATCATCATGACTTCTTCACTGTCAAATACACACTTTGTGCTTTTCTCGTCCAGTTTGATTCTCCTTTCATAGGGAACAAGTGCATATGCAACGCACCCAAATACTCTTATATGACCCACTGACGGCTTGTGATTGCTCTAACTTTCTTCTGGTGTTATATTACCAAGTGCTGCAGAGGGACTCATGTTCAGAATGTGAACAGCATAATGCACTGCTTCAGGCCAGATTCTCCTTGGTACTGACATTCCCAACAACATGCACCTAGCCATGTTCATTACACTCCGGTTCTTCCCTCCGCAATGCCATTTTGTTGTGGAGTGTAGGCTGCAGTGAGTTGTCGGCTGATACCATTCTCCTTGCAGTAGTCTTGGAATGCTGCTGAGTTGTATTCCCCTCCTCTGTCGGATCTGAGACAAACAAGGTTCAATCCCACCTCACGTTCTGCCATTGCTTTGAACTCCTTGAAGGTTCTCAGTGCTTTTGATTTCTCCGACAAAAAACAAGTCCAACACTTACGGTTGTAGTCATCAATGAAATTGATGATGTATCTCTTCCCACTCTCTGAGATTGGCGTTATTGGTCCACATATGTCAGTGTGTACCAGCTGCAATCCTCGGCTTGCTCTCCATGAGCTCTTCCTTGGAATGGTTTCTCTGTTCTGTTTTCCTCTCATGCAGATTTCACAGATCTCTTTCGCTTCATCATGTGATATTTGTGGTAGCCCGTTCACCATTTTCTTCTCAGAGAGACTTTTCACTCCACCATGATTCAGATGTCCAAGTCTCTTGTGCCAGAGTACTTCTGCCTTTTCTTCAGTTACTTGGAGGCATCCTTCTTCTTCTGTCTCCTTCAGCCTTCTTACTTCGGCTAGAATGATGAACATTATGTTCTTTGACATAATCGGTTTCATCAGCAGCCTTCTTTGCTCTTTATGCCATACCTCACATAAATCGTCTTCAATCACAATCCTCAACCCCCGCTGTCGCAACTGCCCTACGCTTAGCAGGTTGCTCTTGAGCCCTGGGACATAGTAGACGGATGAAATCATCTGATTTGTTCCGTTGATTAGTAGTCGAATGCTTCCTCTGCCTTCTACCATCATTCTCCGGTCATCACCTAGTTTGACATGCTGTCGGAAGGAAGCATCAAAGTTCACAAACCAATCTCTGGTACCACACATGTGGTTGCTGCACCCTGAGTCCAGAAACCAGACCTGCTCTTTCTCTCCTTTCTGCATCTCAATGTATGCCATGAGCAGTGACAGATGTACGTTGTACACATAAGGGCACGGCCACATCCTCTTTTTTTTTTTTTTTTTAATAACTAAGCTTAATCTATCTATATAAGTCTAAAAAGTGTCACATGCTAAATTTAGTTTTTGTGCCACATGCCCAAACATTCCAAATCTCTTTTGTTGGGCTTTTCTAAATTTGGCTTAAGTTTGTTAATAAACAAGTTAGCCCATATACATAAAACAAACAAAAAACAAAAATAAATAAATTCAGAATTTTAAAGCCCATGTGAATAAATTAGAAACACAATTATATTAACCTAGCCACCATTATTTTTTTTTCCTTTCACGTCACCTTTTCTTCTTCTCTGGAACCACCATTATTTTTTTTTTCCTTTCACGTCACCTTTTCTTCTTCTCTGGAAGGAAGCATAAAAAGTAAGTTGTCTCTTCAATGATGTTATTCTATTGATTTACACGGCATACTTTAGTCAAATTAGTAAAAAAAAAGAAGCTAATATAGTTTTTTTTTTTTTATCAGGTTTCAATGGAAAGGTTTTTTAAAAGAAAATTTGCTTCGACTTCGTCTGAAAACGATTTGGATGATTTGCCTTCGGATCCTACAGATAGGAAAATGATATTGGAATTTCATCCTGATGACAGAGATGAGGTAAGACGTAAATACTTGATTAAAGGTCCTTGCCAACCTCGCGGTCATGATTTTCCTAAAACAGCGACGGGGAATAAATTAAGAAGATTCAATCCATCTTGGTTTGATCTCTATGGTCGTTGGTTGGAATATAGTGTGAATAAAGACAACGCTTTTTGTTTGATTTGCTACTTGTTTAGAGATTACACTGAAAACAAAGGTGGAAGTGATGAATTTGTTACAAGAGGTTTTGATTGTTGGAAAAATCCGAAGAGATTACAAGAACATGTGGGACCAGTGAATAGCTTTCACAACAATGCACTGAAAATGGCTGATAATCTGATGAAGCAAGGTCAATCAATCGTTCATGCTTTTTATAAGCAAGATGATGCGGTCAAAAATGAATACAAAATCAGATTGAATGCTTCAATTGATTGTTGTAGATATTTATTACGACAAGGATTAGCATTTCGAGCTCATGATGAAAGTGTGGGATCAGCTAATAGGGGAAATTTTGTAGAGCTTTTGAAATACACTGCAGATCAAAATGAGTCTGTAAGAAAGGTTGTGTTGGAGAATGCTCCAAAAAATAATCAGATTGTGTCTCACAAAATTCAGACAGATATAGTGCATTGTTTTGCAGAGGAAGTTATTGAATCTATTATTCAAGAAGTTGATCACGATGTGTTTTGTTTGTTGGTGGATGAATCTGCAGATGTTTCTGATAAAGAGCAGATGGCTGTGGTTTTTCGCTTTGTTGATAAAACTGGGATAATAAAAGAAAGATTCATTGGTCTTGTTCATGTTCAAGAAACGTCTTCTTCATCTCTTAAATGTGATGTTGATTCATTGTTTGCTAAACATGGATTGAGTATGAAAAGGTTAAGAGGGCAGGGTTATGATGGAGCAAGTAACATGAAGGGCGAATTCAATGGGTTGAGATCTCTGATTTTGAGAGAAAATAGTTCTGCATATTATGTCCACTGCTTTGCTCATTGATATGCTCTCAAATTTACCTTAGAGCTACTCTCTCAAATTAAGAGATCGATTGCAGTATTTAGGGATCAAATCCACAGGGAAGGGATAGTCACACAACGAATTTCTAATTTCGAATGAAGCTAAGAAGAAAGATTAAATGTAAAAGACATAAAGCAATTAAAAGACTTTGTAAATTCAGGAGACAAAAGCTAGGTTCAGGGAAATTCTCAGGTGAATCCTAATTTTAGATCTAGACAGAATGTTAGGAAATATGAAGAACTGTTCTTGCACTTGAAACACTAATTTAAAATCAACCCTAGAATTTCAAATCTCTTTGCGAATCCTATCGATTCAGACAAGCATTAATAACAGGTTCAATTGTTCACAAAACCCTAAACCAAATCTCTTTGCGAATAGGTATTTTGCTCATCTAACATTAGTTCAGGTAATTAATAATACTCTCGCATCTATTAATTAACCTAAGATCAGATTCTACGTCGCGAAGCTAGAATAAGCATTAAACACAAATCCAGATGAAGAACTCTAATGATTTTATCCTAACAACTTAATTCGACCTAACAATTCATCAATCACCTTTGAAAAACCCTAAACCTAATAAGCAAACTACTCAGACATGATTAATGAAATAGAAATCATTATTTGAATAGAAAGTATAAAAGAAATTAATAAAAGAAGATAAAGGAGTTCCAAATCTGCTCTAAAGGAGTCTTATTTTTCTCTCCAAAAACTCTCTACAAATCTCTCTCTAAAATAATGTGTGTGTTTAAATAATGGCTGAAAAACTCTATTTATAGGCTCAGATACGAATCCTCAATTCCTTGGAAGATTAGGAGAAGTCTTGGAGATTTCCTTTTCTGCAAAATTCTGGAAACTTCACGTCTTTGAAATAGGAGAACCTGGTGTCGATCGACACCAACAGTCTGTATCGATCGACACCCATCGTGCAACTTAAATCCGACTTCAACACTTCGCGACTTCAGTCCATTGTGCTCCAAAATGTATCCAAATCTCCAATTTAGCTCCAATTGTACCTGAACCTGCATAGACTCTATATAGACTCGAAAATAGTACTAAGACTCAATAAAAACACTTATATCATGGTCCAAAGATGGGTAAAAACCATGATATATCAACTCCCTCAGACTTAACTTTTGCTTGCCCTCAAGCAAAACAGAAACCAAGTATAGAGTCGAGGTTTGTTAATAGAAATATCCAGCTAACATTCAGAACGCCACATCGAACCAACACTCTTGAATCTACATACCATAGAGCCAACCTTAGGTAGTATTTCAGTATAGTTACCACAAGCTTAGCAATCTCCCAAATCAAGTTCAAATCCCTTTTGCTCACACAATTTCTAACTCAAACAACAGTATTGATCGAAGGACTTAAAGATTCTTTCCCTTCCTTAGTGCCTGATCAAGATAGTCATTCTAAAGCTCCCCTATTTTCTCCTCCCTTAGTCAACTGCTGCCCATTTTCATGGTGTTCTACAGATCTTTTCATTGACTTTTCTCATTCATTTTGAAGTCTTGGAATAGTGCTACTCTTACTTGTGTTCCTTTGAGGAGACAGGTTCATGAGCTCTCACTAATATTGTTCCTTGTGAGGAGACAAGCTCATGAGGATCTTTGCACTAGTCTTTGAACTTAGACTCTTTTTTTTTCTTTACTAAAGGGAAGATCAAGGAAAGACTGTAGTGTTCTTATCTTGTCAGTGCTGAAAGAGGAATCAAGTCCAATGAATACCAAGCTCTAAGCAGGAATCTGAACTCTCTTTGTTAGACTAATCCACTTGCAGCTTTCTACATAGTAAAACCTGCAATCAACTGTTATGGCAATGGTCCTTCAAGTGTCAATCTTCTGTGGTTAGTTCTTCAGAAAACTGAAAATTTCACTGATTTTGACTCAATAAAACAAAGTTTTTGACTGACTCAAATGACTCTCAAAACAAAACACAAAGTCAGTAATCACCTCCCCCAGACTTAAACAACACTATCCCCAGTGTTATCAAGCCCAAGTTGGCTAAAAGAAAAATTAGAAACAACAGAAAAGACCAATTAGAAGAATTACCTTCGTCTGCGCGTGGTGTCGATCGACACCCACTAATGGTGTCGATCGACACTGGTCTGAGTCGAGTCCAATGTCTCCTTTTTTCAACTGACTGTAACTAGGACTTAGTACCAAAACGAAAATTTAAAGAAAAACCGTACCTAACAGTGGGTTGCCTCCCACTCAGCGCTCGTTTTCAGTCATTAACTTGACTGTGTCGGGGTTCAGACGTCTGGTGGATCAGAGGGTGGCATCGAATGCTTTCAAGACGAATGTCTCCTCATCCATGGTGGTGTATATGCATTAGGTGCGTGAGAGCGACCAAGGAATTTAGGAACAGCAGCAGGGTGGGTCATCTTTTCGGGTGGGACACTTCATTTTCCTGCAGAATCATCAAAAGAAACACCAAGCCCTCTACGAGAATCTCGTTGCTTGCGTAAGTGTGAAGCATCTTTTGAACCTTTAAAGTTCTTATTGACAAGATCAGGAGGTTTGGAATTGATTCCAGGGAATGCGTACCTTTGCTTTCTTCGAGGTTTCTGAGCTGTAGGATGTCGATGCGTCTGTTTGACCACATGTGATGGAATTGCAGCATTGGAAACAGCTTATGGTGTGATATGCGAAGGGTGTCGATTGACACTAGGAGTGGTGTCGATCGACACCAACTCTGCAGCTCGAATCTCTGCACTCCTTCTGCAATTCAGCTCTGCAATCCTTGCCTCCATCACAAAAACGTCTTCCTCCATCAACTTGGCATTGATTAGACCTTCATCTTCGCCCATAGTCCTGAAGATATGATTGTTTCCACTCCAATCTTCAAGCTCCACAACTTTCTCAGAATTCTCAGCCAATGCCTCTTGAACAACCACCTTGTTCACTTGCTCTTTAGAATCCAGCTCCTTGTCAAACTCAGCAGTAGTGTCCTCCGAACATTCCAGGACTGAATCTTTATCCATGGAAATCACTACTGAAAAAGATTGACCATTGATGGTGGAAGGTCCCCTTAACTTGTCCATGTCAAAATTCATGACAACATCACCCAAGTCAAGCTCTATTTTCCCTTTCCTCACATCAATAATGACACCAGCTGAAGCCAAGAATGATCTTCCCAAAATAAGAGGATCTGTAGGTTCTTCATCATATTTCAAAACCACAAAGTTTGTGGAAATCATGCAACCTTCAATCTTCAAGGGAACATCTTCTAGAACACCTACTGGGATTCTTTTGGATCGATCATCTAGGACGAGGGAGATTCTGGTTGGCTTGAAATCAGTCATTCCAAGTCGAACAACAACTAAGTATGGTATCAAGTTGATACTTGAACCTAGATCGCAGAGAGAACGAGGAAACCTTCCTGTTGAGATTGAGCAATCTAGCACAAAGTTCCCTGGATCGGGTAACTTCTCTGGAATCCTCCTCTGAATCACAACACTGACTTGTTCAGAAACCCACACCTTCTTCTTCTTTCTTGGAACTATGTTCAAGAGAATTGCATTCATTTCTCTGGTAAGCAATGCTCCTTCCTCGGGACTCACACCATTGACAACCATTCTCTTGACATATCTTTTTAATGCAAGTGAAAGCTTTACTGCATCAACTAGGGGTAGCTCAACCATCAGCTTATCCATCATCTCCTTGCATCTGGCTTCTTCTCTCTCCTGTTTAGACTTTCTAGGAGGTATGGGATAGGGTATTTTAGGCTTGTACACTCTTTCGTCTACATTTTTTGAAGCTTCAGGCGTGCTTGGCGAAGTCAGGGAAGGGTGTCGATCGATACCCAGCTGGTGTCGATCGACATTAGTGTTTTGTGTCGACGTTTCAGTGTCGATCCTGCTCGATTTCGCTTCGTCAGAGCTCGAACTTCTCAAGATCCGCGAAATTTTCTGCACTTCCTACCATGATAGCATTGACATGATGTCTGGAATTTGTATCAGTCTTTCCAAGAAGAAACCCATCTTGTCTCTTCAAAGCTCCAGCAGTTTGAGCAACTTGAACATCCAATTGCTTCATATGATAGTTCAAGCAATCGATCTTCCCATTCAAGTCTTGGTACAGTGAATCAATCTTCCCATTGAAATTGATAGGGCTCAGGTTTTACCCAAATAATCAACTACTGCAAGTGCACAACAATGCAGTTGAAGTATAAGGGGTATCGAATCCTCAGGGAAGTAGATGCTACACTAATGGTTTCTAGGTTTAGATTATGCTAGGTCGAAATATATGAAATTAAAACTAAGCAATTAAATAAGCAGTAAATCGGATTAAGATGGATTAAAGTTCAGGAGACGAGGCGCTAGGCAAGGATAATTATAAGGTTGAATCCAAGAATGCAGAATCTAAGTTTATTAGGGATTTATTAAGAACCGTCTAGAACTCGAAACTCTAAGTTAAAACCAATCAACTCTCGTTGCAGAAGTTATCTATGCCTAGATTCCTAAATCCCAAATCTCTTTGCGAATTTAAACAATTAAGGCAAGCAATAAGAACAGGTTCGATTTATTCACAAAATACCTAAACCAAATCTCTTTGCGAATAGATATTTTGCTCACCTATGATTAGTTCAAGTTACTAATAATGCTCTCGCATCTATTAAATAACCTAAGGTTTGATTTCTAAGTGATCAATTCAGAGAATCAAGTTAAGCACAAATCAAGGTGAAGATCCAATTGATTTCCCTAATAATTCTAATGATTCTACAAACTCTTCATCAAACCCTAAATCACCCTAACCTAACTAGCAAACTACTCAGACATAATTATGCAAACACAAATCATGGCTGAAATAAATTGCATAAAAGAATAGAGAATGATACAGGGGTTCGAAATCTGGCTCAGATGAGTTAGAATTGTCTCCCCAAAAGCTCAGGATCAATCTCTCTCTAAGTCTCAAAAACAGAAAATAATGATAAGGTATTTGGCTAAACAATGCCTGAAAACTATTTATAGAAGGGGATTTTTCGTCCAGGGGCAGACTTGTAATTCTTCAAAACTTGGGTGATTTCCTTTTTGTAATGGAAATATGAGCAGCGAGTCGGTCTTCATTGGTGTCGATCGACACATAGGGTGTCGATCGACACCTTGCGTGTAAATCCACTCTCTTGACTTCATCACTTCGGCTGCTTCTCCAAAATGCTCCAAAATGTTCCATATTCTCCCATTTAGCTCCAAATGCTCTCCATCCTGTAAAGACTCTAAAAAGACTCCAAAACTAGCAAAAGACTCTATAAAAACACTTATATCATGGCTTAAAAACGGGTAAAAACCATGATATATCAACTCCCCCAGACTTAGCCTTTGCTTGCCCTCAAGCAAAACAGAAACTTAGACTGAAGTAGAAGTTTGAAAACAGGAACTTCCAAGTACTTCTTCAAAACGCCACTCTGATTAACACTTCTTGAATCCACATGATAATAGAGCCAACCTTAGGAAAGTTCAGTGTACTTACCACAAGCTTAGCAATCTCCCAGTTCAAATCCAGATCCTTTCCTTGGTATAAATTTCGAACTCTAACATTGGTAATGCCATAGAACTTTTCTGATTCTTTTCCCTTCCTTAGTGCCTGAACACGACATTCTCATACAGCTCCCCTATTTTCTCTTCCCTTAGTCAACTTCTGCCCATTTTCAGGGTGTTCTAAGATCTTTTCATTGACTCTTCTTATTCTTTTTGGGATCTCTGGAATAGGGCTACTCTCTACTTGTGTTCCTTGTGAGGAGACGTGTTCAAGAGCATCACTAATATTGTTCCTTGTGAGGAGACAGGCTCATGACAAAGGCACTATTCCCAGACTTAAACTATTTTTCTTTCTTTACTTTTTCTTTTCTCAAGGGAAGATCAAGGAGAGACTGCAATTGCCTATATGTTCGGACTGAAAGAGGAATCAAGTTCTGCGCATACCTAGTTTTTATAAGGGGACTTGAACTCGCCCTGTTAGACTGATTCCACTTGCAGCTTTCTACTTAGTAAGTCATGCAATCAACTCTTATAGCAATGGTTCCTCAAGTGTCAACTTCTTGTGGTTAGTTCCTAGAAAAACTGAAAATTCCAACTGATTTTGACTCAATAAAACAAATTTTTGAAAACTTTTTGACTCAAGATGGACTCTCAAAACAAAACACAATGTTAGCAACCACCTCCCCCAGACTTGAATAACACTGTCCCTAGTGTTACTCAGAATGAGTTTGGACAGAAAAAAATTGTGTTAAACTGTTACAAATCAAAGAGTAAATCGGATAGATGGTGTCGATCGTTGCTGGGTATGATGTCGGTGTCGATCGACACTGATGGTGTCGATCGACACTCTGTCCGTAGATAAAGTTCAGCCACTCGAACAATGATTGTTGTTAAGTCAGATCGTTGTTAGAATCTTTCTAGCTGTTAGAAAAACTCAAAAAAACGTTAAAAGCACAAGATAATCCAATAAGCTCAATAAATGCAACAAGTTTGAAACAAAGTACTGAAGCAAATGCAGACTCAAGATAAAAAGAAAAACTGACTCAAAATACTAAAAAGGATGGAAGAGTCACTCGTCGTCGATCAGCACGTGGTGGAGAGGAACGTGGTGGAGTGGGAGGGCGGACGCAGGTAGACACAGCTGCAATTGCATTCCAGATGGCCTAGAAGCTCTGAACCACATATCTCTGAAAAACATCTGGCTCCATAGGAATCTCGGGAGTGTCTGGAAGGTGATGAGGACCAATAGGCGTCAAGGTGGTATGTGCTCTGCGCCTAGAACATGAAGGTCGAGGTGCATCCTCAGCTGGTCGGGATGAGATGCCTCTGCGTCTGGCAACGGGAGCAGTCCTAAGCTTGCTCGGACTGGGGTGAAATGCGAGGCGTCCTGAATCGCTGGTAATGTGAGTGAGGTCTCTGTCAGGTAGCTGAACCAAGCGCTGCACTCTCTGCTCGTCGCTGAATGCCCACATCCTCTCGCCAGTCACCCAATGAGTTCTCTTCAAGTACTCCATATCAACCAAGGCACGCGATGTAATAATGGAGCAGCTGGAAGTGTCTATCCCGCAGTGCTGGAAGATAGGTGTAAGAAGACTCCCGATAGTCTCTTGCTTAGCCTTCGTCCCACTGAAAGGCTTGGTCTTCAAAGAAGTCAAGTGATGAGCAAATACTGCGCCAAGGTTCGCGCTAACTGGCGCGTCTGTATCCTCGTAAATCTCAGACCAAAGACCTCGATAAAGCAGCACCAACTCAGACACTCGCATCTTTCTGGCTCATGCTTACACATAAGTGTAGTAGCAAAGATGCAGACCAAGTAGCGAAGGGTGGGATGTCGAATGTTTGTCTGAGTGGAGGTCTTAGATTCATACCTCCCATTCCCGAAGTGCGACCAGAAATCCTGGTTATCTGGCAGCTGCGTCTGAAGAGAGACCCCAGTGGCATGCTCATCCGCGAATACATAGATCCCACAGAGGTCTGGAAGTGAAATGCGGTAGCGGATCTCGCAGATTAGGAAGGTCAATGTGCCTTCCAGAGCATTCCGGTTGATCTCGTTCCAGTAGTAGACTCGGGCTGTGGCAATGAACTGGCGGACAAGGTCTGGATAAAGATCGTACTGCCTCGTCGCAATAGTGCCCATCCCAATTCTCTCCATCAGATGCAAGATGTCATCTTTGATGCCAAGCTCCCTCATTGTCTTCTCACAAGCAAAACGAGTTGGAGCGATCTCTACTCGCAGCCACACATTGTAGAACAGCGTGTCATAATCATCCCATGTCTCGCTGAGATCTCTGTAAATACATGCGTCCTTTGCCACCTCCTTAGCTGGTGAATCGTCCCAACGTCGTGTAACCCGAACCTTTGCCTTTTCAGGCTTAGGCCATGGAGGAAGAGACGGAATTGCCTCATCATTGGCAGTCCCTGAGGCTGATGCCTCAGTGTGGCGTGGTCTCTTACTCACAGGAGCCATCTGCAGATGAAAAGTAAAGCAAAATCAAATCCAAAATCCAAGAAATGAAGAACAATTCGTCAGTTCAGGTCGGATGTCGATCGACACTATGCGCGAAATTCAATCCGAACCCAAAATCACAAGTGCAACTTCATTCAACATCAAACATCAATCTTAACACTTCCAATAACAATAATCGACCAAGTGTAGACCATAAGACCCAATGAAAAATCCAATTTTTGCACATGCATCATCAATTTCCCAAAATTTCGAAATTTCAAATTATGCAAATTAGAGGATGAAAAACTGTTGGGGAATGATCTAACTCATGTTAGACAACCTAAATAAACATGATTCAACAAGGAAATCAAGCTAAAAAGGTTGAAATCGAAAATTTTCACCTTAGGTCCGAAAATGAAATTGGGAGATTTGAAGAACATACCTTTGTAGATCGAATGAATGGATGATGGATTATGAATGAGGGTTAAAATCCGCACGGATTAGAGCAAAGAATTACTCAATTTGGTGAAGATTTGAGGAAAATCGGTTATGGGGGAAAAATCTCTCAAGGAGCGGTTTTGAAAAATATGAGAGAATTAAGAAGAAGTCTCGGGTTTAGAAGAACTTACCCGTGTCCCTGCTTGGTGTCGATCGACACAATGGGTGTCGATCGACACTAATCGTGATCGTTCCTTCTCTTGTTTTTTTTAATCGAAAAGCTATATTAATTAGTAAAACCAAAATAAAATGTAAAGAAGAACGTACCTAACAGTGGGTTGCCTCCCACTCAGCGCTCGTTTAACGTCAATAGCTTGACTGTTCATGCGTTTAGGCAGACGGTGCATCATCCAGAGACACAATGTGTCCTTCTGGAATCTTGGCTTGAACCCAATAGTGTTTCACTCTCTGCCTATTCACAGTGAACTCCTCTCCTTTGGAGTTTGTCAAGACAATTGATCCATATGGTCTGACCTCTTTGATGGTGAAAGGACCTGACCAACGTGAACGCAATTTACCAGGAAACAATTGTAAACGAGAGTTGTATAGAAGTACCTGGTCATTTGGCTCGAATTGTCTGGAGATGATCTTCTTATCATGATATGCTTTAGTTCTCTCTTTGTAGAGCTTTGAGTTCTCATAAGCATGATAACGAAGTTCATCCAATTCGTGGAGCTGAAGTAGGCGCCTCTCTGCAGCAGGTTTCAGGTCGAAATTCATCTTCTTGATAGCCTAATGCGCCTTGTGTTCCAACTCCACTGGAAGATGGCAAGCTTTGCCATAGAGCAGCTGGAAAGGTGTAGTTCCAAGAGGCGTTTTGTAGGCAGTCCTGTAAGCCCAAAGTGCATCATCCAACTTTGCTGCCCAATCTTTCCTTGTCTTGCCCACTGTCTTCTCCAGAATTTGCTTTATCTGTCTGTTGGAGACTTCCACTTGTCCACTTGTCTAGGGATGATAAGGAGTCGCTACGCGATGCTGAACACCATGCTTCTTTAGCAGCTTGTCGAACACCTTGTTGATAAAGTGAGAACCACCATCACTTATGACAATCCGAGGCACTCCGAATCTTGGGAAGATGATGGTCTGAAATAGCTTGAGAACCACTGCAACATCATTGGTCTTTGAAGCGATTGCTTCCACCCACTTAGATACATAGTCCACAGCCATCAAGATGTATTGCATTCCATAAGATGGAAGAAAAGGGCCTATGAAATCAATGCTCCAACAATCAAAGACCTCAACTTCAAGGATGAAGTTCTGTGGCATTTCATTCCTCTTACTGATCTTCCCTCTCCTCTGACAAACATCACATTGAGTGATGAACAGCTGCGCATCCTTGAACATAGTAGGCCACCAAAAGCCTGCTTGAAGAACCTTGGACACTGTCTTGAAGGTTGCGAAATGTCCAGCATACTCAGAACCATGACAATGGAACAACACATCACGAACCTCACTCTCTGCAATGCATCTTCTGTAAACATTGTCTGAACAATGCTTGTATAAGTGTGGTTCATCCCAATAATACCTTCTATGTTCCCTCATGAACTTCTTCTTCTCATAACCCTTGAGATGGTTTGGCTCAATGTCAGCAGCAAGGAAGTTCACAATGTCAGCATACCATGGTTGAGTTGCATCATTAATGGCAAAGATTGTTTGTCGAAACACCTCGCCCAAGAGCCTGCGAATCAATGAAGGTCCCTGGTGTCGATCGACACAGATGGTGTCGATCGACACTCGTGAAGTTGGCAAACTTCGAAGTGTTGAATCACGACTCGTTCTCATTCTTTCGGACGGGGTGTCGATCGACACTCCCCTAGTGTCGATCGACACTAGGCGTTTCTGCTCCGAGATCATATTTTGCAAACGACTCTCAACAAGGTAAACATTCTCTTCAGGCAAAAAGTCATCAATTGGCACGTCATCTTCAATCCTGATCCCTGAGAGATGATCAGCTCCTCCATTTTCAACTCCTTTCTTGTGTTTGACCTCTATGTCGAACTCTTGAAGAAGTAGAATCCATCTTAGCAACCTTGGCTTTGCATCCTTCTTCTGCATCAAGTACTTTAATGCAGAATGATCAGTGTGAACAATCACCTTCGAGCCAACAAGGTATTGTCGAAATTTCTCAAAGGCAAAGACCACAGCTAGCAATTCCTTCTCCGTTGTTGCATAATTCTTCTGCGCGTCATCCAATGTCCTGCTGGCATAATAAATGGCGTGAAGTTTCTTGTCCTTCTTCTGTCCCAGAACTGCTCCTACTGCGAAGTCACTGGCGTCACACATCACCTCGAAAGGCAAATCCTAGTCTGGAGGTTGAACTATTGGAGCACTCACTAAGGCTTGCTTGATCTGTTCAAAGGCTGAAAGACATTCTGCAGTGAA
>JAHZTW010000001.1:183759297-183818163 GCA_020283515.1 Alliaria petiolata
CTCACCTATGATTAGTTCAAGTTACTAATAATGCTCTCGCATCTATTAAATAACCTAAGGTTTGATTTCTAAGTGATCAATTCAGAGAATCAAGTTAAGCACAAATCAAGGTGAAGATCCAATTGATTTCCCTAATAATTCTAATGATTCTACAAACTCTTCATCAAACCCTAAATCACCCTAACCTAACTAGCAAACTACTCAGACATAATTATGCAAACATAAATCATGGCTGAAATAAATTGCATAAAAGAATAGAGAATGATACAGGGGTTCGAAATCTGGCTCAGATGAGTTAGAATTGTCTCCCCAAAAGCTCAGGATC
Source organism: Alliaria petiolata (assembly GCA_020283515.1). NCBI lineage: Eukaryota > Viridiplantae > Streptophyta > Magnoliopsida > Brassicales > Brassicaceae > Alliaria > Alliaria petiolata. The sequence continues at coordinate 183,759,623 of JAHZTW010000001.1, forward strand.
AATATCTCTCTAAGTCTCAAAAACAGAAAATAATGATAAGGTATTAGGCTAAACAATGCCTGAAAACTATTTATAGAAGGGGATTTTTCGTCCAGTGGCAGACTTGTAATTCTTCAAGACTTGGGTGATTTCCTTTTTCTGATGGAAATTGGGAAACTTGGCCGACCTTCATTGGTGTCGATCGACACTGATGGTGTCGATCGACACTCAGCACGTGGATCCAGCCTCTTGACTTCATCACTTCGGCTGCTTCTCCAAAATGCTCCAAAATGTTCAATATTCTCCCATTTAGCTCCAAATGCTCTCCATCCTGTAAAGACTCTAAAAATACTCCAAAACTAGCAAAAGACTCTATAAAAACACTTATATCATGGCCTAAAAACGGGTAAAAACCATGATATATCAGAAATCCACTGTCATCTTCTGCTGTCCCTCCAGAATTTGCTCTAGCATAGACTCCATCTTATTGTCTTGTGCAGGAGGCTTTTGGTAAGAAGAAGAACCATAAGTTCTCTGGAAGTTGTTGTTATGAAAAAGCTTTTGGTAAGAGAAAGCATAGCCTTGCTGATTGTTGAATCTCTGTCCTTGAAAACCAGCACCATTGATGTAATTGAATTCTTCTTGCTCTGGCTCAAAGGTCTCTACTTCATTAGCAAAGTGAACTTGCTTCTTCCCCACCAAAAGATCCAGCTTCCTGTTAACCTCAGCTATTTGGCTTCCTCCATTTGCCCCAGCATGTTGTCTCCTCTCAAAGTCTGCATTTTTGGTGCTGTTGCAAGAGGCCAAATTCTCTATAAGCACCATCGCATCTTTTGGATATCTGGTATTGAAGTTGCCATTGCTCGCAGCGTCTAAAGCCATCTGGTACCTCCAATCGATCCCGCGGTAGAAGATTCCGATAAGCTGCGGCTCGCTGAAACCATGATGTGGGCAGTCCCTTTGGTAAGCTCTGAACCTCACCCAAGAAGCCTTGAATGCTTCAGTAGGTCCTTGGGAGAATGTAGTGATCTTTGTCCTCAGCTCTTCGGATCTTGCATCATCAAAGAAGTTGCATAAGAATGCATTCTTTGTTTCCTCCCAAGTGGTTAAGGATCCTGGATCCAATTGCTTCAGCCAGTACGATGCATCCCCACCAAATGAGTAGGGGAAAAGCTTGCAGAAGAGATAATCATTTGACACTCCATTGGCCTTAATGCTTGATGCCAAGTCCTCGAATCTTTCAATGTGGTCCATGGGATGTTCATTAGGAAGACCATGGAAGGGATGCTGAGCCACTAAAGTGTAGTAAGCAGGTAGGAGCAGGCTTCAGCTCGAAGTCATTCCTCTAGAATGCAGGAAGACGGATCGCAGCTCTATTGGCATAGAACTGGTCTGGGCGGTTGTACTCGCCAAGTGTGCTTCCACGTCCAGCTTCTGCAGCTTGTATTGCTTGCTCAATGATAACAGCTCCATTATCATCAAGTCTCTGGCCTCTGGCATTCCTTATGTTGCCTTCTCTGTCGAACATGTTGCCTTTAGTGTCGCGTATCAAAACCACAGGCTCGGCCATTGTTTCCTGCGCAGGGTGTCGATCGATGCTTGATGTGGTGTCGATCGACACTTGTGCAGATTTTCGGTTCGTACGTTCCAAACGGCCGAGCTCCTGGTTCAGTGCGACTAGTTCCTTTTCCTTGTTGCTTCTGGTACTGGGCATGCACCTGAAACCAAAGATAAGAAACTAAATCAGTAACCAAAATAAAAACAAAACCTAGTCAAAATTCTAGTACTAGATTCCGTAGGCAGCTATTACTTCCCCGGCAATGGCGCCAAAATTTGATATGCTCTCAAATTTACCTTAGAGCTACTCTCTCAAATTAAGAGATCGATTGCAGTATTTAGAGATCGAATCCACAGGGAAGGGATAGTCACACAACGAATTTCTAATTTCGAATTAAGCTAAGAAGAAAGATTAAATGTAAAAGACAGAAAGCAATTAAAAGACTTTGTAAATTCAGGAGACAAAAGCTAGGTTCATGGGAATTCTCAGTGAATCCTAATTTTAGATCTAGACAGAATGTTAGGAAATATGAAGAACTGTTCTTAAACTTGAAACACTAATTTAAAATCAACCAACTCTCGCTGTCTATGAAGAACTGTTCTTGAACTTGAAGAACTGTTCTTGAACTTGAAACACTAATTTAAAATCTATGTCTAAACCCTAGAATTCCAAATCTCTTTGCAAATCCTATCGATTCAGACAAGCATTAATAACAGGTTCAATTGTTCACAAAACCCTAAACCAAATCTCTTTGTGAATAGGTATTTTGCTCATCTAACATTAGTTCATGTAATTAATAATACTCTCGCATCTATTAATTAACCTAAGATCAGATTCTAGGTCACGAAGATAGAATAAGCATTAAACATAAATCCAGATGAAGAACTCTAATGATTTTATCCTAACAACTTAATTCGACCTAACAATTCATCAATCACCTTTGAAAAACCCTAAACCTAACAAGCAAACTACTGAGACATGATTAATGAAACAGAAATCATTATTTGAATAGAATGCATAAAAAGAAATCAATAGAAGAAGATAAAGGAGTTCCAAATCTGCTCTAAAGGAGTCTGATTTTTCTCTCCAAAAACTCTCTACAAATCTCTCTCTAAAATAATGTGTGTGTTTAAATAATGGCTGAAAAACTCTATTTATAGGCTCAAATACGAATCCTCAATTTCTTGGAAGATTAGGAAAAGTCTTGGAGATTTCCTTTTCTGCAAAATTCTAGAAACTTCACGTCTTTGTAATAGGAAAACCTGGTGTCGATCGACACCAACAGTCTGTGTCGATCGACACCCATCGTGCAACTTCAATCCGACTTCAACACTTTGTGACTTTATTCCATTATGCTCCAAAATGTATCAAAATTTCCAATTTAGCTCCAATTGTACCTGAGCCTGCATAGACTCTATATAGACTCGAAAATATTACTAAGACTCAATAAAAACACTTATATCATGGTCCAAAAATGGGTAAAAACCATGATATATCACTCATCAGCTTCAGTTGGTTGTCGTGGCAGTTGCTAAAAAACATTTTGAAGTCGGGGATTTCTTTGATATGGTTTATGTCTTATTAAATGTGGTTGGAGCGTCTTGTAAGAGAAAAGATATGCTTCGAGAAGACCATCGGAAGAAAATCGAGGAAGGAATAAGTAAAGGTAAAATTAAGAAAGGAAAAGGATTGAATCAGAAGCTTTCGTTTCAAAGACCTGGTAACACTCGTTGGGGTTCTCACTATAAAACCTTACTACGGTTGGTTGATTTATTTTCTTCTATCATTAAAGTGCTTAAGTGTGTCGAAAGCGATGGGACAAATAGTATCAAAAGACGCCAAGCTAATGGTCTTCTCAAATACTTTCACACATTTGACTTTGTGTTCTACTTACAGTTGATGTTGCTTCTTCTTGGGCTCACGAATAATCTGTCAAAAGCTCTACAAAGAAAAGATGAAGACATTTTGAATGCTATGTCTTTAGTGAAATCCACCAAGCATCAATTGTGCAAGCTCAGGGATAATGGATGGGATTCTCTGATTAATAAAGTTTCATCATTTTGTGAGAATCATGAAACTGAGTTGCTCATTATGGAAGAAGAATTTGTCGATCTAAAGAAGCCAAGAAAAAGAAGCAACATAACGAATTTGCATCATTATCAGGTGGAATGCTTTTACACAGTATTGGATATGCAAATTCAAGAGTTTAATGACCGTTTTGATGAGGTAAACACTGAATTACTTGGTTGCATTGTGTCTTTGAGCCCTACTGATTTATTTCACGAGTTTAATAACTCAAAATTTTTGAGATATCTGAGTTTTATCCAGAAGATTTTAGTCTTGTGCAACGAATCTCTCTTGAGCATCAGCTTGATATTTACATTGACAATATTCGAGAAGATGAAAGATTTGCGAATTTGAAGAGCATTGGAGATCTTGCGCGTGTGATGATAGAGACAAAGAAACATCTATCACATCCTCTTGTTTATCGACTTTTGAAGCTTGCTTTGACTTTACATGTAGCCACCGCCACAGTCGAGAGATGCTTATCTGCGATGAAGATTGTGAAGACTACATTACGCAACCGAATGAGTGACACATTTTTAAATGATTGTCTAGTTTGTCTCATTGAAAAAGAACATTATGATAATGTGACAAACGAGGCAGTGATGAAAAGGTTTCAAGATATGGAGAACCGTAGAGTAACTCTATAGGATCTTTTTTTTAGTGTTTTTGGTGTTTTTTTTAGTTATTGACTTTTGCTATTAATACTATATTTTATTTGATATTTTTATTTTATTTTGTTATGGTTAGAAAACTTTGTGCCACAAGCTAAATAAATTCCTGGATCCGCCCCTGGCCATGAGGAGTACATCCTCCTCCAACTCTGCATAATTTGCGTTTCTGTCCCACTCTAGACATTCATTTTTGTAGTGCCCCATTTTGTGGCACTTGTAGCACTCAATCATCTCCTTGTTGGTGCTTGAGCTTCCTCTGCCGCGTCCTTGGTATCCTCCTCGACCCCTGCCTCTACTCTGGTGTTCTCCACGGCCCTTTTCTTCATTAGGTTTCCATCTACCTTCCATTCTCAGAGCATGTTCATCTCCAACATGCCTGCTTAGCTTCTGCTCATGAACCATCAACGAGCTTTGTAGTCCATCCACATACATGTCTCTGATGTCATTTGATTCTTCAATAGCACATACCACGTATGTGAACTTCTCCACCAGTGTTCTCAATATCTTCTCAACCACCTTTGAGTCTGGCATGTCTTCTCCGAGATTCCTCATATCATTCACCACCATCATCACTCGAGAGAAGTACTCTGAGATTGTCTCTCCTTCTTTCATCTCCAAAACCTCTAAGTTTCTCTTCATTCTCTGCAGTTGTGCACTTTGCACTCTCTGATTCCTTTGATACTTTCTTTTCATTGAATCCCAGAGATCCTTGGAAGTTTCCTTGTTCAGGATCGTCTTCAGGATGCTCTTATCAATGGAAGCAAAGAGGTAGTTCTTTACCTTCAGGTCTTTGAGGTTCAGATCCGCCATCTCTGTCCTCTGTGGTCCAGTGAGTATCACTCCTCTCTCCGGTCTTGTCATGCCGGTTTCAATCAGACCCCACCACTCCTTTGACCTGAGGAGATTCTCCATGAGCATAGCCCAATGCTCATAGTCACCATCAAACTTTGGAATGCTCAGCTGTGTGTCTCTCTCACCCATCTTGTTGGGGAAAACACAAAATGCAACAATGGCACAGCGGAATAAAGTTCCCTGCACTTGTGTGAACCTGTGAGAAAAATACTTCGATGATGGCAGAAAATAATCAATGCAGAAAGTAAAGGAGACGCAAACTTATTTTACGTGGAAAACCTCCTCGATGTGAGGAGTAAAAACCACGGGACCGTAGTCCACTAAAATATTCACTATATGAAATGAATATGAGTTACAACCACATCCTCCCTGCTCCCACAGAACAGATCCAGAGACTCAAGCTCTCACAGAACAATCTCCAACACAAGAAACTCAACAAGAGAGCAATACAAGAGCAATACAAGAGCTCGGAAATAAGCAGTCACAAACGACTTCAGCTCACTAGGATTCCGGCCACCAGATGAAGATCCAACCGTACAAATCAAAGATGAACCAGTCAATAACAACTCTGCAAAATTTCAGCTCAAACAGAGAAGAACTCACCGTCGGATTTTCCAAACAATCAAGATATACCTTGCTGAACAATTACAGCGAACAGCCACGCTAAAACCAGGATTCTCGAGAAACCAACCGTTGAAATGAAAATCCCACCGTTGAATCTCAAACTCACTGAGTCACGAAGCTTCCCTCAAAGTTTCAGCTCGATCAGGAAACTCTTAAGCCTCCAAACGCAGTATTGAAGAAACTGGACGAAAAACTATTTTTCTCTCACTTTTTCCTCTCTTTTCTTTTGCCTCTCTTTTTCTTTCTTGCCCCTTGGCTCTTGTCTCTTGACTCTTATGTAACCACAAAGTTATATACATACATACCCCATTAGGAGGAACACCAACACATCTCACCCGTACCAAGCTCGTTTTAAGCTCTGCTACCACTTATTGAATCTGTAAACAATGTTTCAGTGACAAATGAGAGAACTTAAAACGTTCGACTTGCATTCAACATAGAAGACGGTCTTTTAAATAGACCTTTAGTACAACAGAAATCCGAATTGAACTCCTACAAATACAGAAACTAACAAGAACTATTCTAGCTCCTATAATGGTGGAGACTTATTAAAATGCAACAAATCAAGGACTAATAATTCAAACTTTAAAACTCAAACACAACGGTCTTTATTCTTCAATAATGAGACTTGTTTTTCTTTTCGGGTTTTCATTTCTTTAAATAGGAAACAATACAAATGAGCAAAGGAAAATGGAATCTTAATTCCTACAAAAGTGGAGAAATTCGAGAGATGATGGTTCCTAGACATCATAACTCTCTCGTTATTATTGAACAATACTAAGAATTAAAAAGAAATAACGATGACTTAATCCAAGTATTCCCGGTTCGGTTCGATGAGCCGGCCTAACGATCTATCGACGGTTTGCTTGGTTAGTCTTTGTCCGGGCAAGAATCTTGGTCATGACAAAGACTAAAACAAGTCTTACAGTAACCGAAAAGCTTCTTGTACTCCATCTTCACATCCACCTCCTCACCACCGTTTTCAAAACGAACCGGTATCTCGAAGCACAATGGCTTAGTACCATCGATACTCACTTGAACCATCGCATTTACTTCATCAACTTCTCGAACCGTGCCAAGCTCATTCCCGATTCTCCGCAGAATCCGATCTTCCCATAAATGCAGAGGAACACCAACGATTCTGACCCAAAACGTGATATCCGATGGGTAGTTTTTGTGCACAATCGGTTCCCATCTTACAATCGAAACCATCCATTGATTGAAACTGAAAGGCTCTGTTTTGAGCACTTGAAGAATATCTTCTTCTCTCTGGAAATCAAACCGGAACATTCCTGAACCCAAATCCGAACCGGTGACTCGATCATCCTCTAGCTTCCAGATTTTGGGCATCATGGAAACCAATGATCCAACGTTCTGCTTCTCAGGATTCGTGATCCTACCGATCAGAGTTTTATTCAAGCTTCTGATTAAATCAGAGTTATCGAAATAGGGAACCAGAATTATGTTTCCTCCAATCTCCGACATTATTGGTAAAGAAACAAACACAAACCGAGATTTCGCTCAAACCGTATGAACACCGATGATGAACCAACCAACACCAGAAAACACAAAAGGAGAAGAGACGAGATAATTGCAATGAATCACTATTTGAATTTATACATAAAACCATCCCTGAGAATAATCTTCTTGAGTTAATTGTGCAATTTGATTGTGAGTTTCCATTTCTGTTCCTCAGTGATTGATTCTTTTGACGAATTGAAACCGAATCACACTAACCAATCTGTATATATTAATGACCATTTTTATTCCAGATTAGACGGAATCAGTTGAGGAAATAAAGGTGGATGTTATGAATTTGAGTTTGCAAGCGAGATAAATGGAATATATATATATATATATATATTGATGATGATCTTTGGCTTTGTTTCTTGAAACACCATAGGATCCTTGGTGGAATCAGGATCATGAGAATTCATCGAATTTGGCAGAACACGTTGGAAGGAAGATTCATTGCCAAGGTAATAACCATTTTGGGTTTCTTGCGTCTGAAGTAAACAGATTTTTTTTTTCTTTGACTAAAACCATTTTGGGTTTCTTGCGTCTGAAGTAAACAAACTTGCAAGATCTCTTACAATGATTCCGTGCAGCAAGTTCAGGCGAGGAAGCAGCGGGTGATTGCCGGAGCTTTAGACCAACGAATTAATTATCTTGGAGTTCAAAAAACTTGAATAACTAAAAAAATAGCTATAAAATAACAATAGCTTGTTAGTCAAGCATATGCCTAACGACGTATACCATAAACTCCAATTGAATGAAAAAAAGCTGAGAAGATGTTGAAATCCTATACATGGATTTCAACTCTTTCGTTATCTTCTTTCGATTGCAGCTTGATTTCAAGGAGATTCCAGCTCTTTTTAGACACTTTGAGTTGGCAAAGATGTATCTTACTACTTCTTTCTCTACCTTTGTTCCTCCATATCCGTTCCACTCAAAGTTCTCGAGATTCGTTGACAAGCATAAGGGAACAGAACTCGGTTGGTTCCACGGAAGTGGAAAAGCCTCCATCGGAATCGGATCATAATATGCCTGCGAAGCAACATCAAGGAATGTTAATTAATTAACAAGGTTTGCTTCACTTTTTCATTTACTAGTAACTAGTGCATGCGCGATGGTACGAACCTGGTCGATGAGAAGAACTTTCAGTTTAGGAGAATTTTGAAGCAACAACACAAATGGTTCAATCCAATCTAACTCATAAGGACGTATTTTACACTCTAAAAGCTGAGAGAAGTTAATGGCGTCACAACATCCAACCTGTAATTGAATACAACAAACGCATAATTAAACGTTAGAAATTAATTTGATCATAATTAACCATAAAAAAACGTTAGAAGTACCGTTGCAAAGTTCAGTAGTAACTCGAGAAACATGACTGATGAAAGAGATCTCATTAAATTGTCATCAGGGTAAGAATGAACGGAGATAATTGCTATATCAAGGCGAGGCTTTTTCTCAATCGAGCAAGAGTCTGTCGAGTAATCCATGAGCACAAATAACTTTAGAATCGCAGAATCTATGACCAAAGATCCTCCAGTATCTTCTTCGTTGAGCACTCTTGGTTCCTCATTAAAATATTGTAAGGTCTCTAGAGATGGCACTTTTATACTAAAATTTGTCACATTGTCTTGTTTATTTCGCCTCACAATCAAATCAAATGTTTGAGAATACACTACAAAAAACATCACGTTTTTCTACAGAAGATATGATAGATAATTGGTAGGAAACTGTCGTTTCCTACGATTTTCTTACGAAAATATGTCGTAGTGTATCTCTCGTCGGAAATCGTTAGTGGTAGGAAATTCGTAAAAAATTTCCTACGAAATATGTGTTGTAGTAAAAATCGTAAAAAATATTGGTAAGAAATTGATAAAAAATATCTAATCGATTTCCTACCAAAACATCGGTAAAAAATTATTTCCTACCATTTAACTACCAATAATATTTAACCTTTTTCATACAATAATAATAATAAAATTATTTAAAATAATTTCAAAAATTAATTAATTCCTAAATTTTTATTACAAAATTAATATCAATTATAAATTTGAATAATAAATTAAATATTGTCACAACTCATATATATATATATATATAGATATATTTTTAATAGATATTTTATTTCAGAAAAAATATTTTATTAAATTTTTATTCCAAACCGGGTAATTGGTTTTGTTTACAAACACAATAAACCGAACTAGAAAAAAAAAAACTAAAAGAAGAAACTACGGTGGGTTTAGATCTTGCGAGACCCCACGGCGAGCCACCGTATGCATCTGATAGCTACAGGGCTTAGCCTCTAAATCACCACCTTCTTCCCCCAACTCGAGACGAAACCACCTAACTGCTGGGCGACTTTCGCCGCGGAATTAAGCCCAAGAAGCCACGCCGTTGAACCAATTGCCCTTCTTTCGTACCGATGGGATGAACCCACTTCTGCAAAATCAGATCTGAGAGATGGCTCTGTCGGACTGACCATGCACCGACGGTCAGTGGTCGTGAGCACGGTGCGGCGAGGATGGAGGAGCAAGGACGAGAGCGATGAGCACGGAACCGGCGGTGAGCATCGGAGTGGAGCGTTGACGGCGATGAGATCTGAAAAAAAAAAAGTTAGATCTGAAGAATATAAGGAGGAGAAGAAGATGAGGAGGAGAAGAAGATGGAATTAGATGAAGGGGATAAGAATCAGAGGAAGAAGGAGAAGAGAAGACTTACGGAGGATTGACGGCGAAGGAGGCGCGGAAGAAGAACAACGGCAGTGCGATCTGAAGAAGACGAGGAGGGAGAAGGAAGAAGAAGAGGGGGGAACGAGACAAAGATGAAAGAAGAAGAAGCGGAGGAGGGAGAAGAGGAGAAAGGAGACAAAGAGGAGAAGGAGAAGCGGAGGAAGGAAGGAGAAAAAAGATTAAAGATTAAAGAAATATTTGTGTCCCTTGGATTTAGTTTTATCGATGGTGGAGAATAAAAATAAAGTGTAATCCTCGTATCTATAAATTAACTAATGCGAAGCCATTTTTTTTATTTGTATTTTGAAAGTTTAAATTAAGGGACTCAGTTTAAATATTAGGATTTAAATATTATTTGCAAAGTCATTTTGATGATATATTTCTTTCATAATTAATTTTATTAGAAAATAAATAGATATTGGTTTTATAATTTTGGATTTAGGTTTTATGTTTGAGTTTAAAGTTTAGGGTTTGAGATTTAAGTTTTAGGATTTAAAATTTTGGGTTTAGAATTTTGAAATTTTTGATATATATACTTTGATTAATTATGTTTAGGGTTTAGAGTTTAAAATTTAAAATATGATTTATATTTGAAACTTTTGAAATTTGTTATATCTGTTGGAGAATATGTTGATTCTATACAAGTTTGGACAAATATAAGTTAAGTAATGACAAAAAAATGTTTGATTTTTTATGAGTGTTGTATTTTTTATACAAGGGTTTAGATATAAGGGTTTGGAAAGGTTTTTAAAAGGTTTGGTTAATTATGATTTAATGTTTATGTTTAAGAATTTAAAGTTTAAGGTTTTAAATTTATGATTTATGATTTATGGTTTGTGTTTAGGGTTTAGGGTTTGCATTTTGAGTTTAGGGTTTGGAGTTATTATTTTATTATTATTTAAATATATAATCCATAGGAAAGTGGTAAAAACTTACCTACCAATTTTCTACCACATATATTTTATATTTAAAATTATTATTTATAATCTATAAACCAAATTTGGTAGAAAATTGATCAGAAATTTTTGACGATTTTCCTACCGATGTAGCGTTCAAATATCTTCAACTAATTTCCTACCAGTTTTTTACCAAATTTCTTACGGACATCAGTTTGGTAGGAAATTAGAAGAAAACATTTGATCACTTTCTGACGACTTTGATCTGTAGAAATTTTTTTACCAATTTCCTACCACTCTTAATTTTCGTCATAATTTCGTAGGAAATTGATAATAAATTTTTTATACCAAAAATTTTTGGTAGGAATTAGCCTTGTTTTCTTGTAGTGATAGGACAACTAGATAAGAGCCTAACAAGAGAATCTTCATCTTTGTATGTCACAGAGACAAGGCCAAGACGTGTGAGGGATGGGAGGCAGGCATGAGAAGAAACATCTACAAAAACCTTGTTGGAAAGATGTAGAAACACAAGAGTATCGCACATATAAAGGCTTTTGGGCAAGATAGTAGGCGCTGCTGACCACATGAGATCGAAATATAGTTTGTGAATCCTGCGATCAACAGCATTTGCAATCAACTTTCCAACTTCAGCATCAACAGGACAATCTGCACCGAGTTCTATAATCAATCTTTCTAATATAGGTGCCTTGTGGAGTGGCAATGACTCGTTAAGAAACCGCCATATAGACTGTTGTCGCTCACTTTTGCTAAACAAACGGCCAAATAAACCGCCAATAAATCTTTTCTGAGTACCATCGTCTTTGATGTCTTTGTAGTTGAGTCGTGGCAGCATCGTCCAAACAGACTGCCATCGTTTCGACAAAAACATGGTAGCCACTGCATCTTTTGTTGGAACCAGTAACAAAATCCGAACGAGCAAATCGTCTGGCAATGCACTGATCCCATCTTCATCTCCATTAATGATTCTCCGACAACTTGTCACTCTTTTCTTCACAAATTGTTTCCCCAACCATATCGATCCGAGTACCAGCACAATTCTTCCTAACATTTTTTTTGTCTTTGTTTTCACATTGAAACTACACAAATACTTTTAGGGTTTTAAATTTTTAGTCTCAACCAATAATACTTTGGGGTTTTAATCTCAACCAATATTTGTAGGGTTTTAAATCCTCTAATATACAGTATATGGGCCTAGACGGTTCTTATGATTCTGTTTACTTTTTTAAAAAATTACTTAAATAAATTTAAATATATGTTCGATTGTTATTCTTCCATTTTTTTCCCATTTACTTTGTTAATAAAAATATGGATTTTATGATACAAAAGCAGAGTACTCTGTTTTTCAGTCAATGCTTCAATTGTAAAAGATTACCCTTCAGAAACGGATATGCAAAAGAGATGGGACGCTGTATTACTTTGTTACCAAGTAACTTAGCTTTAAATTACTTTGTTACCAAGTAACTTAGCTTTAAACCATATATGTTCACCGAAACCAAGGGACTGAACTCCATTACAAAGTTGTAGTACAAAAAAACTTCAGACAGAACACCAACACACCAAGTAAAATAAAGACTTTCAAGTTTAATGAGAACACACAAGAACATCAAACAACATCATCGAACGAGAGAGCAACATTTGAAGCCGACAGATCTGCATTCTCCTTCTCCACAAGAGCTTTCAGGTCTAAACATTTCTGATTATGTTTCTGCAACTCTTCCTCCATTTGTTGCAGCAGAGCCTTAGCAGTGTCCACTTTCTTCTTCTTTTCTTTGACGTCCTCAAGCTTCTTCTCCAACCAATCCACTTTAAAGCCTCCCTTTGCCACGTACGAAACTGCATCAGATGCTTCATTCAGATCATCACCAGAGAGCTCTTGAGGCGACTGGCAAAGCGTCTTAATTAGGCCGAGGAGGACACTGATGTATGTTGACTTCAGATGCTGATTCTTAGAACGGAATTTTGATGCACAGTCCGGATATTTTTCAAATATACGTCTCACAGATTCCACCTGCGAGTAAAAAAAAACCCCAAGTTTATGGAGATATGAATACACATTGATATTCTCCAATAACTTAAACATAAAAAACCAAGAAACTGAAGGATTTTTACAATTTGGTTGTTTAACATTTCTTAACTTAAATGTCTGAAACTTGAGAGGTTTTTATGGTAGAATACATAATCTTTAATATATATATAATATTATCTACTATTCAGGTTGAGAAATAATGAAGAGGTGGGCCATAATCTTAGAGTGCTTACCTGTGATGCAAAAACCTGAAACCCATTGACATCAACACTATTCAGTTGGTTTGTCTCGTTGAGTAAATCACTAGACACATTCAACTTCATCTTTTTCATCAGAGGTTGGATTGAGTCCTCAGCTTCCTCTGGTACATCAAACCCGCCAATAACTTGAAGAACATCAACCTCAGCAACAATCTTGACTTCTCCATTTGCTACAAACCCACCGTCTTCGGCATGAATTGCGGTAAGGGGAAGCATTCTTGAGATTCCCAAGGCGGGAGTCTTCTGATTAAACAACACTTCTAGTTCTAGAAAAATCACGAAACATAAAGCTGATATTAGTCAAAACAAGCATTGCACATCACATAAATATAGAATCTCGCAGCAGCCTTTGTTTTGTATGCCTTGTAAACATACAGTAGCTAGTGGCCTAGCGCAGATATAATCACCTTTCACTTTGGATCGCTCTTCGGAAAGCTGATTTATAACATGAACTCGAAAATTTGCGCGTCTTCTCCATCCGAAAGGCAATGATTTAGAATCAGCGACATTTAGAAACAGAGACAAACAGTTATTACCACTATATCCCTTGGGATAGGCCAAAAGACGCCTGCAAGCAAAACCCATTGGAAATGATTGATGTCTTCCTCGTAAACGTAAATTGGAAGAAAACATTAGAATTTAGAAAACAAGTTTTATTTTTCTTACCATTTGCAGCGACCGAGAACGAATATATCAGAATAGATTTGTGGAGATTGCAAAGAGGAGAAATTCTTAATAACCCAAGTGAACTTTTTATCAGCTTCATTCCCCATTGAAGACTCCTCCCAATGAAGCTACCAGAGCCTGAAAAGAGAAAAGAAGCGAGTGTCACACGGCCTAATTCACAAACAAAAGACACAGTCTCGAGTAACAAAACGTAAGACCTCACTATCACTAAATTCAAACACATCTTAATCAACAATTGCTACATGAAGAGAAGTGAAACCCTAGTACTCAAGTGGCACAGACACACACATTTGTATATATATCGAACAATCAAACAGCAATTTCAGCAAAACCAATATAGAGATTTTAGTGTTTACTATTTACCAAAAGAAGAAAAACAGTTCAGGGTTTGCTATCGGAGAGTCTCGTTGAAAGAGGCATGCAATTCCAACAGAGAAGCCACCGTTTTAAAAGGGAATGGGAATGCGAAACGTTTCGTCTCCTCATACATGCATGGCTCCTAGTCCTAGGGTGGCTGATAGGAGTAGGACTAAATCATTGAGGCGGGAACTTATATTATTGATGAATTTTTTTAACAAGAGTTAATTATCGATATGCTACAAACTAGATTTTTAAAATAGTCGTTTTAGTAAGTTTTTTAATAAATACTCCCTCTGCTTTAAAAATATAATTTTAAAATTTTTTTAACACATATTAAGAAAAAAAATTATTGTTCAATCATAAATATAAATATTTTTAATATTAAAATTTTTTTTATAACTATAAACCAATAGTAATAGTTGTAAGAACAAAATTAGCCAATAGTATGTAATTCAAGAAACTTAATTATTTTCAATAAATACTTTTTGAAATCTACAATTTGCTAGTATCATTTTCTTACAGCAATTTACTTTCATAAAATAGTAAAAATGCATAGAAAATCTAAAACATTTATTTAATTAAAACAAGAAAAAATTGCTAGAAAATTTATCTTTAAAAAAACAAAGAGAGTGTTTATTTATATATACATATATATGGTAAACTTTAAAATAAATAAATGAAATATATATGTAGCAAATAAAGTTTATTCTCTTTGTATTAACGTATGAGAAAGAAAGAAATTAGGTTGCGTCAAACTGGGATCATTTGTATGATTAAAAAAAAAAAAAATTGTCAAGCAACTTTTTTTTTTTGGGGGTCAAGAACTTGTCAAGCAACATTTTGTAAGAAGAAATGTATATGTACAGTATCTTCGTCCCGATCTCTTTAATTTTCTTCAACACCTAACTTTAATCTCTAATAACGAGTAGGAGAATGCGTACAGCTTTGACACAAATGTTTTTTTTTGTTGAACTTTTGCTTGCATTAAATTAAATGAGGCAAAGGTACCCATCATTACATGAACGAACCTTAGATTGTTTTGCCAAAGAAAATAACCCAACCAAGTTGTTAATTGTCTAGCCCAACTAGAGAAAGAAGCCATTAAGAAAATATTGAAACCCAGACTTAGAGCCCATCAAGAATGGAGAGTTTAGATCGAAGATGATGATTAGGATTGATGATGGTCACGACGAAATCAGAGAAGCATATGCGGCAGAATCAGATCCACTTAGTCAGACGACCTAGTCACAAAGAAACCAGACAATACGGAGAAGGATTCGAGATCAAACCCGACGGAGGTTCAAAATTTAAAATCAGATTCCCAAAGAGAAGTAAAGCTGCAGAGTTTCGCTGGCAGCTAAGAAATTCTGATTTCGGAAGGCAGCTATACGATTCCTAATAGTTGTATCAATCCACTTGAGGAGAGAATCAGCTGGGCGAGAAGTGCTTCGATGGAGTCTATTATTTTTTTCCCTCCATATCTCATAAATCACAGCCTGCCAAGCAAGGATAGTAAGATACTTCAGAGGACGAGAGGAGGTCATATTGAGTAAACCATTTAGAACTGATGACCAGGAGGAGGAGTGAGAGAAGCCGAGCTTCAGTGTGAAAGAAGACCAGAGCGATGAAGAGAAACTACACTCGAAAAATAGATGGTCCCGAGTTTCTGCCTGCTGATTACAGAGAAGACAAAGATGGTCAGTTTGAAGTCCCCAAGAGATGAGACGATCCCTTGTTGGGCATCGATCAAGTAAAACCAACCATGCCAGCGACTTGTGCTTAGGTATTCCCCTTTTGAGCCAAATAATTTTAGTCCAATTTACTGCTGGTTTCCTCTCTCTTATTAAATCATAGATTGCCCTGGAGTTAAACGAGAGTTTAGTAATATCATTAACCTTCCATTGCAGGGAATCCTCATTGGAGGAAAGAGTAACAGTGGTGAGGTGGCACTGTAATTCCTCGAGAGCTTGAGACCTAGCCGGAGGGAGAATCCAACTACCACTCCGCCAAACAGAAGCTACGGTTGCGTCTGAGGGAATCCCTGTAAGACGAGGCCCTTGCGGGCCAATGAAGTCCCGCAGTTGACCAAAGGGAGTCCATGGAGAAGACCAGAACTTGCAATTCATTCCATTACCAGGTAAGATTCTAACACACTTAATGATGGCGTTTCTTAGCCTCAGAAGTTGCTTGAACACCCAAGTGTGACTTTGTTTCTCTTTAATTTCCCAGATGCTGCTATCTTTTATGACATTTTGGTGGATCCAAGCCACCCAGATTGACTCTGTGCGGAATAAGAGAAGCCAAAGAAGTTTTAGCGAGCAAGTACGATTCCAAATATTCAGATTTTTGATTCCTAAGCCTCCTTCTACCTTAGGAGAAGTTACTGATTCCCAAGACACTTTTGCAGAGAAACGCCCTTCTAGAGAACCTTTCCACAAGAAGGCATTACACATTGAGTCAATCTTGCGAATGCACTCTTTGGGAAGAACAAATGAGCTGCACCAGAAGTTTGTGATCCCAACTATCACAGTATTAAGAAGCACTTGTCTACCGGCAAAAGATAAGTATTTCGAAGTCCATGAACCAATTTTACTTCTTATACTTTGGAGGAGTGGTTCACAGTCAATCATCGAAAGTTTCTTTGTGCAGAGAGGAAGACCTAAGTATCGGATGGGGAGAAATCCCTGAGGAATACCCGACTGAGCTTCAATAGCTGCCACTTGGGGCCCTGAGAGTCCACATGAGAAGAAGCACGATTTCTCAGGGCTAATGGAGAGACCTGAGAGATTCTGAAAATAAGATAGGACTTTTAGAATGCCTTGAATGGAAGATGGGGATCCATCTGAGAAGATTAAAAGATCATCAGCAAAACAAAGGTGAGTAAGCTTAGAGTCTTTGCATTTAGGATGATATCCAATTGTTCCTTCTTCTGCTGCATCGTTTAGCATTTGCGATAGGATGTTCATAGCAAGGCCAAACAAATATGGAGATAGAGGATCTCCTTGCCTTAAACCTCTAGTTCCTCTAAAATAACCATGCATTCTTCCATTTATTCCCAGTGAAAAAGCTGTAGTAGTGACACATTGCTTTAGCCAATCAATATAGATTTGAGGGAGATGGATTGCTTGCAAACATTCTATCATGAAGTCCCAGCGTATAGAGTCGAAAGCCTTTGCAATATCTATTTTGAGAGTAACTCTTTGAGGCCCCTTGATTTTATGATATCCGCTGACAATCTCTGAAGCAAGAAGGCAATTCTCTAACAAGAGTCTGCCTTTGATGAACGCAGTTTGATTTGGGAGAATGAGCTTTGGGAGGAGGGGTTTCAGCCTTGATACTAGCAGCTTGGAGATAACCTTATAAAGAGTGTTGCAACAAGAGATGGGACGGTAGTCCTTTATAATAGTTGCTCCTGGGAATTTAGGGACCAAGGTGAGAATTGTTGAGTTTACAGAAACTGGTAGGAATCCATCTGAGAAAAACCGAGCGATTGCAGTTGTAACCTCCTCTCCCACAATAGGCCAAACATTCTTGTAGAAACCCGAAGTAAGTCCATCAGGACCTGGACTTTTATTTGGGTTTAAACTGAACAATGTTTTTCTTATATCTTCGGGAGAAGGCAAGCGAGAGAGATTGGAGGCCTCTTCACTAGAGCAATAAGTCCGAGTATACAAAGCAACTTCTGTCAGGTTGGAGTCTCTCAAGAAAACCAGAGATCCCAGGATATTTTTGAAGTGAGACACCGCCAGGTTACCAATAGCATTTGGGGAAACTGCTTCTATTCCGTCAATACTGATCAAGATATGAATGGTATTAAACGCATTTCTTGCTATAGAAACCTTGTAAAAGAAAGGAGTATTCTGATCTCCTACTTGTAACCAGTTTATCCGAGATTTCTGCTTAAAGAATTCCTCCTCAATTCTTCTCAGGGCGGAGACCTTGTCAGAACAAAGCCTCTCAGCCGCAAAACTTGCCGGAGATGGCGACTGGAGGGAACATAATTGAGCTGAACGCAAATGATCAGAGGCCTCAAGCACTCTCTTCTGGATGTCAGAGTAATTATCCCTGTTAAGTTCTCTTAGTGCTGTTCGCAATTGTTTCTGCTTTGATATTAATGACGCCAAACAATGATGAATCTTGTCTGTGATGACCCATGCATTTGAGACTGTTGCTAAGAAGTCTGGATGTGAAGCCAGATAGTTGTAGAATTTGTAGGGAGTTGAGCCAGCCAAAGGCAGAGGACATTTCAGCTTGATGCAGCAAGGCGTATGATCAGAAATCTCAGGTGCGCTGAAATCTGCTATGCTATTAGGGAATTCCGAGAGCCATTGCTCGTTGATCAAAGCACGGTCCAATTTTTTTGCGATAGGATTATCAGGCTGCTTGTTGGACCAGGTGAATTTAGTACCATGATAGCGTAAATCTCTGATTTCAAGCTGATCAACGCAGGCCTTGAAGTCGATCATTGAACCATTGAACTGGTTGAAAGAGTCCAGAGAATGTTCAGCAGGGTGCAAAATTTCATTGAAGTCACCACCCACAAACCAGGGGTTAGATCCTAGGGAGAGAGCAGATTCCAGGTTTAAGAGTTCAATCCACAAATCATTTCTGATTTCATTAGTATTGTCCGCATAAATAGCTGTGTAAACAAAGGATGATATTCCAGGGCATTTGACCTTGCAGGTCATTGATTGTTTTGACTTGTGAAGAACATCAGCAGAGAAAGGCGCTTTCCAAATAAACACAATGCGCCCATCATCATCTTTAGAGTGATTAGAAGCAAAGGACCACCGAGGGCAGAGAGAAGACATAACTTGATTAATTAAGAATTAATAAACGCTGAGAGTTCTCGAGCTACTCAAGACATCATACAAGAGAGGATCGTTGGGACCAAAACCTCTGGCATTATCAATCATAAGCCAGTTTTACTTATGAGACCTGAAAACAGAACACAACATACTCCAATTTAATTTTCTAAAAAGCTTGTCTTATTCACCAACTCAGTTCAGACATTAAAAGATTACTTTTTCATCAAGTAACATACTCCCATTTCCATTTTTCATAAAAGGGTTTTGTCCTATCAAACATCAACCATACTCTCGGTTCAGACACAAAGAAATTACTTTGTCCTATCAACCACACTTAGCTTCAAACCATTTCTTCAACGAAACCAAGGGACTCCACTACTACAAAAGCTTTGGAGCCAAGACACAACCACGACACCAACTAAACAAGCACAGAATTAAACTAAAAGTTTCTGAGAGCACAAGAACATCAAAAATAACCCAATACAAAAACTTCAGACACACGATTCTTTATCATTTCGGAGCCCAATACACGACCATAACACCAACACACCAGGTAAAATAAAGTCTTTCAAGTGTTTCCGAGAACACAAGAACATTAAACAAGATCATCGAACGAGAGAGCAACATTTGAAGCCGACACATCTGCATTCTCCTTCTCCACAATAGCTTTCAGGTCTAAGCATTTCTGATTGAGTTTCTGCAACTCTTCCTCCATTTGTTGAAGCCGAGCCTTACCAGTGTCCACTTTCTTCTTCTTTGCTTTTACTTCCTCAAGCTTCTTCTCCAACAAATCCACTTTAAAGCATCCCTTTGTCACGTAAGACAATGCAACAGATGCTTCATCAAGATCATCATCAGAGATCTCTTGAGGCAACTGGCAAAGCGTCTCAATTGCTCCAAGGAGGACATTCAAGTATGATGACTTCAGATGCCGATTCTTAGAACAGAACTTTGATGCAATGTCTGGATATTTTTCAAATATACGTCTCAGAGATTCCACCTGCGAGTAAAAAAAAAGGATGTATAAACCATATCATAGAAGTTTATGGAGATATGAATTCACACTGGTTTTGTCCACACTGGTTCTCTCGGTAAAAGTCTCTGATACTTGAGAGGTTATTTATGGTAGAAGTAACACATGATTTTTAATAGTTAAAAATCCAATATTTCAGATTGAGATTTTCTGTAAAACAAATAAATAATTAAAGAGGTGGGCAATAATCTTAAATTTCTTACCTGTGATGGAAAAACCTGAAACCCATTGACATCAACACTTTCATTGAGTTGTTTTGTCTTGTTGAGTAAATCACTAGACACATTCAACTTCGTCTTTTTCATCAGAGGTTGGGTTGAGTTCTCAGCTTCCTCTGGTACATCAAACCCGCCAATCACTTCAAGAACATCAAGCTCAGCAACAACCTTGACTTGTCCATTTGCCAGACACCCACCATCTTTGGCATGAAGTATGGTAACGGGCATGGAGGGAGTGTTCTGATCAAACCACCACCCTTGTGCTTCTGTAAAATCATGAAACATAGAGCTTATCTAGTAAAAGATCACGAAACATAGGACTTGTGCACGACACGTAAATAGAATCTGCACAATTCCCATGAGTCCATATATAACAAGTAAAAATCATATAGAAATCTGAACTTTGCTTTGTCTGCCTTATAAACATTAATGTCATACAGTAGCTAGTGTGGCCTAGCGCAGATAAAATCGCCTTGCACTTGGGAGCGCACTTCGAAAATCTTATTTATAACATTTATGCGAGATTTTGTGCGTCTTCTCCATCCACAAGGCAAAGATTTAGAATCAGCGACAGCCAGAATCAGACACAAACACTTATTACCCTTACTTCCCGTGGGATAAGCTATAAGACGCCTGCAAACAAAAACCATTGGAAATAATTGATGTCCTCGTTAACCTAAATTGGAAGAAAACATTAGATTTGTTTTCTAACCATTTGCAGCGACCGGCCACGAATATATCAGAAGATTGAAAAGATTTGAAATTCTTAACCACCCAAGTGAAGTTTGCGTCAGCTTTATTCCCCATTGAAGACTCCTCCCAATGAAGCTACCACTTACCAAAGCCTGAAGAGAAAAGAAGCGAGTGTCACACACCCAAATTCACAAACATCAAACCAACAAAAAACACAGTAACAAAACCTAAGACCTTACTATCACTAAATTCAAACCACTCTTAATCAACAACTGCTACGTCAAGAGAAGTGAAACCCTAGCTAGTACCCAAGTGGCACAGAATCACACCCACATAGTCTAGACTATTTACCAAACACATATATATGATTTGTTATTGATTTCACGTTGAAAGAGGCACTACTCCAAAAAGAGAAGCCTAGAGGAATATGCGAAACGATTTAAAAGTAAATGGGAGACTCCTCCCAAGTCCAAACCAAACATAAACACAGTCTCGAGAAACAAAACCTAAGACTCCACTATCACTAAATTCAAACCACTCGTAATCAACTATTGCTACCCTTCAGAGGCATGAAGAGAAGTGAAACCCTGGTTCTCCGGTGGCACACGAACAATCAAAAAGCAATTTCAGCAAAACCAATTTAGAGATTTTTAGTGTTTACTATTTACCAAAAGAACAAAAACAGTACAG
Source organism: Alliaria petiolata (assembly GCA_020283515.1). Taxonomy (NCBI): domain Eukaryota; kingdom Viridiplantae; phylum Streptophyta; class Magnoliopsida; order Brassicales; family Brassicaceae; genus Alliaria; species Alliaria petiolata. The sequence continues at coordinate 183,781,310 of JAHZTW010000001.1, forward strand.
GCCTTCAGGGTTTGCTATCGGAGAGAAAGCCGCCGTTTTAAAAGAGGAATGCGAAACGTTTCGTCTCCTCATGTATGGCTCCTAGGGTGGCTGATAGGACTAGTTACTGAGGCAGAGCGGATATCTTGTTAATTATCGATACAAACTAGATTTTTAAAATAATCGTTATTAGTAAGTTTTTTTTTTCGTTATTTAGTAATTTTTTAAATAGTTTATTTATTTGGTACTCGATGTCAAATAAACAAAAAAAAAATGTGTCTGTATATATGGTCAACTTTAAAACAAATAAATGAAATTAGCTATTCTCTTTGGATTACTTTAAGTATATATATATTCTCTTTGTATTACAAAATTAATCAAAATGGTATTCGTCTTTTTTTTTTTTGACAGCAAATGGTATTCGTCTATATATGTGTTTTACTATATTAGCAAATCAAGTATATTCTCTTTGTATTAACGCATGAGAAATAAAAAAATTAGCTTGTGTCAAATTGAGATCATTTGAATGATAAAATTTGTTTTGTGTCAAGCACGAGCACCAAACCTTGTACAAAGAAGTTGACGTAGGTGTAAAACTTGAAAGCATTTATTTTTTTGCACTTTTTTCCATGGAATAGTAAAAATAATATTACATATTTTCATATATCAAAATAGTAATTATAAATAATATATCAAAATAGTATTACAAGTTCCGACCAAAAAAAAAAATAGTTACAAGTGATACATTAATTTACATTAATTAAACCAATAATTTAGTTATACTCTATGTTAACAGTTATTTGAATTACAAATTAATAAAAGAAATAAGGCAACCTATATACTTTCACTAGAAATAATCTTCTACTTTATTCTCAGATAAAAATAAAATTTTCACCCTTATTATAAGTTTATAACCCCCACCTAATTATAATATTAGAACTTGATACAATCACAATATTCACGCAAAAAAGAAAAAAAAGATCGGAAAAATATACATTTAAAGATTCATCTGTCATCCCATGCGACACGAGAATACTGATTACTGAACCACGCAAGATTTGTAAACTTTTGACATCATATGAGAACAGAGCCGTACCTGAAATATTTAGGGTCCTAATACAATTTAAAATCGGGGCCTAAATAATACATTAAAAAAAATTTCAAAATTTTTTTTTTATAGAAAAAGTGTAAAAAATTCATAGGCCCTATTCAAATGTATATGTTGATGCACGGCTTGTATGAGAATAAAGCCAAGTCAGTGAACTACAAGTGCCTAAGAAAGCAAGACATCATACAAGAGAGGATCGTTGGCAACCAAAACCTTTGGCAATATCATAGACCACTACTACTTAGGAGACCTGCAAACAGAACACAACATACTCCAGTTTTCATTTTTTCCAAAAGGCTTTGCCTTATTCACAACTCTCTTCAGACATAAAGAATTACTTTTCATCAAGTAACATACTCCAATTTCCATTTTTCATTAAGGCTTCTGTCCTATCATCAAGTATCAACCACACTATGTTCAGACACAAAGAATTTAATTTGTCGTCACGTAACTTAGCTTTAAACCATTTCTTCAACAAAACCAAGGGACTCCATTACAAAGTAGTACAAAAGCTTCGGAGCCAAGAAACCACCACGACACCAACTAAACAAACACATAACTAAACTAAAAGTTCCTGAGAACACAAGGACATCAAACAACATCATCGAACGAGAGAGCAACATTTGAAGCCGACACATCTGCATTCTCCTTCTCCATAAGAGCTTTCAGTTCTAAACATTTCTGATTATGTTTCTGCAACTCTTCCTCCATTTGTTGGAGGGAAGCCTTACCAGTGTCCACTTTCTTCTTCTTTTCCTTTACTTCCTCGAGCTTCTTCTCCAACCAATCCACTTTAAAGCCTCCCTTTGCCACGTATGACAATGCAGCAGAAGCTTCATCAAGATCATCATCAGAGATCTCTTGAGGCATCTGGAAAAGCGTCTCAATTGCTCCGAGGAGGACATTCAAGTATGTTGACTTCAGATGCCGATTCTTAGAACAGAACTTTGATGCAATGTCTGGGTATTTTTCAAATATACGCCTCACAGATTCCACCTGTGCGTCGAAAAGAAGAAGGATATATGAACCATATCATAGAAGTTTTTGGAGATATGAAAAAACAATGGCTTTGTTCACACTGTTTCTCTCTCTGATACTTGAGAGGTTATTTCAGGTTGAGATCTTTAATAGTTAATAGTTAATTTTCTTACCTGTGATGGAAAAACCTGAAACCCATTGACATCAACACTTTCATTGAGTTTTTTTGTCTTGTTGAGTAAATCACTAGACACATTCAACTTCATCTTTTTCATCAGAGGTTGGGTTGAGTTCTCTGCATCCTCTGGTACATCAAACACGCCAGTAACTTGAAGAACATCAACCTCAGCAACAATCTTGACTTTGTCCATTTGCCAGAAACCCACCATCTTTGGCATGAAATGCGGTAAGGGGACGGGCAGGAGTCTTCTGATCAAACCACCCTTGTGCTTCTGTAAAATCACGAAACATAGAGCCTATCTAGTAAAAATAGAATCTGCACAAGTCCCATGAGCCCATGACAAGTAAAAATCATAAAAATCTGAACTTTGCTTTGTCTGCCTTCTAAACAGAGATTCAATCACCTTTCACTCGAGAGCGCTCTGATTTACAACTTTAATGCGAAATTTTGTGCGTCTTCTCCATCCACAAGGCAAAGTTTTATAATCAGCGACAAGCAGAACCAGAGACAAACAGTTACTACCCTTAATTTCCTTGTAATAAGCCATAAGCCGCCTGCAAGCACAAAACCATTGGAAACAATTTGGAAGAAAACACTAGAATTTGGAAAAACAAAGTTTTGTGTTTTCTTACCATTTGCAGCGATTCAATTTCAATCGTGCTGATTAGTGGAACACTAGAGGAATGCGACACGTTTCGGCTCCTCGTAGCTCTTAGGGTGGCTGATAGTGTGATAGGACCGCCTCGTCACGTAGCAGAGAAATGGTACCAAATCCAAACCGGATCAAAGAGAAGAAGAGACTTGATAAATAGGGATGGGCATATTATCTGTTAGAGTTGATTAAATTCGATTTGAAATATCCATTCTAAAGTAAAACAAATCATAAAATTAAATATTCGGTAAAAACGTAACAAATCATAAATATTCAAAAATTTCGGATATCTATTTCGCGTCCAGACCTACTTGATATCAAGACAAAACAATTGCGGTTTAGAGCTAGGTTATCTATTAATAATGACAATCTGAATAAATATCAGTTGCATTTCAATAAGTTGCTTATTTTTAAAATTGTTATTTGTGTATTTATGAATTCCATTTTTAATCCAATAAATGTTATTTGTGTTTTTTTATGAATTATCAATTTTAATCCAATAAATGTTTATTAAATTAATGTATCTTTTTTGTTTTGCTTATTTTTTGCTTATTTTTTACTTATATTTTGGTTATTTTTTGCTTTTGTTTTGTTTATTTTTATAAAGATAATAATATATAAATATTATTTCCATTAAATTATGTATAAATCATTTGAAAAAAAAATCTAAGAGAGTTTATATCAATTAGAGAATATTATATGTAAAAATTCAATCATTATTAAGTGAAAGATTGTTTCATCAATATATTGTTGATATTTATATATTGTTAAAGTCATATTATCTCTAATAGATAAAATCAAATCAAACAACAATAAGAAGAGTGGGTATATATAATAAGACTTATGGGTGCGGGTTAAAACTACCTAATTTTCATATATCTACCTTAAACCTAATTTTCATTTATCTACTTTAAAACTCACGAGTGAGCTTTTTAATTATAATTTTGATTTACCAGTTAGGAATCAGGATAATTAATGTTTTTTCAACTTAAAAATCGTCTCTTTTTTCAACCGTATAAAACTTATGGGTACGGGTTGAAACTATTTAATTTTCATTTATCTACCAGGGTAATTTCTACGACGACCCCTACGCCGATGATCCCACGTCGATCCCCCCACGCCGGCGACCTCCAAGCCGATGACCTTTACGCTGACGACCTCCACACCAACGCCTCCGACGACTCCGAGCCTCCGACGACTCCGACGCCTCCAACGACTCCGACGCCTCCGAAGACTCCGACGCCTCCGAAGACTCCGACGTCTCCGACGCCGCCGACGACTCCGACGCCGCCGACGACTCCGACGCCGCCGACGACTCCGGCGACTCCGATTACTCCAACGACCGTGAGAACTCAAATCAAACTTTAAAAGAATAATAAGAGTTTTGTGGAAAAAAATATAAGTCTTTATTAATATTAGCTGGAGCTCGAGATGATACATAAAGTTATGTATTCGGAATATATAGTAAATCATTTGTATTTACTTCGAGGGGTGTATTGGATTATAAATTTTAGAAGATTTGGTGATTCTTTTAAAATTTCATGTTATTGAACTAATGATTTCTAAATGTCTTACCAAATCCTATGTTATTCAATTAAGAATTTATAAAAAGTAAATCAAATCCCCTGTTATTGGAAATATTTTAAGTAGTAGATTTTATAGGATTCTGAGTGATTTTAAGTGGTTTTGGTGGGGTTTGTTAGTTAAAAATATAAAAAACCAAATCTCATAGTTGGGATTTCATAGTCTTTAATAACAAATCATAAGAAATTTCCTAATTCATCCAAAATCATCTAAAATTTCATTAATGGGGGAGTATTGAAACTGAAATTTGGGAGAATTTATAATGATTTGAGTTTTAATGAAATTTTAGATGTGTTTGGGTGAATTAGAAATTTTTTTATGATTTGTTATTAAAGTCTATGAAATCCCACCTAAAACTATAAGATTTTGTTTTTTTATAATTTTAACTAACAAACCCCACCAAAACCATTTAAAATCATTTAGAATCCTCTAAAATTCACTACTTAAAATATTTCCAATAACTGGGAATTTGATTTACTTTTTATAAATTCTTAATTGAATAACATAGGATTTGGTAAGACATTTAGAAATCATTAGTTCAATAACATGAAATTTTAAAATAACCACCAAATTTTCTAAAATTCCTAATCCAATACACCCCCGTAAAACTCAAATCATTTCAAATTCTCCCAAATTTCAGTTTCAATACACCCCCTTCAAATATTTTTCTCTTTGTAATACCATTACCGCAGTCAAAATGGCAGTCTTGTATATTTGTTCAGTCTATTAGCAAACCAAGTATATTCAATATAGAAGTAAAGAAACTAGCTCGTGTCAAACTCAGATCATTTGTGTGAAAAAATTTGTTTGTGTGTAAGCCGCATTTGTAAGAAGAAACAGGTGTAGGTGCAAGGTTGAAACTATAGGAAAAATTAGTATTCTTTTCTAAAAGGCTCGTCTCATTCACAACTCTGTTCAGACCCAAAAAAATTACTTTTTTCATCTCCAATTTCCATTTTTCAAAAAAGGGTTACCCAACCATACTCGGTTCAGGCACTAAGAAATTACGTTGTCATCAAGTAACTTAGCTTTTAAACCATTTGTTCAACGAAACTAAGACACAACCACGACACCAACTAACCAAGCACATAACTAAACTAGGAAGTTTCTGAAAACACAAAAACATCATCAAACGAGAGAGGCACATCGGCAGCCGAAACATCTTCTTTCTTCTTCTCCAGAAGAGCTTTCAGGTCTAAACATTTCTGATTATATTTCTGCAACTCTTCCTCTATTTGTTGCACTGAAGCCTTACCAACGTCCACTTTCTTCTTCTTTTCTTTTACTTCCTCAAGCATCTTCTCCAACCAATCCGCTTTAAAGCCTCCCTTTGCCACGAATGACACAGCAACAGATGCTTCATTCAGATCATCATCAGAGAGCTCTTGTGGCGACTGGCAAAGCGTCTCAATTAGTCCGAGGACGAGATTCATGTATGTTGACTTCAGATGCCGATTCTTAGAGAAGAATGTGGATGCAAAGTCTGGGTATCTTTTAAATATACGCCTCACAGATTGTACCTGTGAATGGTAAGCAAAAATTATGAACCATATCGTAGAGAAACATATATACAGTAGTAGTTTTGTCTTGTTCAACTTAAATCCAGAAACTGAAGAACTACTACTGTTCTTTTCTTTGAGCTTCTCTGAGTTTGCAAATGTTCCACTTAAGCATCAGAGATAAGCAAAGTTTTCTTACCTGTGAAGGAAGAACTTGAAACCCATTGACATCAACGCTTTCCTCTAATTCACCTAATGAGCCCATAACTTCATGAGCAACCGCCTCGACAACAATCATTACTTTTCTATTTACCAAAAATCCGCCATCTTTTACTAGATGTTTGGAAGGAGGGAGTACGGTTGGATATAAAAGATGCATGGGAGACTTCTCATCAAAGTAAAGCTCTGAATCTGTAGCATCTCCAGATACATTGCATCCCATTAGTAGTTACTAGAAATTATTTGAATAAATCATCATTACATTAAGTACTCTCGTGGGGATTAAACATCGATTCTCGCATCTTGGCAACACACTTTAACCTAATCTTAACCAGTCACTCAAATTAAACATCATAGAGCAACGAACAAGTTTTGAAAAATACATAAATAGAATCTACCAGCAGCACAAAAAGTTTCACCTTGTTCCATCTTATCTACTATACTCAAGTAGAAACTGAAATGAAAATCATTTGTGTAATTTAGAAGCAAGAACTCTTTGCAATATCATTCACCAATTTGAATCCAAAGAGAGAGAGCAGACAGGAGATATAATCACCTGTCATTATAGAGAGTTTTTCAGATAACTGATTAACCATAGTTAAGCGAAGTTTAACATGTCTTCTCCATTTAGAAGGCAATGATTGAGAATCTGCTACACCCCGATACTGATACAAGAGCTCAACGTTCTCTCCATTGAAAGTGGCATTGAGACGCTTGCAGAACAAAAAAAAGAGAGAGTGAAAAACTGATATACCATAAAAGGATTAAAAAAACATATTAGAAAAACAAAGGTTCAGTTTTTTTACCATTGACATCCAGCAATCAGAAATGGATCAGAAAAGCATTCATATTTTTTTTTTTTTTTTTTTTTTTTTTTTTTTTTGCTACAACTGTGAATATCATTAAAAATGAAAGTTAGATCTTACAAAAGGAAGTTTTTTATCACCCAGATGAAGTTTTTTTCAACTTGCTTCTCCATTAGTTTGATGATGATGTTGATTACTTGCTTCTCCAACGCTTTAAACAGAGAAAAGGAACACGTTCTGCATAAATGGACTAAAAGTTCATACTTTGAATACTGAAGAGAGAGAGAGAATGCGAAACGTTTTGGCTTCCCAAAAGCGCATAGGGAACAATGATGTGAAGAAGAGTAACTCTATTGGTGCATGCAAAGGCATGTTTTTACTCGTTGGCGGGATTCAATAATATTCTAACATAAAACAAAAATGAGATTATCAGACTCGTTAACGAAGATTAATCTCCGAGACTCCGTTTCCTAACGAAAAGTTCGAAAACAGGGTACTCTGTTTCTCACACAAAGCTTCACCTTGTTCTATCTTATCTAACGATACTCAAGTCTCCACCTCCTTTCCTATGAATCCTTTACTTCAGACTTGTTCTGAGACATCAAAGGAAAGTGATTCATTCACCTACAAGGTTACAAGAATAGTTGCAAATCAGCAAACAACATCGTTGAAACGTGACATTAGCTCTTGCAGCCAAAGCCTCTGCCTTTTCCTTACGCAGCTTGCTTGGCCACGACTCCTCAAGTGCTTTTACTTTTTCTCATACGCAAAGAGCTTTTATCTTCAAGATTCATGAGCATGTGACTCTCAATACTTCGTAAAATATGATAAACTTTCGAAAATATAGTCAATGAACTCTCCAAGATCCTCTGTTTCATGCTCATGCACAGTGGTTTAATTGCTTTTTTTTTTTNGCATGTGACTCTCAATACTTCGTAAAATATGATAAACTTTCGAAAATATAGTCAATGAACTCTCCAAGATCCTCTGTTTCATGCTCATGCACAGTGGTTTAATTGCTTTTTTTTTTTTATACTAAGGAAAACGATAACAAATGTGGTAGCAGAAACTTTGGTAGACCATCAATAACATAAGTTCAATTGCCCTACAAGAGGATCTCTAATTTTGAAACCAATGGAGAAACTAAGAAACCAGAAATAACAAATGCCTAAAAAACAGAAGTCATCAAACAAAATCATCGAAAGACAGAGCAGTTCTTGTGGCTGACAACTCTGACTTCTCCTTCTCTGCAAGAGCATCCAGGTGTGACCACATTTGCTTCAGATTCAGCAGATTTTCCTCTATTTCTTGGAGCCGGACCAAACCAGACTTCTCTTTCTCCTTGTTTTCCATTAGTTGGTCCAGCTTCTTCTCCAGCCAATCCACTTTGAAGCCTGCGTCTTCCAAGTACATCAGCGCAATGTCTGCTTCCGCAAGATCTTCATTGGAGAGCTCCTCCAGTGACTGGCACAACGTCTTTATTAAGCTTAGAAGGAAACTCATACATGCGTTCCCAGATGTTGGTTCTTTGCACGGAACTTCGAAGCAATGTCTGGGTGTTTTTCGAATATACGTCTCACAGATTCTACCTGCAAGTAAAAAAGAATAAAAATAGGTACAAAGAAGATAAATCTAGGTTTCAGAGTAGAACTTTCTCTCTAATAACAACAATAGAAGATGAATCCTCTTCTTACCTGGGAAGCCAAAACCTCAAGCCCATTGACATCGACTGTTTCCTTTACAGGTTGAATCTCCTCAGGCACATTGTTCCAAGTATCCATTGTTTCCTTTACAGGTCGAATCTCCTGACCAAGCACATCATTAGAAGTCTCAGTAACAGACGCCACCACAGTGTTAAAACCCTTATCACCAAGCTCTACTGTATGAGAGGCATCCTCCAAGGACTTGATTTGGTCTAGAGAAGTTCTGTTTGTAGCATTATCATTGGTAACAAGAGCTGAAACCTCGCCATCAACATCTTCTATAGGTGCACCATCGTTTTCACCATCTGAAACAGGAGTTGAAGCATCATCATAATCTGAACCCTCCTCAGACGTGTCATCATCATCACCCGCACCCTCTTCAGATGCATCATCCTCATCATCATCAACATTCTCAGTTTCTTGCGTCACTTGAGACGTGTCATCATCATGGCCATCCGCGCCCTCTTCAAATGCATCATCATCATCAACACTCTCAAATTGAGATTTGACGACAGATGCACCAGAAGCTTGATTTCCTTCTCTGCAACTCAGAGATGATGCAGTAGTATCCACAGGCTCCACTGGCCAAACAGTAGCTGGAAGAACGTGTACCTTGGCGACGATAACGAGTCTTCTATCCATCAGAAACCCTTCACCACTGTCACGAAGTTTGTAAAGGTGCAAGAACTTATCAAAACCCCAACTGTTTGTCTTTGCATCGAAACAGCATTCCCCTCCTAAGAAAAAAAAAATCGAAACTTTGCATAAAAAAAAAATCACTCAACAAATACAGAGATTCTACTACATAGAGAAGTGAAACCACATGACATAGCTATACGGACCAAAGAGCAATGAGCTTATATGAAAAAACAATCACCTGATACTTTGTTCCATTTAGGAGAGAGCATATTCACAAGAGTGAGGGTAAATTGCACGTTTCTTCTCCATCCTTGTGGTGGAAACCCAGGAGCAAGTTTGAGATACACTGATAAGTAATCACTGTGATAAGCTGTAACACGCCTGCACCAAAACCAATATGTCCATCTACATTCAAATAATCTTTGCTCTAACTCTCACACTATCATAATCGATTACCATCACATGATGTGTGCAAATGCTAAATCCAGCTGGCTTGACCACGACTCTTCAAGATTCATAGAGAGATTACTTTATCATCAAGATTCATAGGCAAAAAATGACAAAACTTTCTACATAATGGGTATTTATCATATAGAAAATATAGTCAATGAACTCTCCAAAAGCCTCTGTTTCATTCACAGCGTTTTTATAAAGGAAAACGATGACAAATGAAACTTTGATAGACCATCAACAACACAAGTTCAAATACCTCTTGTTTTAAATCCAATGGAGAAACTAAGATACCAGAAAAACCAAATGCCTAAAAACAGAAGCCATCAAACAATGTCATCGAAAGACAGAGCAGTTCTTGTGGCTGACAGCTCTGACTTCTCCTTCTCTGCAAGATCATCCAGGTGCGACCACATTTGCTTCAGCTTCAGCAGATTTTCCTCTATTTCTTGGACCCGGACCAAACCAGACTTCTCTTTCTCCTTGTTTTCTTTTAGTTGGTCCAGCTTCTTCTCCAGCCAATTCACTTTGAAGCCTGCGTCTTTCAAGTATGCCAGCGCAATGTCTGCTTCCGCAAGATCATCATTGGAGAGCTCCTCAAGTGACTGACACAACGTCTCTATTAAACTGAGAAGAAAACTCATACACGCGTTCCTCAGACGTTGGTTCTTTGCTCGGAACTCAGCAGAAATGTCTGGGTGTCTTTCAAATATAAGTCTCACAGATTCTACCTGCAAGTCAAAAACAGACGTACAAAGCACTCTTGTGATTTGTTTTTCATCTTTTTGAAAGATAGAAAGTAAGAGATTAGGTTAGAACTTTCTCTCTAATAACAACAATTAAGATGAATCCTCTTCTTCTTACCTGGGAAGCCAAAACCTCAAAGCCATTGACATCCATTGTCTCCTTTACAGGTTGAATCTCCTGACCAAGCACATTGTTACAAGTCTCAGTAACAGATGCCGCCACAGTGTCAAACCCCTTATCACCATTTTCTACTGTCTGAGAAGCATCCTCAGAGGACTTCACTTGGTCTAGAGAAGTTCCGTTTGTAGCATTATCATTGGTAACAAGAGATGCAGCCTCGTCGTAAACATCTTCTTTACCATCGTTTTCATCAACCGAAGCAGGAGATGAAGCATCATCATCATCATCATCATCATCATTCGCACCCTCTTCCTCATCATCATCAACATTCTCGTTAGACGCATTCTTAGTTTCTTGCGCCACTTGAGACGTGCCATCATCATCATCATCATCATCATCATCATCATCCGCGCCCACTTGAAATGCATCACCATCAACAGTCACGACTTGAGATTTGGTGACAGATGCATAAGTAATCTTCACAGGTTCCACTGGCCAAACAGTAGCTAGAAGAACGTGTACCTGAGCGATGATAACGAGTCTTCCATCGACCAGAAACCCTCCACTCCTATCACGAAGTTTGTAGAGGGGCAAGAAATTACTAAAACCCCAAGTGTTTGTCTTTGCATCGAAACAGCATTCCCCTCCTAAACAAAATTGAAAACTTTGCATAAGAAATTCACTCAGCAAACACAGAGATTCTACTACACAGAGAAGTGAAACCACGTGACAAAAAAAATCACCTGATACTTTGTTCCATGTAGGAGAGAGCTTATTCACAAGAGTGAAGGTAAATTGAACGTTTCTTCTCCATCCTGGTGGTGGAGATCCAGGAGCAAGTTCGAGATACACTGATAAGTAATCGCCATTACTGTATACATTGGAGTGAGCAGAAAGACGCCTGTACAAAAACCAACAAGTCCATCTAAATTCAAAAATAATAATAATGATCGTGTAATCGTTTTCTCTCTGTTTTTAGTTACCAATTGCAGCCGGCGACGGCGAAGCCGTGAGAGTAGCGCGTCGTCTGATACCAAGGAGAGAAATTGTCCAAAACCCAAGTGAATCTCTTCTCAGTTGGCAAACCCAGTTCCATGTTATCGACAAGGCACGAGAAAAGGTACCAACAATAAAAAAACCCTAAAGTATGGTTAGGGTTTATGGTAATAGTTGAAGGAATGGGAAAAAAAAACAGATTTGCTTTCTCCTTTATTTATAGGTGAGAAATAGTTCAAATTTAACTGACCAAATACAAACCGAACCAATTTAATTTTGGTTGAGTTCGGTTAGAGTTTTATAATCTAAGTTAACCCAACCGAACCGAACCGAAACCGAATTCGGAAATTAAACCGGAATGCTCTAACTCTCACTATCAGAATCAATTACCATCACATGATTCACTTCACCAACGAACCGAGATGTTGATTAATTGAGCCATAGGCTCGAAGCTCACCTATTTTTAAATTTTTCCTTAAAAAAGAAAAATCGAAAACAGGGTACTCTGTTTCTGCACACAAATCTTCACCTTGTTCCATCTCATATACTATACTCAAGTCTCCCATCTCATTGCCTGTGAATAATCCTTTGCTTGAGACTTGCTCCGACTTCTGAGACATCTAAAGAAAGTGATTCACTTACAAGAATCCTTGCAAATCAGCAAACAAAATCGTTGAACGTGAGAGGAGCTCTCGCGGCCAAAGCCAAGCTTAGAAGATTCATTACAAAACATCAACTTTCCTTTGTCTAGAGTGAGCAAGTTAGAAGGATTAATTATGTGTGAAAATGCTAAATCCAGCTGGCTTGACCACGACTCTTCAAGATTCATAGAGAGATTACTTTATCATCAAGATTCATAGGCAAAAATGACAAAATTTCTACATAATGGGTATTTATCATTTCGAAACTGAATTCTCCAAAATCCTCTGTTTCATTCACAGCGTTTTTATAAAGGAAAACGATGACAAATGTGGTAAACCAAAGCTTTGATAGACCATCAATAACACAAGTTCAATTACCATACGAGAGGACCTCTTGTTTTGAATCCAGTGGAGAAACTAAGATTCCTAGAAAACCGAATGCCTAAAAACAGAAGTCATCAAACAAGATCATTGAAAGACAGAGCTGTTCTGGTGGCTGACAACTCTGACTTCTCCTTCTCTGCAAGAGCATCCAGGTGAGAGGAGCTCTCGCGGCTAAAGCCTCTGCTTTTTCCTTACGCAGCTGAGTTTCAAGATCCAAGAACATCTGATTCAGTTTGGGCAAATGTTTCAGAGACCTCATTCAGCTTTGTGTTCAGCAAATCCTATTTAAATCCGACATCAGTCACGACAATTATCTCATCAACATTCCTCAGATCATCCTTGGATCTCGATGAGGTTAAGGGGATCATCCATGGACTTCAATTTGCTTAGAGAAGTTACATCTCTATCAGTCTATCACTAACACTCGAAGCAAGAGATGAAGCGTGTAATCGTTTCTCTCAATACTTGTTCCATCATTGCTGTAAAACCCCATGTGCTAGACTTGCCTTTCAAACAATGCCTCTGTTTCTGCAACATCTTATCAAAATATTTTTATGTAATATCGAATTGAAACATCATAGAACTTTCAAGAAATGATCCAAAACCAACACAACACAGACTTGACCAATATAGAGTTCCAGTCCAAACAAACTCAAGCTTAGAAGATTCATTACAAAACATCAACTTTCCTTTGTCTAGAGTGAGCAAGTTAGAAGGATGATTATATAGAAATATGAGAGTCCAAAAAATTAAGTGTACAAATGCTAAATCCAGCTGGCTTCAAGATTTTATAAAGAGATTACTTTATCACATCAAGATTCATAAGCAACACATGACAAACTTTCTACATATGGGTATTTTTATCATTTCGAATTTATAGTCAATGAACTCTCCAAAATCCTCTGATTCATGCACAACGTTTTATAAAGGAAAACGATAACAGATGTGATAGACAACACAAGTTCAATTACCCTACGAGAGGATCTGTTATTTTGAAACCAGTGGTCAGTGGAGAAACTAAGATACTAGAAAACCAAATGCCTAAAAACAGAAGCCATCAAACAAGATCATCGAAAGAGAGAGCGGTTCTTGTGGCTGACAACTCTGACTTCTCCATCTCTGCAAGATCATCCAGCTTTGAACACTGTAGCTTCAGCTTCAGCAGATTTTCCTCTATGTCTTGGAGCCGGGCCAAACCAGACTTCTCTATCTCCTTGTTATCCTTTAGTTGGTTCAGCTTCTCCTCTAACCAATCCACCTTAAAGCCTGCGTCTTTCAAGTACGTAAGCGCAATATCTGCTTCCACAAGATCTTCATTGGAGAGCTCCTCAAGTGACTGGCACAACGTCTCTATTAAGCTGAGCAGGAAACTCATACACGCTTTCCTCATACGTTGGTTCTTTGCTCGGAAATCAGCAGCAATGTCTGGGTGTCTTTCGAATATACGCCTCACAGATTCTACCTGCGAGTCAAAACAGATGTACAAAGAAGATAAATTAAGGTTTCAGGTTAGAACTTTCTCTCTAATAAAAAAAATAGAGGATGAATCCTCTTCTTACCTGGGAAGCCAAAACCTCAAAGCCATTGACATCCATTGTTTCCTTTACAAGTTGAATCTCCTGATCAAGCACATCATTAGAAGTCTCGGTAACAGATGCCACCACAGTGTTAAACCCCATATCACCATTTTCTACTGTCTGAGAGGCATCCTCCAAGGGCTTCACTTGGTCTAGAGAACTTCCGTTTGTAGCATTATCATTGGTAACAAGAGATGAAACCTCGTCATCAACATCTTCTTTTGGTGCACCATCGTTTTCATCATCTGAAGCAGGAGATGAAGCATCATCATCATCATCATCATCATCATCCGAACCCTCTTCAGACGTGTCATCATCATCTGAACTCTCTTCAGATGCATCATCATCATCATCAACATTCTCGTCAGATGCTTTCTCAGTTTCTTGGGCCACTTGAGATTTGGTGACAGATGCATCAGAAGCTTGATTTCCTTCTTTGCAAATCAGAGAAGATGCATTAATAATCCTCACAGGTCCCATTGGGCTAGCAGTAGCTGGAAGAACTTTTACTTCAGCGATGAAAATGAGTCTGTTATCCACCAGAAACCCTTCACGTATGTCACGAAGTTTGTCAAGTGACAAGAACTTACTGAAACCCCAAACGTTTCTCTTTGCATCGAAACAGCATTGGCCTCCTATCATGTCCAAAACCAAAAAAAAATCGAAACTTTCCATAAAAATTTACTCAGCAAATACAGAGATTCTACTGAAATCACATGACAAGAACCATAGAGCTTAAAAGGTAGGAACGGATCAACACACATAGCACAATCACAACCCCAAGAAAGAGATTCTTAAAACCAAATCAAGAAGCTTATATCAAAAGAATCACCTGATACTTTGTTCGATTTAGGGTTACGCCAGAACTTATTCACAAGAGTGAAGGTGAATTGCACGTTTCTCGTCCATCCTGGTGGTGAATATCCAGGCGCAAGTTCCAGATACAAGGATAAGTAATCGCCATTACTGTATACACTTGGGTAAGCAGAAAGACGCCTGTACAAAAAAAAAAACGAAAAAAAAATCAAACCTAAAATCAAAACTCCACAAAAGACGAAAAGAAAAATTTGTTTGATTAAAATCGTGTTCTTTCTTTTTACCCATCGCAGCCGGCGACGGCGAAGCGGCGGGAGTAGCGCGTCTCACCATCCCAAGTCTCATCATCCCAAGAAGAGAAATTTTCCAAAACCCAAGTGAATCTCTTCTCAGTCATGATGAAAAGTTGACGACGGAGCAAGAAAAGGTACGAGCAATTAAAACCCTAAAGGCTGATTCTGATGCCACAATGTGCTTCCCAAATCCAGTATGGTAGGGTTTATGTCTTAATAGTTGAAGGAAAGGGGAAAGAAATAGCTTTGCCTTCACCTTATTTATAGCTGAAAATTGTTGAAATTTAACCGACCGAATACTAAACCGAGCCAATAGGTCGGCTAAAGTAATTATCCGAACCAAACCGAATTCGAAAATTAAACCGAAATGCCTACGCTTACCTTTTAGATTGGTTTTTCTCACTTCCGGTTCGATGGATATGATGGGCCTACAAAATAAAGAAGGCCCATATTGAAGATCCGAAGTTGAGAGCCTCTCAAGATGGTTTAGGCAAAAAGTGATGATGTTAATTGAGGAAGAAGAAAACTCTGCAAACTTTGCTCTTTAACTCTTTCTTCTTCTTCGTCTACTTCGTTTCTCTTTCATTCGAGCTTTCTTCCTCTCGCATATCGTCAATTCAAAGGTAAATTTGCTATTCTGTAAACTTAGGCTTTCTCTTTTCTTCTTCAGTCTCTCTACATCTCTCCTTTCCGTGGATGATTTCTCTCTTCTCGACACGATTAACCCCCCATCATCTAGCTTTCTCGATCCGGTAGATTTGATTTGATTTTACTTCACGGGTTTTCAAATTATGTGATTAGTAGCTTCCCAGAAATTTTTTCTGCTGATATCGTAACATTATCTAGCTTTGATTCCCGAATTTACTTCTGACGATTCGAAATATCACTTGGGGTGAGATCATCTGATGTTTCTCAAATTTTCCTGATTTCTAGAGTGGTGAATCGGAAAATGTCGTCAGTCGATTTACCGCCAAAGGGTGGGTTCAGCTTCGATCTGTGCAAAAGGAATGACATGCTTATACAAAAGGGTCTTAAAGCCCCAGGGTTTCTCAAGACTGGAACTACTATCGTTGGGTTGATTTTTCAGGTCAGTGTTCCTCTCATCATACTCTAAAATGTATAGGCTTTGTGTTTGGTTTCATAGCTTTTGTGTGTTTTAGCTTAGTGTAATTGTTGGATAGTAAGTTCTCCCTTATGGCTGTTTGCAAGTTATGGAAGTGAAAAAGTGACTCGAGGTTCGAGATTTATGGGCTAAGATGCAAATGTTAACAATTATTTAGGAAAGAAGTTGGCTTTAAAGGCCTAGTGCTTTGATATTCCACAGAGAGAGGGTTATGGGATTGTAATTGTGGAGCACGGGTTGTGTGATAGGCGTATATCAATGGTAGCTTCAGATAACAATTGGATTGCTCTAACTGTTGTGAGAATGTTTGGTGGGAACATGAAAGTATGAATTGTTGTTGCTTTTTATTAGCTATTTGCCTCTCTCTGTATACTACTGCATGAATTATGCTATGATGTGTGAGTACACGCCTCTGTGTTCTTGATGTTCTCTTTCAGATTCTCAATAGATGATTGATGAAGATATACATTGCTGATTTCATATATTTGTTTGTATAGGATGGTGTGATACTTGGTGCTGATACACGGGCAACTGAAGGGCCCATTGTTGCTGATAAGAACTGTGAGAAGATTCACTATATGGCACCAAACATTTACTGTTGTGGTGCAGGAACCGCTGCTGACACCGAAGCAGTAACTGGTAATTCTTAACAACCAATTTTTTTATACTGCTGCCCCCAAATCAAAGTTTGGTTTCTTTGAAATTTTGTGTAACTCGATAAAAACTCAATGCTTAGATATTTTGATTTCTATCTCCCTGTTCAGATATGGTCAGCTCGCAGTTGCGGTTACATAGATTCCAAACTGGCCGGGACTCTCGGGTCATTACTGCTTTGACCCTTCTCAAGAAACACCTTTTCAGGTATTTTTGCTTTATCATGACTAGAAACTCGTGTTATCTTTTACTAAGAGGCATATGTAGTTTAACCGCTCAAGTATCGTTTCAGCTATCAAGGTCATGTCTCAGCTGCTCTTGTGCTTGGTGGAGTTGATATCACCGGGCCTCATCTTCATACCGTAAGTTTTAAACTCCTGATCAAATCTCTGAGTCGTAAATATATTTTCTAGTTCATGGCTATTGTATTCATCTATAACGCTATGGTTAATATGCAGATATACCCTCACGGTTCCACTGACACTCTACCATTCGCTACAATGGGCTCTGGTTCTCTTGCTGCCATGTCAGTGTTTGAGGCAAAGTATAAAGAAGGTCTAACTGTAAGTAGAGCAGAGACATTTATCCTTATATTTTCCAGATTTCTACTGTCTGTATGTTTTATTCTTGACACAAATCCTCCAGAGAGACGAAGGAATCAAGTTGGTTGCTGAAGCCATATGCTCTGGTATATTCAACGACTTGGGCAGTGGTAGCAACGTGGATATCTGTGTGATCACAAAGGTTTGTCATTCTCCATCTTCCTCTGTGTCTGATTCACACGATGCTTGAGCCTTTTCATCATGTTGTCACTCGTTACGGGTCTGTTTATTACCTGACAGATGTTAGACTAACCGAGTGATTGGCCACAAAACTAACGGTTAGGATTAGATATGTCTTTTACCTTTGCGTTGAGACTTACTGTTTGAGATAATTTTGGGACAGGGGCACAAAGAATACCTAAGGAACTACATGGAGCCAAACCCAAGGACCTATGTTAGCAGCAAAGGCTATTCATTCACCAAGAAAACCGGTAAGAAACTAGTTGATTGTCTTGATTGTTTCTGCTTCCAATCTTCATAATGTAGTGAAACTTGGCTGGTTCGATCATAATCTTGTTCTTACTGTTCACTTTCTCTGCGAAAACAGAGGTTCTGCTCACCAAAATCACACCGTTATCTGAGCGAGTCGAAGTTGTAGAAGTGACTGGTGAAGAAGCTATGGAGGAATGATTCTCACTCGTGTGACAACACTGTTCTACTTTGTGTCTGCATCACATGACTGTCATATTTTACATGTTATGTACTTGTTTACATTTTAAGATAAAAATCGAATCTTCATTTGCTTCCATTTCGTCTTTAGATTTGATTTGAAGTTTGAACCTATGATAATGGATGAGATTCGGTTTTGCAATCTATCAGTCCTGAAATTCTCGCATCATCGATCATCACTTGTAAAAACACAACCAAAATCTGTGAAAGCATAACCACACTCAGAACTGGTTTTATGCTTCACCTCACTCAGAACAGGTACTTGGTTAAAAATTACACATAGACTAATAATCTTGAATTACACAGAACAGGTGTCTAATTCAAGATTATTAGTCTAGGAAAACCAAAGAATATTGATTTATATGAAAGAAGAATCTATGTAACTATATACGGGGTCATTCAATAGGCAACGAACTCGATTCTCTTCATTCATTAGGTAAAGGACTCGATTCTCTTTCCAGTAAAGTTATTCGTTAGTTTTGATTAACAAAGTAGGTAATCTAATGTTCCAATTCAAGATAAGTTGAACTATAAAATCTACTCACCAAAAAAGATAATAATCAATTCATTTCTTGTTCTTGTTTTTTTTCTTTCTATTGTTCTTTTTAATATAAACAGGAAAACAAAAAAAAAAAAAAGAGAAAAGAGAAGCTGAAAAATTTTCCTAAAAAAAAATGGAAGAAGAATTTTCCAACATAGAAATCCTGTATGAAATGGATTTAAAACTATGCCCCACTCATGATGATTCTTGTCTAAAGTCTACAAAAATCTCAGCAAAATGCAATGCGTGTTACGAATATCGTTATGACAGCAAGCAAGGATTCAAGTGTGATCTCTGCGATTTTTATGTCCACGAGGAATGCATCAACGTCAACATTCCTTCTCGTCATAAACACCCTCTCCAGCTCGCAAGGTGTGACAGAGGTTCTGAATCATGCGCTCTATGTGAAATCTGTGAGGTGACACTACTGTATCAATGTTCACAATGTGGTTTTCGTATATGTATCTTATGTGCGAGAAAATCTCTGATCTTGAACGGCGCTAAGGCCCACGAGCACAAACTCCTCCAAGTACCGATGAAGCTCTCCTTCACCTGTGATGCATGTGGGTTGTGCAGTTCCGACTATCCGTGTATTTGTTATCAATGTTGTTTCATAGTCCATAGAGCATGCATCTCCTTACCACGTGTTATACACATCAATCGACACGACCACCGCATCTCTCATGTTTCCTCTCTTGGCCCGGGGAAGTGGATTTGTGGAGTATGCCGTGAGCCTGTTAATGGAGAGTGTGGAGCATACTCTTGCTTGATTTGCTCTTATGTTGTTCATTCAAAGTGTGCAACAAATCCTTATATTTGGGATCAGAGAGAACTCGAAGGGGTACCCGAAGAAGAAGAAGAAGGTAAGCCATTCCAAGTGATTGATCAAAACCTAATAAAACATTTTAGCCATCAACACAATCTGAAGATGTCAATATCATCATCACTAGGACTCAAAGAAGGTAAACATTGCTATGCATGCACCCTTACTCTTAACTCTGAAGTGTGTTACAAATGTACACAATGTGATTACATACTTCACGATGCATGCGCTAATCTCCCTCTCAAAAAAAGACACCCGATTAGCAACCAAAAACTTACTTTGTGTGCCAAAGTTCAGCATGACAAGCTTGTTTGTAAAGCTTGTTTACGTTATTGCACCGGTTTCTCATATATTGCAAATAATGACATCATCGACGTGCGTTGTGCTTCAATTTCTGATGCATTTAAGCATGAAAGCCATCCACATTGGTTGTTCCCATTTACATACGAAAGTTTAGCCAAGAGGTGTGAAGTTTGTGACTCTTCACATTGGATGTATCTACGTTGTATTAATAAAGATGATTGTGGCGGCTTCACTTTATGCTTCACATGCGCTACCCTACCAACACTGGTAAGACACAAATACGATGACCATCCTCTCTCCTTATGCTATGGTGAGGGAAATGTGAACTCAACATGTTGTTGCGGGATATGCGAAGAGGAAATATACCCAAAGAGTTGGTTTTACAGGTGCAGTGATTGTTGCTCCACTCTTCATACTAAATGTGTATTTAAAAATCTAATACATCCAAAACCTGGATACAATTTAGTGATACGTGACAAGGGAATATTTGATTTGCTTCCCAACAATAGTCTGTCTCGACCGATTTGCTATTTATGTAAAACTCGTTGTATGGGTGATTTGGTTCTAAACCATAAGGCGGATACAAGTCTATTCATGTGTTGTTCTTGTGGCTTCCCTGAGATAAATCTAGAGTAAAAGGTACATGCCACAAGTGTATTGCGATGATTAGTTCCCGAATTCATTTCTTCTTATGTATAATCGCATGATATTATCATAAATATCTTGTAATTAATCGCATCATTTGAAAAGAGCTTTTTATTTATAAACAAATCTTTTTCTGTTAAGTTTCTTTGCTTCCAACTCAAAACCAATTGGCGATGACTGTATTGGCCCAAGTCCCTTATATATTGCTCAAAATTCCTCCCAACTTCCGATGTAGGATATATCTTACACATACTGTTTAGAAATTAAGGCTTCATGGCCCATTAATCTCTACTAATCACAATATTTTCTTCCTTGAAACAAAGCTACTTGTCAGATCTCTGTTGACATTCTCTTTGTTCTGCAGAAGTGACTGAAGCACACAATAAGAGGTTATCATCAAAATCGAATTAAAACCAATTGTAATATACTTTTGTGAGACCTCCTCATATTCTTTGGCATCACAATGCAAACATGTACTAAAATCAGGAGCAAAATCTAATTTAAGTTTCAAAATGCAATAAAATTGGAACCAAAACAAAACAAAAAGAACATTAGCAGCTTCCTTCATCACTCCCTTTCTCTGACTATGAACCAGAACCTTACCTAAGAGCATCTCCATCAACTGGTTATAAAAGAGTCTCTCAACAATTACTAAATAATAAATATTATTATTATATTAAATAGAGATAACTTTTAATAATATAATAAGATATGAGTTTCTCAAACTCTCCAAAGTCTCTCATATGAGAAACTATGAATTGAGAAACTCATATCTTATTATATTATTTTTCATAGTTTATTGCTTTTTGAGAGATTCTCTTAGAGACCATCAATGTAGATGGCCTAAGATCATCTGCATTAGTTAGAGACTCATCTCTCATCCAATATCATATTAATATTATAAGTAATTTATTTTAACGATTAATTTTAGATTTATAAAAAAAATGATGTGTTTCAAGCGTCTCTCGAAGTCTCTTATTTGAAAGACTCATCTCATTCTCTCTTTTTTTTTTTTTTTTACTATTTTTCTTTTTCTTTTTAATAGTAAGAGACCCATTAAAAGACTTCTTCCAATGATGGTTTAAGCATCCAAAAATCTGATTAATAGGAATCAGTATATTCCTTAACAACAGCATCTCAATACCTTCTCTAAGAAAGAGGAAATTAGATTGAGACCATATCCGTTTAACCAACGTACATTCAAAGAGAACATGATTTATTGATTCTCCATCCATCCCACACATACATCATCATCACCAGTTCTTCTGAGAGAAGCTGGTTTTCTCAACTCATCTTTGATGGGTCTTTTTTTCTTTTTGGTTGGGCGTATTGTGAGGATTGTTGTATGATGTATGGTATATTGCATTGCGTTAGCAACTAATTTCAGAAGCTCTCAAACTTATGCAGTTTTTTTTTCGTATAAATTTTTTATTGTTAGTAACTTAAAAATTGTAGAAAACAACTAATTTAGTTATAAGATATAAAACTGTTAGTCCCTAGATTTAACAATGTTTATTTGTTTGTTATCAGTTAAATAATGTTTTGACATCTACTATGAACCAACTCAAAATATTTCATCGTCGTCGTAAATCGTAATAAAGTTATTTTGTACCAAGGGAGACCAAATATGTAACGATCCGGGTCCAGACTCATTTCAATAATTTTAAACAGATTGAGTTAGCTACCTATGTCACCAAAGTGCACTTATCTTTTCGGTCACTGGTCCCGAGAGAACTCCACAGTTAAGCGTGCTTATGCTGGAGTAGGACTATGATGGGTGACCTTCCGGGAAGTCTTCTGCGGAACCGTGTGAGTGGAGCCAAAACACGGGAAAAGATTATGTGGTGATTGCAGGGTCAGTAAATAAGTCGGTTGGGATCCGGAAAAAATAACGCACCGACCGTCGGACAGGGGCGGGGAGCCCACGAGCCCGACGGAGGAATGGGTGACTCGCCGGTAGGGGCGGTTGGGGCGTTACAAGTGGTATTAGAGCCTAGGGAAGTCAAACTGGTTCTGTCCCAGGAGACTGTCTTGGGATTTGGGGGTTAAGGCTCACGGCGGGGTGATAATCCGGGGACGAATTTTCGTTTAGTAGGGGAGAATTGTAACGACCCGGGCCCGGCCCATTTCAATAAGTTTAAATGGATTGATTTGGCTATCTATGTCACCAAAGTGCACTTATCTTTTCGGTCACTGATCCCGAGTAAACTCCACAGTTAAGCGTGCTTATGATGGAGTAGGACTAGGATGGGTGACCTTTCAAGAAGTCTTCTGTGAAATCGTGTGAGTGGGGCCAAAACACGGGGAAAGATCATGTGATGATTGCATGGTCAGTAAATAAGTCGGTTGGGGTCCGGAAAAAATAACGTACCGAACATCGGACAGGGACAGGGGCCCACAGCACGTGAGAAGTGTTGGGCCTCGCAGGTAGGGGCGATCGGGGTGTTACAAAATACGCACCGGGAGACCAAGATATCGACCGCACGACAGTCGTCTCGTCCGAATTTCCACCACGAGCCATCATCACACTCAGTACAAGTACTTACTTGGTCGACGTAGTTTGAAAGCATGTTGAGAAAAGTCATCATTTGGTTCGAGCCAACTTTACACATGGCCGAGAGAATCTTACACACGTACAAGAGGCGACATTACATCTGATTCAGCCGAGCCAAGTGACATATATCTTGCCCAGTTCATTAAAATTCATTCAAACAAGAAAATTAACGTAGGCAAAAACCAGCGAATGAAAAAAGAATGAAGAAGAAATAAATGCAATCAATAACAAATCAAACTAAGTTAATGATAATTCTAACTCACATAAACTACACTAAACATTTGAGCCGAGCTCGAATGCTTTACTTTTTTACTTTCTACACTCCGACCTAAAATTTTGCACTCATTACTTGTTATATTTCAATTCGGTCTAAATAATCTTTATCCGAATTCTTTCATTATTTGATCCACATTCGCCTTTTCTACTTTTTGATCCTTTGTCATTAAAGACAAACTCAATTCTTAAACTGAGTTAAACTATAAATCATTGATTGTCCATTTTTTCACATCAACAAATACAAACTAGTAGTTGACCTAGGGAATGAACGTTTGTGGAATTTAGCTAGGCTATCAGCATATATGTATTTGCTCCCCTATTTATTTGCGTAAAGCTGAAGTTACAAATGGAATGAAAGAAGAATCTCTTTATCGTGTCTAATTCAAGATCATGAGTCTAGGGAAAAAAAAGAAAAGAATATTGATTTATATGAAAGAAGAAACTCTGTAACTAATCACATTCGATCGGCAATGGACTCGATTCTCTTCATTCAATAGGCAAAGGACTCGAATCTCTTTCCAGTAAAGTTATCCGTTAGTTTTGATTATCAAAGTAGGTAATCTAATGTTCCAATTCAAGACAAGCTGAACTATAAAATCTACTAACCAAAAAGAGAATAATTAATTCATTTATTCTTTCTGTTTTTATTATTGTTCTTTTTAATATACAACAAAAATTCTGTGAAAGAAAAGGAAAAAAAAAGGAGAATCTGTAAAATTTTCCTAAAAAAAAAAATGGAAGAAGAAAGGTCCAACATAACAACCCTCGATGAACTGGATTTAAAATTATGCCCGTCTCATAATGATTCTCGTCTGAAGTCTACAAAAATCTCATCAAAATGCTATGCGTGTTACGAAGATGGCCATGACAACAAGCAAGGTTACAAGTGTGATTTCTGCGATTTTTATGTCCACGAAGAATGCATCAACGTCAACATTCCTTCTCGCCATAAACACCCTCTCCGGCTCATAAGGTCTGACACAAGGGTGTCAGGTTTTGAATCATGCTCTCTATGTGAAGACATTGAGTTTACACCATTGTATCAATGTTCACAATGTGCTTTTCTTATATGTATCCAATGTGCGAGAAAACCTCTGATCTTGAACGAAGCTGAGGCCCACGAGCATGAGCTCCACCAGGTACCGATAAAGCTCTCCTTCACTTGTGATGCATGTGGGTTGTGCAGTTCAAACTACCCGTGTATTTGTCATCAATGTTGTTTCATAATCCATAGAGCATGCATCTTCTTACCACGTAATATACATATCAATCGCCACGACCACTTAATCTCTCATGTTCCCTCTCTTGGCTCGGGGAAGTGGATTTGTGGGGTATGTCGTGAGCCTGTTAATGGAGAGTGTGGAGCATATTCTTGCTTGATTTGCTCCTATGTTGTTCATTCAAAGTGTGCAACACATATGTTCATTTGGGATGGAGAAGAACTCGAAGGGATACCTGAAGAAAAAGAAAGTAAGCCATTCGAAGTGATAGATCAGAACCTAATAAAACATTTTAGCCATGAACACAATTTGAAAATGACAATATCATCACTAGGACTCCAAGAAGGTAAACATTGCTATGCATGCACCCTTCCTTTTAATTATGAAATGTGTTACATATGTATACAATGTGATTTCATACTTCACAATGCATGCGCTAATCTCCCTCTGGAAAAAAGGCACCCGGTGCACAACCAAAAACTTACTTTGTGTGTCAAAGTTCGGCATAACAACTATGTTGTTTGTAGAGCTTGTCTACGCTATAGCACCGGTTTCTCATATACTGTAAATCACGACATCAATATTGATGTGCGTTGTGCTTCAATTTTTGATGCATTTAAGCATGAAAGCCATCCACATTGGTTGTTCCCATTTACATACGAAAGTTTAGCCAAGAGGTGTGAAGTTTGTGACTCGTCACATTGGATGTATCTACGTTGTACTAATAAAGATGATTGTGGCGGCTTCAGTTTATGCTTCACATGCGCTACCCTACCAACACTGGTAAGACACAAATACGATGACCATCCTCTCTCCTTATGCTATGGTGAGGGAAATGTGAATTCGACATATTGTTGTGGGATATGTGAAGAGGGAATATATCCAAAGAGTTGGTTTTACAGGTGCAGTGATTGTGGCTCCACTCTTCATACTAAATGTGTATTTAAAAATCTATTACACCCAACAAAAGTCAGTCTAGTGATAGATGACAAGGGAACATTTGAATTGCTTCCCAACAAAAGTCTGTCTCGTCCGATTTGCTCTTTATGTAAAACCCGTTGTATGGGTGATTTGGTTCTAAACGATAAGGCGAATACAAGTCTATTCATGTGCTGTTCTTGTGGCTTCCCTGAGATAAATCTATTGTATTGCGACGTTTAGTACTCGAATTCAATTCTCCAAATTTATAATCGCATGCTATTAATAGTATTTGAAAAGAGTTTTTATTTATAAACATAATTGTTATTTTATTTTTCCGAAACAAACTATAAACAAAATTCCTAATATTTTTCTTCCTTGAAGCAAAGCTACTTGGCCCGGTCTCTATTCACATTCTCTTTGTTTTGTAGAA
Source organism: Alliaria petiolata (assembly GCA_020283515.1). Lineage (NCBI taxonomy): Eukaryota > Viridiplantae > Streptophyta > Magnoliopsida > Brassicales > Brassicaceae > Alliaria > Alliaria petiolata. The sequence goes on from JAHZTW010000001.1 coordinate 183,807,443, forward strand.
GAGACCAAAGTAACCAATAAGAGGTGAACATAAAAATCAATCAAAACCAAATGTACATACCTTTCTGAGAGCTCCTCAGATTCCATGGCACCACAATGAGAACCGGTAAATCAGGAGCAAAATCTCATTAAAGTTTCAAAATGAGATGAAAGTGGAATCAAAACAAAAAGAGTAACCTTTGCAGTTTTCTTCATCATTCTCTTGCTCTAGCTCTGAACCAGAACTTGACCTAAGCATCCAAAAATCTGATTCATCGGAATCAGAACGTATCTTCCTTAACCTCAAAACCTTCTCTAGGAATTGGATAATTAGTTTGAGACCATACCTGTCTAACTGATACGATCCTCAAGGCTGAGGTTCGCTTGGATGGATGATGGAGGCTGAAAGCTGGACTCAAGTCACTATCTTTCAGCCGGTCGGATGGAATATGGTCGAAGTGGAAAGATGGCACCTGTCAAGGGACTAAAGTCACTCCTTGAGAAGGATGGTCGGATGATGATGAATAGATGGTGGATCGAAGAACGCCACTCAAGAGTGTGAAAACTCTTGTGATGAGTTCACAAATCTAGTCTCAAGGAATCGCACACAAGAGACATAGATTCAAACATTTACTAAATAAATAAATCCATCTTATTTAGATAAACAAAACAAAGCATAAACTTTAGAGAAAACTCTCTTAATTTCCAAAAATTTCAATGTGTTTTTACAATGAGAACAATTGAGCTTTTATAGCTCTTACAAGGAATCTTTACAATAAATTACATTTAAAGGAAATTATACACATTTAAATAAAAAGAGCAAAATAAGGTAAATCAAATAAAAGTCTTCTTGCCACCAATTTTGCCTTGAACTTGAATGAGGATCTTTGACTTTGTGAATTTATGACCATGATATTTTGATAATATCTCCACATATTGGTAACCTTTTATTTTATGGTTTTGGATATTGTATCATTCTCTCCCTCTTCAAATGGTCGTTTAACCTTGAGAACTCTTTTTTTTTTTTTTAACAGAAAAATCGAAGAAGAATCCAAAACAAATGGTACAATTTTTTTTTTTTTAAGAAAGAATAGACAAAACACTACAAGAAAACATACTTTTTACGAGGACCGAATTCGTGGCAAATTCGTCGTAAATCGACATTCGCAACGAATTTGCCACGAAAGTTCAATCGTCGGTAATCGATCGTCGCGAAAGCAAATTCGTNATGCCATATAGTGTAAATTTCGTGGGGTATACCAATTGTGGTTACCATGGCTTTTGCCTCTATCATACTGATCTTTGGCATAGTCTAGATCAGTAGAGTATAGTCTCGACCATTTTTTTTTGATGCCTTAGGCGATCTTAAGGAATTTTCATTTCCTTTTGCCCATTGTTTCTATTTGGAAACCATTCTTATAACTCAATGGGCTTTATATGGGTGAAAAATTCATGCCCTTTTAGGCAATGACTTTTGGTCGAGATTTTATACTTGCAATAAAACAAGCAATAAAACATTCATATTATCAAGCAAGAAACAAACAAGATAATAGCAATAAAATAAACTCAAAGTAGTTTAATGCAAAACAAATCCAAAGACATAAAACCAAAGCAAAGTAAACATAAAAGCAACAAAACAAATAGAACTCAAAGTCTAAAATCATTTTAAGAAATCGGAAGTCTCATACTTCGTGAGATCATCATTATCCATAAGATCATCCTTTTCATTATCAAAATCGCCCTCATTGTCATGCTCATGTTCACGCTGGATCATGTTGGCCTCGGGATTCTTCCCTTTAACACTCCCTTGATAAAGATCCACAAGGTGTCTGAGAGTTCTACACGTCTTGGCCCAATGATTGTCCATCCCACACCGATGGCAAACGGACTTGGTCGGGCCGGACTTGTGTCCGGTCTGGTTCCCGTGGCCACGCCCTTGACCACGGCTTTGTCCGCGGTTAAAGTCAGATCCGCGGGCATTCCCTCGACCATATGGGTGGTAGCGACCACGCCCTTGTCTCGTTCCACGCCCACGGCCGCGGTTAAAATCAGATCCACGGCCGCTATACTTTTGGTATCTTTGGACATGGTTTGCCTCGGTTTCCATCTTAGTGTCCTCGGCCACATGGGCTTCTGGAAGTGGGGTTGATCCAGGAGGTCTCATCTCGTTGTTTCTCATAAGCAATTCATTGTTTTGCTCCGCAAGCAATAAACAAGAGATCAAACTTGCATAGGTAGTGAAGCCTCTCTCACGATACTGTTGCTGTAGCAACACGTTGCTTGAGTGGAAGGTCGAGAAGGTCTTTTCAAGCATATCCTTCTCTGTCACAATCTCGCCACATAGCTTCAATTTTGAAACTATCTTAAATAGGGTCGAGTTGTATTCATCCACGGACTTAAAGTCCAGGAGCCTTAAGTTAAGCCAATCATATTTGGCCTTAGGCAGTATAACCATCTTCTGATGATCATATCTTGCCTTTAACTCCTTCCAGAGATCAAGAGGATCCTCAAGCGTCAAGTATTGATCTTTGAGACTCTCAACGAGATGGTGGCGTATGATTAGAATCGCCTTATACTTATTCCTCTCGGATTCGTTATTTGCATCATTAATGCATTCACCGAGCCCTTCTGATTTCAGCATGATCTTTGCATCTAAAGCCCATTGCAAGTAATTATCTCCCGAGAGATTAAGGGCTGCGAAGTCCAAATTGTTGACTTTCGCAATCTGAAATCAAGCATCGGTTTTTCTTAGGCTTTTAGGGTTTCTTTCAACCGATTTTATTTTATGCATCATGCGATTTTAAATCAAGCAAGTTTCCAATTTTAATCCTAACATGCAATTCTAGGTGATAAAAGAAAACAGGAAATTTTCCAATTTCAAAATAAGGAAATCATCCCAATATCAAATAAGGAAACTTTCCAAAACAAATAAGGAAATTTTCCAAAACAAATAAGGAAACTTTCCAAAACGAATAAGGGAATTTCCAATTTGCGATTTTAATGTTTAGAAACAATCCATGCGATTTTACCAAAACAAGCAATCAATCCTCTACAAGCACATGAATCGATTTTAGGGTTCAAGTAGTATTAATGTTCAAATTCGATTATGACATGTAATGCTATCATGCGGTTTTAAAAACATTAAACAAGCTAAGGAAAACGGTTTTAAATCAAGCAAGCAAGTTCATCAAACAATCCGAGTTTTAGGGTTTCATACGCTTAGGTCCAATTCGATTTTTAGGTTTTAAGAAATCAAACAAGTTTAAACATACAAAACGATTTTTAGGTCTTATCTTTAGCTTAGATTCAATTCAATTCAAGTTCTCAAAAATCAAACAAGTAGAACATAAGAGAATCGAGTTTTAGGGTTTGGTAATATTAAGATCCAATTCGATTTTCTTTGTTCTTAGTTTAGGGTTTTACCTTGATCCTTCTTTTGGGTTGACTGGAAAAGAACCAGGAGCTAAAGACCTCGGAAAACAAAACTTCAGGATCGGATTTGCTTGGAGGCGGCGGCGGCAGATCGGCGGCTGCGGCGGCTGCTCGTCGGAATTAGGGTTTAGGGGCCGGCGGCTGCTTCAGGGTTTTTCAGAGCTCTCGTGCTGATAACGTGTTATGAATAACTTGTATTCTGTATATTATTATGGAGGACCAATGGTCTCTTTATATAGTGGTTACATCAAGGAGAGAAAAGGAAATTGTCCTTTTACTACTCATAAAAGGAATAGGAAAACTTCTACTAATCCTATTGGTATTAGAAAAAGGAAATCCTATCTCTAATAGGACTTGATCTTCACGCTGAAACTAGACCACGGATTGGGCCTGATGAACTGAGCCGGTTATGAACATCCAAACCTCAATGGTTTATAACATATCTAAAGTTTTAGCATTTGTGTAATTTATGCCGATTTGTTTTACAAATATTGAATTTTAGTTTTTCTTTTTTGTTTCAGATTAGTCCTTGATCGCATTCGGGATTTTTTAGCACTGAGGCCCATCTCATTGTTTATGGGCTGTTGACACAATACAAAGGGGAACATTAACGGGCGTCACTTTCTCACCCATCATCAGAGACCAAAGAGACTTAACTTTGCTCAGACTCTTAAAACAGCTTAGCTTCTGAGAAGAATCTTCGAAACAAGAGGAAGCTTCAACCATACTTACTCGAGTCCCAAACATACCCGTTAACTTAAAATTTGACAGCAAGTTTTGTCCCGAATTCAAAAAACTTCCCTTTGTGCAACAAAGGGCTTTGATTATGCAGAGAAACCTCAATTCAGTGAAGTTTTTTAAAAAAAGCAAACCTATTTTAGTAATCTTATAGCGTGATTGGTAAGTACATCAAAGCCAGAGAGGTTGAGCAAAATAAGCTATTGCATTATCACATTGTGCCACAAAATGCATTCCCTAAAAGCTATACTAAGCTTGAGACTCCACCAAAAGCATATATCACATCTCACTAAATATATATATATGCAAATCTAAGTAAAGAAAGCCATTAAAGGTTCAAGCTTTAAGAACCGTTTTTGTCTGCATTCTCTTGCTGAGCTTCGTGTGGATGACGACGGTGAAGAGCCTTAGCTTGTTCTTGACCCATTTGCTGATAAATCTGTGGATTCAAAACCCCAACACTCCCAGACAACCCTAGTCCAACTCCAGGCATTTGATTATTCCCAAAACGCATCTCTGAAGAAGCATTGAAATCAAACTCAAGAAACCCACTTCCACAATTCAAATCAAATCCTCCAGTGCTTGAAGCATTAGCTCCACCACCAAACCCAGTTTGATTTGGCCAAAACCCATTTGCAATTTGAGACCTTGGGGCTACTTTAAGGCTCAAATCGGCGGTGAGAGGAGGTCGAGAAACAGAGTCGGCGGCTCCGGCGGGTTTGATTCCTCTTCCGGTGGCGGAGATAATCGACGGCTCAGCATGGTGAAGCAGCCATTGAAGAGTCTCGCCGTCGGTTTTGTGACCTAATTCTCTAGTCAATTGAAAAATCCTCGCTGCACAGAGTGGAGGCAACCTAATTCTTCGACCTCTTCCTTCGACTTTAAGGTGTCGATCTTTGGTCGGTTTCTTCTGAATCTGATGATTCTCATCCTTCTCCCTCTGCATCTCCTTCCACTTCCTTTTCCCTTCCACAGTGTTGTAACCCTTAACATCGGTTTCTCTCGTCTTCTTCTTCTTCTTCTTCTCGCTGTCCTGATTCTCTGGTGCAGGGTTTAAGAAATTTGGTAGATTTGGGTTCTTGGGATCCATGATGATGACAAAGGTCAAGGCTTGGCGACTTTTTGGTTCCAGGGTAAAAAAAATTACTAAACTTTTTTTTCTTTCTCTGCTTCTCTCTCGCTGAGATTCAAGGTGGGGGCGTATGTAAAATAAAATAAAAGGTAACAACTTTTTATTTTTTAAAGTTTTTATATATTTTTTCACACAATTTAAAAAATAACTTACATGTTCAGAAAAAAATTCTGAAAAATTGTATAACCGGAAAACTCAAGCTATCCTTCACGACATATCTATAGAAAACAGTAAATGATTTATATTCGATCATTTGTTTGTATTTGTGTTATTTAGAAGAAAAGAAAAAAACTTCTTCGTTTTGAATAATTTGAAGCCAAATCTGCAAACACATGAGAATTTGAAAACATAACATTTCATGAGCCACATAAACCAAACCGGTTTTATAAACCCAAAAACCTACATTAAACCGGTTAGCATATTTCACAAACAAAATACACCAACTTCTTTAGCCGCTTCTCATATACTGTATATAAGAAGTTTTACCTAAACTCAAAATGTAAACATACCATCATCGCAGTTTAGTTCGGTTTGGTTAAAGTGCAGTCTAATCTTCTAGGAGGAAAGAGTTTCTGTGTTCCAGAAGCTTCCGCCCAGTCAGAAACTCCCGGAACAGGATTAAACTCAGCTGCGTACACTTCAAGAGAACGTTCTGTATTGTAGAAGTCGTTCACATACTGCAAATGGTCAATGTTCAGCCTCCTACAAACTGCTATCATGTGAGAACACGGATACTTATAAAGCTGCCATATCCCGCATGTGCAAACCCGATCCTTGCGATGAACAACAAGTCTTTTATTTCCAGGCTTCATCACTTCCGTGACCTGAAACCTCTCTCCGGTACTGTCTAATGGCAACACATCATGTGTTCTAGTGGCTACCTTGTACTCTTCAAGCTTTGTTATGACATGTTTAGCATACTTGTCTCCACTGCTTAGTGATTCGCTGAGAAGACCACGCTGAGATATGAAATGCTCTGCCAGGTGATCAAAGATTAGCAAGACGCAAGTTGTGATTGGAAGATCAGGGACATAGTTTATGAAACCGTAAGTCGTAAAGATTAAGTTTGTCTCCATGATTCCGAATCTCAGCCCGCCATCATCGTGAGCAAGAGCCCACTGATGCGGAGCCATTTTGTCTAACCATTTTCGAGCCTCCGGATTCATCTCTTGGATTTTCTTCAAGTAGTAATCGAAACTTGAAATGTACCCCGTGGATCCAGCCTTGTAGACAAACTCTGTCATGAGATTGTTACGGAAAACATCATAAAACTCGAAGCAAAGATGCCTAAGACAGAACCGGTGTTGCGCCCACTGACACTCAGGCTCGTTAACAACTGCAACTATGTCAGGATCCAGACTTGTTATTAGACAAACGCCTTCCCTGTGTGTTACTTTCTCTCTTATGCACGCAAAGAACCAACGCCATGAATCAGCTGACAACTTTTCTTGGGAAATAACCGCAAACGCAAGCGGAAAAATTTGGTTTTCGGCATCAAACCCTGCGGCAACTAACATTTTTCCACAGTATTTACCGCTCAAGTCAACTGTATCCACTATGATCACAGGTCTGCAGTAAGGAAACCCTTCGATTGACTGCTGAAACGCCCAAAACACAGAACGAAAGGATGCACCTTTGGGATCAGGGAGAAAATCATATTGCCAGTCCAAACGCATCTTATTAGATGAGCAAAGGGCAGCCATGAACTTGGGCAATACGCTAAAACTCTTGTCCAAATCTCCCGAGATTGCAATGGTTGCTTTCTTTTTCGCATCCCACATGCTAGAATGCGAGACTGTGTAGCCAAACTCTTCTTTCACCCACTTGGTCAACTCTGCAATTGGAAGCGAGGGCCGAGCCCTGATAAGGAATTCAATTTCACCTGCCAGAAAATCTGCGCCCACATCTACTGGCTTACAGGTATGTGGACCTCTGTATTCTGTTATCTTGAAGCCATTCCCCTCTTTTTTTATCTGCCGTGAGAGACCATCTGCATTGTCTCTCTCGGCATTCTACGCTGAACGTAAATTTATAAGAAGATCGCGCTGAGATTCCATTATAATACGCTCGTTGCCTTCTACAAGAGTACAACTTCACTGCTTTCTCGACCTCGTCTCTATCTTTAAAAAGCATCCCAACACGCAACTCACGTTCATCAAGCCATGAACTCGAGAAAATCAACTGCTTTGAAACACTGTCGCTGAGGGCATTTGTTGAACCTGGGTTTTTCATATTCACACTCTTTTGTACAGCCTCATTATTACCACAGTTTCTGTCATATGTGCTCTCCTCGCCTTCGATCCACCCGTTATTGTTCTCGTTCGGCAGAGTTCTTCTTAACGTGTTATCTCTCACACTCCCATTTGCATATGCATCCTCTTGCCGAGAGCGCTTTCGCATCGCCTGGTTTGCCAAGGAACTACCAACCGGACCAACAACTTCATCAGAAACCACTGCTTTGGCCTCTAAATACAATTCCACACTGTTGATAGAAGAATGATAACTTGGAACCTCAAGCATGGTCTCAACGCTACAATCATCCACAACGGGCAAACGCATATACTTCACCATAGATTGTTGAACAATGGAAGGGTACCTGCCGACCACTTCAATCTGAAACTTTCCCTTTTCATATCCAGTGACTCGATGCAGATCATCCAACAGTTTCGGTAAATTAGTTTTGCTCTCAACTCTGATCACTCTTGGACTTGATCCATCGTAGAATGGACCATCAGGACCATCTTTGATACAGCCATTCCAATAACAGAAAACTGGAATCTTTCTTGTATCCATGAAACCTTGAGAAAATTCAAAGAGACACGAAATTAATTAAGGATTTGAGTCCAATGAGAAACCCGACAGCTCCATTTCATAAGATAATAGTAGCAGCAATGACAAGCAACGGAAAACAACAATAAAGGAGAATGGTTACAAGGTGATTATAGATAAACCCAGCAAACGGATAAACCCTAAAAAAATGTACCAATGAGAACATTTTTGGAATTAGGAGGATAAAGACAACAACTTTAATTTTTACATAGTGAGGGCGGGAAAAGCTCAGGGAGAAATAAAATAGATCTCTATCAAATATGTTCCCGATTTGTGAAACCCTAAAGCTCAATTTCATACGATGATAGTAGCAGGACACTATAATAAGAACCCATACGCCATGGAAGAAGACAATAAAGGAGAAAGCTTTCTCAAAGAGAAAAAGCTCACTTACCCGAAAAAGCAGCTCTTCCGCCGTTAGCTTCGGTGATTTCGTCGGGAAGGCAGAATTTTTTTTTTCTCTCCCAGTAAATGTTTTTTTTTTACATATAACCGGAAAACTCAAGCTAATCTTCACAACAAAAAACAGTAAATGATATAATATGTTCGATTATTTGTTTGTATTAACTTCGTTACTTTAGTATAAAGTTTTTTGGTTAAACCAAATTTGATTCATCGTTAAGATTTCAAGCTAAGACACATGTTTAGTTTGTCGGACCAAAAAAAAAGGACACATGTTTAGTTTTAGGGCCTTTTTTATGAGCCCACTAACAACATTACACGAGGTTAAAATTCTTCGATCGTGTTAGGGTTTTAGGTTACTTTCTCAATTCCGTTTTAAGATCGCTTGATCCGATTCTCGGCCGCCGATTTTAATTCAACAAACTTCAGTTTCGGATTCGAGAGATCGTCGCGGCGAATTGTGTAATTAAGGCGAGTTTTCAGACTGGGTTTGTAACTCAGATTCGTCGATATCTAAAATGGGCGAGGAGAGGAAGAAGAGTGAGATTAGGGTTGAGTCTGAGGGAACCATCGGAGAAGTAGTTGCAGAGAGCAATTCGATGAAGGAGAAGAAGAAGAAGAAGAAAAACCGAGAGAATAAGGATGGGGAGATAGCTGCGCACGAAGGAGAGAAATTGGGCGATGACGCTCTAGTTAAGAAGAAATCGGAGAAGAAAAGCTTCAATTCTGAATCTGAGGATGATGGTGGGAAGAAATCGAAGAAGAGAAATCAGGAGAAAAAGGCTGATTCCGAAGCTGATGATGATGGTGTGAAGAAATCTAAGGAGACAGTGGTTGATTCTGAAGCTGGCGATGGTGAGAAGAAATCTAAGAAGAAAAACAAGGAGAAGAGGGTTGATTTGGAGGCTGAGGATGATGTGCAGAAATCGAAGAAGAAGAAGAAGAAGAAGAGCAAGAGAGAATCTGGTGGTGATGATATAGGAAACAGTGAAGGAAATCGAAGTGATGATGCTAAGAGGGAAACGGGAAAGAGAAAGCGTGATGATAGTGATTTGGGAGCTGAAGAAAACACAGACAAGGATATGAAGAGGAAAAGCAAGAAGAAGAAACCAAGTGTGGATTCAGAGGTTGAAGAAAACAGCTTGAGCTCTGCAGTAGATGCGAAGAAGAAAAGCAAGGAGAAGAAACAAAGTGAGGATCCAGAGGTTGAAGAGAACAGCTTGAGCTCTGCGGTAGATGCAAAGAAGAAAAGCAAGGAGAAGAAACAAAGTGAGGATCCAGAGGTTGAAGAGAACAACAATGACTCTACCAAAGACGCAGAGACGAAACAAAGTGAGGATTCAGAGGCTGAAGGGAACGACTTGAACTCCTCGAAAGATGCAAAGAAGAAAGGGAAGAAGAAGAAGAAGAAGAAGCAAAGCGCAGATTCAGAGGCTGAAGAAAACAACAACGATTCAACGAAAGATGCAAAGGAGAAAAGGAAGAAGCAGCAAAAGGGTAAGAAGAGTGATGAAGATGTGACCACCCCATCAAGTAAAAGCACTAGAAAGGGTAAGAAGAGTGATGAAGATGTGACCACCCCATCAAGTAAAAGCACTAAAAAGGTGAAGTTTTCTGATCAAGTGGAAGTTTTTCCTGCCGAGGATGAAGAAAGCGAAGAAGAAGAAGAAGAAAGCGAGGTAGAGGAAGTTGAGCTGGTGAGGGGTAAGAGGTTTACAAAGGAAGAAGACGAGTTGATAAAGAAATCTGTACAAGAGTACATTGATAACCATGCTTTAGGAGATGAAGGGGTAAACATGATTATGGACTGCAAGTCGCACCCACAAGTTAAAGGCTGCTGGAAAGAAATAACAGCTGCTTTACCTTGGAGGCCATATCTTGGCGTGTACCATCGTGCCCATACTATATTCGAAGGAGGATCCAAAGGGATATGGACTCCAGAGGATTTGGAATTCGTTAAAGAGCATCAGAAGAAACACGGGAATGATTGGAGAGCAATTGCGGATGCAATGGGCAAACACAGGAAGCATGTCAAAGACGCTTGGAGGAGAATAAGACTGGGTTCGACGAATAAAGGGCATTGGTCGAGGGAGGAGTACCAAACTCTCTTTGATCTTGTCAACAAAGACATTAGGATGAAAGCATTCCAAGAGAAGCGAGCAAAGCACGGGATGCTCCGAGATAACATCCCTTGGATGGCGATAAGCGAC
>JAHZTW010000001.1:183857802-183959375 GCA_020283515.1 Alliaria petiolata
CAACCCACATAAACACATAAATGGACCAACATGTGTTTATGAGAAGCCATTTATGGAAACCAGGAGCAGCAAGACATTTTATTCGACCAACCCTTCTTATTTACCTTCCTTGGAGTCTACTGAAGCTTCCCTACGTCCTAAACCACCAGAAGAAGTCACCAACCGAATTCAAACATCCAAAGTCAAAGAAGAAGCAACCAAGAAATATTAAGAAAAAAACCCCTTTGTTTGTTTTCTAAAGAAATTCTCTTTGAAACCAACTCTTGTTCCTGCGAATTTACAAGCCTTTTGTGGAATCAAGAAGCTTCTAATTTTCGTGTAGAATCTATAAGTCCATGCGAGGAAGAGCCCTTGGATTATAGAGTCTAAAAACCGTGTTTGTGGAATTAAGCACAACCTTGTTACTCATCGTCTTCTACATCAACTCCATCTTCGAGCTTGAAAGAATTGATTCAAGTGTTCTAAGGATTAGTGGATTCTGATTCTTATATCATTGGTATCAGAGGTAAAAGCTCCTTATCCAGGTGTTTACAATTCTTTTCTTAAGTTTTGTTATTATTATTTATTTATTTTTCATTCAGTTCTTCAGTTTATTTCATATAAACCCAAAACCCCCAAAAAAAATTGTTCTTTCCGTTCATCTGCTTTGTTCGAATTTTATAAAAATCATAAAAATCCAAAAAAATATTATGCTTTCTGTTTCTGTTTATTTAAACTCTTAAAAACTACAAAAAAAAATATTTTCCTTGAATTTTCGGATCATTTGCTAATTTTTAAAACCATTTTCTTTCAACTGGTCAAAACTGCTTGTTCTTGTATTTTGCCTTCATTTAAAACATCTCCTGATTGTTTTGCTTGAATCTTGCAAGGTACCATGGGAGATTTACAAGCAGCAGATCCCCTACAAGCAATGATGGCCCTAATGCAAACCCAATTCGCAGCCATCAACGAAAATCTTGCCAACGTCAACGCTAATACCCAAGCCACTGCTGAAAGATTAAATCGCTTGGAGAATCCAGCACGTCCTCCTCCTCTCTTCCTAAGAAGAAACATCCCTGGAGGTCAACAAGAGGCAAATCGTGTAGAGGACCCCCCCTGATGTTCCACCACGAGTACCAGACCCTGTACAAGCTGCTCAAGAAAATTTGAATAGAAGAAATGGAGATCGCAACAGGCCATATCAAGAGGACAGAAACTTGCCACCTGAAGTCAAGCTTGCTGCTCCAACTTTTGCAGGAAAAATTGATCCAGCCGCCTACCTAGAGTGGGAAAGAAGGATGGAACATTTGTTTGAGTATTACTCTTACAATGAAACAAAGAAGATGGCCCTAGCAGTTGCAAGTCTCACTGACCATGCCTTAGCTTGGTGGGACAGAGAAACAGCTGAAAAAAGGAGATTAAGATATCCTCAAATCAACAGATGGGTAGACATGAAATTTGAGCTACAAAAGAGGTATGTTCCCCCTCATTATCACAGAAATTTACTAAAAAGATTTAGGTCTTTGTATCAGAGAACAAAGAGTGTAGAAGAATACTTTGAAGAATTTGATGTTCTAAGAAGTAGACTGGAGTTAGAAGAAACAGAGGAGTCACTCATGTCTCAATTCATGGATGGGTTACAAGACAGGATACAAAGAAAGGTGGAAATGCAACCTTACCACTCTTTACAAGAACTTCTCCACTTGGCCATTCAGAGAGAGCAACAAATCAAGAAGAAAACCTCTTCTAGAAACCGCTCAAACAACAACACTTGGAGCCAACAAAATCAACCCCAACAGTAGCAACAAAAAACGCCAACACCTTTGGTAGATAAAGGCAAAGTAATAGCAGTAGAATCAAGGTTTAAATCCCATGATGCACGCCAAGAGCAAGGTAAGTCAAGTAATTCTCAAAGGCATCATGATATTATTTGCTATAAATGTCAAGGCAGGGGTCATGTATCAAGAGAATGTCCAAACAAGAGGGTCATGATCACCACCCCTTATGGGTGTGCTTCTCAAGATGAGGAGATGGCTGAGAACTCAGAAGAAGAAATCACCATATTTGCTGAAGAATGAGAGCTTTTAGTCATACAAAGAGCCTTGAATGCACAACTGTTCAAGAAGATCAAGAGCAAAGAGACAATCTCTTTCATTCTAGATGCATTATCAAAGACAAGGTATGTCATCTAATTATTGATAGTGGTTCTTGTGCTAATATTGCAAGTGTTTCTTTAGTAGAAAAACTTGGCCTCCCCACTGTCCAACATCCTATACCATACAAGCTCAAGTGGTTAAATGACAAAGAGGAGCTTAAAGTGTCTAAACAAGTTAACATACCACTCGCTATTGGGAAATACAAGGATGAAATCTTGTGTGATGTTGCCCCAATGCAAGCTGGCCATGTTTTACTTGGAAGGCCATGGCAATATGACAGAGAAGTATCTTACAATGGTAGAACAAATGAGTACTCCTTCACTATAAACCATTGTAAGTTTATTCTTACTCCTTTAGCTCAAAAGGATATTAGAGTTATGCAAATAATAGCTAACAGAGATTCTAAAGCTAAGCCTAGCTACTTTGCAATACAGAACTTTTTAATTTTAATCCCCCAGATATGATGCATTTGCCTTTGCCAAAAGAGTGTTACACAGGTTTAAAAGAGCAAGAAGACAAAAATGTGTTATACAAGGAGAGAAACGTGATGTACAAGGCTGAAAACATGGTGTACAACAAGGAGAAACCGCCCTTACAAAAGCTGAAACCAACACTGGAGCTTGCTAAAGCCAAAAACATTCCACTCACGTCACTTTTGGAACACCTACAATCCAAAGAAAAAAAGAAACATCAAGGTAAGTTTCTAAACCCCAAAACTATAAAAGAAGCTAACTTACTTTCTTGTGTTGCAGATGATATTGTTTTGAGGACAAAACCTTCTCAAGAGGGAGAGTATGATGTGGACATCAGCACCACTCCAACCGTACCAGAAGAGAGTAGCTACATTGGAGCTAAAACGGAGCTAAGCAAGCTTGTAGATGAGGATCAAGTAGCTGAGCAAATGGAGCTTACAACCAAATATAAAGTTTCAAGATCAAAACCAGAGCTTACATACCAAGGAGGACATTTAAACCAAGCATATTCAAGTCTGGTTCAATTTAAAGTCCAAGAAAATCAAAACAACCCACATAAACACATAAATGGACCAACATGTGTTTATGAGAAGCCATTTATGGAAACCAGGAGCAGCAAGACATTTTATTCGACCAACCCTTCTTATTTACCTTCCTTGGAGTCTACTGAAGCTTCCCTACGTCCTAAACCACCAGAAGAAGTCACCAACCGAATTCAAACATCCAAAGTCAAAGAAGAAGCAACCAAGAAATATTAAGAAAAAAACCCCTTTATTTGTTTTCTAAAGAAATTCTCTTTGAAACCAACTCTTGTTCCTGCGAATTTACAAGCCTTTTGTGGAATCAAGAAGTTTCTAATTTTCGTGTAGAATCTATAAGTCCATGCGAGGAAGAGCCCTTGGATTATAGAGTCTAAAAACCGTGTTTGTGGAATCAAGCACAACCTTGTTACTCATCATCTTCTACATCATGCTCCATTTTCGAGCTTGAAAGAATTGATTCAAGTGTTCTAAGGATTAGTGGATTCTGATTCTTATATCAATGTCTCTTGTTTAATCCTTCCTCTCTTAATTCTTTCAAGGTTTCCCAAATTCATAATGTCGCCACAATTGTGCATCGCCGTCTTTCTCATTACATTTTGTTTTCCTTTTTCTTAATCATGCACTTGCATTAAATAAATAACCAAAAGGAAGGTCATCTCTCTATTTCGATTTTTTGTAATCATTTTTTATTTAGTTTGAAATAACTATTGTTTAAAAATGACATTGTTGTTGTCATCATGGATATTGTAACGATCCGGGCCCGCCCATTTGAATAAATTTAAATAGATTGATTTGGCTACCTATGTCATCAAAGTGCACTTACCTTTTCCGGTCACTTACCCTAAGAGAACTCCAGAGTTAAGCGTGCTTATGCTGGAGTAGGATTAAGATGGGTGACCTTCCGGGAAGTCCTCTGCGGAACCGTGTGAGTGAGGTCAAAACACGGGAAAATGTGTCACGTGGTGATTGCAGGGACGAGTAAATCAGTTGGTCGGGCCACCGAAAAAAATAACGCACCGACCGTCAGACAGGAGCGGGCCCACGAGCCCGACGGAGGGATGGGTGACTCGCCGGTAGGGGCGGTCGGGGTGTTACAAGTGGTATCAGAGCCAAGGGAAGTCAAACTGGTTATGTCCCAGGAGACTGTCTTGGGGTTTGGGGTTAGGGTTCACACTAGCGGGATGAGAATTCGGGGACGAATTCCCGTTAAGTGGGGGAGAATTGTAACGACCCGGGCCCACCCATTTGAATAAGTTTAAATGGATTGATTTGCCTACCTATGTCATCAAAGTGCACTTACCTTTTCCGGTCACTTACCCTAAGAGAACTTCAGAGTTAAGCGTATTTATGCTGGAGTAGGACTAGGATGGGTGACTTTCCGGGAAGTCCTCTGCGGAACCGTGTGAGTGAGGTCAAAACACGGGAAAAGGTCACGTGGTGATTGCAGGGACGAGTAAATCAGTCGGTCGGGCCACCGAGAAAAATAACGCACCGACCATCGGACAGGGGCGAACCCACGAGTCCGATGGAGGAATGGATGACTCGCCGGTAGAGGCGGTCAGGGTGTTATAAGCACGAATCTTAGCGACTTTTTAATCGAGTAATGAAAACGATTTGGCTTCATTAGTTTATTAATAAACTTTAGGGTTTCAGCTGCATTGCAGCAATCATGGCGATACTATCTCGATTCTTTTGACTTTTGAGCATCTCCTAACTTCTATATATATATGCGAGTATATATTACTATTATAACTATACAGAAAACAAGGCAAAATGTGATTGTATTTTTTTTTTTAACATAAGCCAAAATGTGATCATATAACAATAACTTTTTTTTAAAAGCCAAAATTTGATACTAGAAATGAGTTCATATTATTTGAGTAATTCCAATTTATGTCACTCATATTAACTTTATTATAGAATCCTAGATGTTGACATGTTCATCAGCACACAATAATTAAAAGGGAAATTTGGTTCAATAACCAAAAAAAAATTATAATTTAAAAACTAACCAATTTTCTTCTTTTTCTCTTTCTATCTATTCCTATCTCTCTCTAAGCATTTTGCTTAGTTTCTAAATTTGAGATTTTTTATGGTTATACAACCAATTCACCCTAATTAAAAAACAACTGCAAAGAACGGCGAGGCTGACGGAGTTGAGGTTTTTTCCTTTGCTAAAACTTGTTTTTCTTTCATTTTTTTATTTTCAACAAACTTAACTTTGATGACACAAATCTATAGGTGTTGTGATCTGTTTATAGTCAAATGTATGCTTGTTTAATATCTTTCCTCTCTTCTTTCGGGTTTTCCCGAAGTTCATAATGTCGCCACAATTGTGCATTGCCATCTTTTTCATTACATTTGGTTTTCCAAGTCCTTAGTTATTAATCATGCACTTGTCTTAAACAAATCAACCAAAAGGAAGGTCATCTCTTTAACTAATTTTTTATATTGGTTTTTTCTTTAGTTTGAAATATTTATTGTTTAAAAATGATATTGTTGTTGTCATGGATAGAGTAAGCAAGAATCTTGGCGACATTTTAATCCTGTAATGAAAACGATTTGGATTCATTAGTTCATTAATAAACTTTAGGGTTTTAACTGCATTGCAGCAATCATGGCGACATTTGAGCATCTCCTTATATGCGATTCGAGTATTACTATAATAACTTTCCAAAAAAACGAGCCAAAATGAGATATCATATAAGCATATAAGACTTCATTAGAGATGCGTATATAACACGAGCCAAAGCTCTTTATTGAAATAAAAATGAGAGATCATTTCAAATTTTTGTTGTGTCTAAAATCGTCGGTTTAGAATCCGGAATTTTTCAAATTACTGTGTGCAGTTTATGCGAATTACCCTGTGGTAGGAAGAGTTATTTTTAAATAAGAATTATGGACCAAAGATCCAGAACTCCCACGGTCTTAAAAAAAAAATTATGCTTATTGGGTCTGAATTATTTGAATTTCCCTAATTGTGGGTTTCTTACTAGTTATGTTCAAAAATGATTTCCCCTTTTTTAATTTGCTCTTGAATTGAATCGATTATTATGGCTATTAGGGTTATTTGAGAGCCTGAAACACGCTAATTAATGTGAATCTTATACAACTGTTCTGTAATGTGAAGAACAACAAAAGTCTCCAACTTCAATACATCTAAAGACTTTGATGAGATTTAAGGAACAGATCATACCATTACCAATTTACCACAAGCATTTTTTCTATATTTCTGAGATTATCTTGTATGGTTTTGTTCATTTTTGAATAGTACCAGCTTAAACCTGAAATTCTCAACCAGAATTCGGCCAAAACCGAGACTTAACCGGCAAAATATCATAGTATTGGCTTCTTTGTAATTTTTTTTGGTTTTATGTTTGGTTATTTTGGCTTCTTGTATTGATGATATCTAAAGAGCCATTTCTTCTGACCACTTTCTTGGTCTTTATGATGATAAATTGATAATGGTTAGTGGTCCATACACATATACACACACAAGTGGCTTACCTTCTCCATTCTATTTTCCAAATATAGCCATTTTTTTTGGGTATTCATAGACAAAAACCCTTAAAACAGAAAGCTTTGGAGCTCAATAAATGTAAAACACACAACCAACCTCTCAGTCAGTATCTCTACTTTTCCTTTAATTCCTCTCTGTATCATTCATTTATAACCTCCACTCCAGAAGCTTCTGTCTTTGCTAATCTTTTTGTCCACATGAGTCTTGAGTTTTCTGTATATAAAAGAAGACAACCTTGAAGCTTTGTTTCAATGGGGTTTATGCCTGATCTTGTCTGATCTTTGTTTGCTATTTTGTCTTTAACCTCTTGGCCCCATTCTTTGTCTGTTTCTTCCATCAACCACATAAACAAAAAGAAGACCTCATCTTTAAACAACTGTTTATCCAAAAAAGAAAAATCTGAAGCTTGTGAACATGAAGCAGAAACTGATTGTGCTTATGTTACTTCTGCAACTTCTGTCCTTAAACTCTCTGTCTCTGAAAGATCCTTTATCCAAACCAAATGCAAAGATCACTGTAATGGGTCTTGTTTATTGCGACGTCTGCTCCAACAACAGTTTCTCCAAATACAGCTACTTCATGCCCGGTAAATAATCCACATCAAAAATTCTCCAAATTGTTAGATTCAAGTTGAAATGTCTCTCACCTTTGTTTTAAATGAACAAATAAAACAGGAGTGGAAGTGAGAATAATCTGCAGATTCAATGCTGCTTCGTCAAGAACTAGAGAGATGTTAACGTTCTCTGCAAATCGAACCACGGACGAGCTTGGACTCTACAAGCTAGACATAACGTCTGTGGAAGACATTGCTTGCGCCGAAGAAGCAGAGAAAAGTTCTCTAATGGCCTCTTGTCAGGCAAGCTTGATCGGTAGCTCCTCAGATTCCTGCAACGTTCCTGGCTACAAAACTACAACGGATCAGGTTGTGCTTAAGTCCAAGAGGTCTAATCTCTGTGTCTATGGGTTTACAGCTTTGAATTTCAGACCGTTTAAGAAGAATCTTGACTTGTGTGGCAAGCAATAGAAAAGAAAATGCAAAAATACTAGTTACTGTTTGCTTCTACTCTGTTCTATCTTCTTGTCCTCTGTTCTTTATATTTTAGACTCTGTTTATACATTTTATTTCTATGTAATTTTTAGTTTGTACTTAAAAAAAAACCTCAATATTTCAGAAACAAATAAAGTAATAATATAGAAATATTACAATATAGTTGAAATAATATAAATTTTATGGTTGAAATTTGATGCAAGATACAGACAAGTTAAAGATGAAGATAATAATAATAATTCAGCAGAAAAAACAACAAGGAAGCAAGAAGAAAAACAGAGTAAAACGAATAGGTTTTGACAATAATTGGCAGATATTTTGTTTATTTGGTCATTTGTGTTCAATATTATATCTGTAAGAACTGTTCTTGAAACACTTCCATGGCTGAAGCAGGAAGTCCAAGAAGCACATTGATGCTTCTCCTCTGTTCCCCATGAGACAAAAACAGAGTCACTTCTTTCTCAGGCAAAGCTACTGGACCGGACAAAACCGGTTCTCCCCAACCGAAGTCTGTCGTGTGAAAACCCAATCTCGACCATGTAGTGATCAGAAGAGTCGAAGAAAGAGAAGGTCTTGCTCTTGTGACTTCGAAGTAATCAATCGCAGATCTCATGTATCCATCAGTTACCATCTTAATCGCTTCTCTTACTAATCCAACAGCGGAACTCAAAGGTTTCTCCGTAAGCTCTCCAGCTTCACAGATTGAGTTTGTGAGAACAATTCCATTCCCAAAATACCCTTTTGGCAATTGAGGCTCAAACTTGGCTCTACCATCAACGGCGAAGAGAAGCTTCGTTTTCTGATCACTCAACATCTTCAGTGACTTGGTTCTTGCTCTCCAGACAAAAGCAGATAAAGCCTCAAAAGTTGTGCAGTTGTTACCTAGAAGAGATTCACTGTTCTCTGTTGCTTGGAACTTAAGTTTCTTGATTTTCTCTGGGTCAAAGCAGAAGGATCTGTAGAGAGTTGGCTCTTTGGTGTAAAGAGAGTTTATGTTGGATTTATCTTCGATCTCTTCGAATTCTTGGTGAAGATTCTCGATCTTTGGAGGGTTTTGAGCACTAAGAATGGTTCGGTCTGAAAATGGAGGAGTTGTCAATGGTAAACCTCTAGCGACTTGACCCCATGAGTTAACAAACTCCATAGCTCCAATTCCATCGAACATACAATGATTCATACAGAGTCCAAGAACAAACCCTCCGCATTTGAATTTAGTCACCTATATAAAAACCCTAAGAAATCAGATCTTGACTTAAAACCCTAAAAGTCAAAAACATTACTTGAGGAGAAAGAAAACTAAACCTGAGCAGTAACAGGAGGAATTTCAAGAATGTTCTTGGCGTCAACAACATCGTAGACAAGTTTCCCTAAAGTTTCAGGGTCCGGTTTGGTGATGTCACCGATCTCATCCATTTTACAGTTTGCTTCTGCTTCCACAAACACTACTCCTTCTTCCGTACAGTCCACTGTGAGTTTACCTGAATTCACAACCATTAAAGACATAAACTGATGTTGTTCTTCTGAGTTTAAATAGATAGAGACTGAAACCGAAGCGATCATTAATTGTCTTTATTTAATAAAGTACCTTCAGGACTTATGGTGAGACGTCCAGCAAGAGGATAGTAATGAACAAGAACCTGACTCAGAGCTTTCTTAATCACTTGGACTGCTTCCTCGTTCCCTCTCTCCTCAGCTTTGAAACAGTAGATTGTACGGACGATCACGGCGATGTTCTGATCAAGATTAGACAAGAAGTAAAGACCCTTTGATGTCTCGGATTCGGGTTTGACCAAAGCTGGTTCCTTTTGAAGAACCTCAAGATGAATGTTAGTTCCTTTCATGTTGTTGTTGTTGTTGTTGTCGTCGTCCATTGAAGCAGAGAGTGTTACTTCCTTCTTGTTGTTCTCCGCAACCTGAACAGAAGAAGAGCAAAAACAAGAGTGATGAATACATGAAAAGATCTGTAAAGACTTTATGAAACAAAACAAGAATATAATGAAAAACAGTAGCACAAACCATTTTTGATCCAGATAGAGGAAGCAGCAAAATTAATTGGTTTGTGAAAAAAATGCAACTTTGTTTGGGTTTAACTATTAATGTTGAAATGTTATGAAGTCGAGTTGGATTCGCATGAGATATATATGGGGAAATCAATGAGGATTATCATGGGACCCGCAAGCTCATACAAATCTTGTCTTGTTAAAGGAAAAACGTGAGAATTATGTGAAAGAGAGAATACTTGGACGGTCTTGATTGAAAGATGGTATTTTTTTATTATTCATACAAAAAATTTTTTGTTATATTGACTAATAGTATTTCTTTCATTTGTTATATATTGAATTTTAACGTATTTCATTAAGTTAGGGTTAGGTGACTGAATAAATGACCTAACACAACAAACACTAATGTGTATTTTTGGTGGTTGAGAGTAGGCCTCCCAATTTTTGGATGACTTCTTCTTAGCTTTCTTTCTTCTTTGTCATTTATCTTACTCTTTACGATGTTTTCATTGATATATATGTTTTTCTTTTACTAAAAGAATCCAATCAGATGATTTCATGCATATTCTCATTCTCTAAGAAAACTTCAACCACACAACACAAGTTTTCACAATTTTCAAGAAAAGATTCTGTTTGGTTAAGAAAACAAAATTGTGTAGGCAGTTTTTTCAATTAACATATATATTAGTATGTCAAACAACGGCTCTTACATAATTTGCAAACTTGACGAATGGAAAAAAACTAAAACTGTTGAATTATATAGAAAAAAATCCAAATTAATATCCAAAACGTAAGAATGTTCTATATGAAAAAGTAGGATCGTTTACAAGGAAAATCTAAAACTTAAAAGCCATGAGCTACTATTAGATCATAAATCTAAAATGTCATAGAATTCTAGAAAGTATGTAAAAGTTTAGAAGTTTCCACGTACATGTATATTGTCTTAAAGAGTTATTTTGACGACTTTGTTTTCGGTTAAAAAAGAGAGAAAGAATAAATTGATTTTCCCTTTTTAATATATATACTACAAGTTAAGCAGTTTAAATTATGTAGTTTTCTTGCTTGTTTGTCTCTTCTTGGCTGGAGAAGGTTTAGGTTACCGAATCGTTCAAGAAGAGAGGACCATAGAGAATCACGTATCTCCCACCGCCAAGTAGAAACGCATCTCTCTCTTTCATAGTAATCGAAGCCAACGTCTTAATTGTTGACCAATTCTCTTCAACGTTTTATATTTTTATTTTTTTTCTATTTGACCAATAACTTGAAATCCACCGCACATTAATCTCATAAAACTGCGAAATATCAAATCTTTAAACAAACATACAATACATGTGAATGCATAACTTTCAGTTTAGAGTTGGCTAATAAGAGATCCGAAACAAGCATCAATGTAACCAGATTATCAAAACAAGAACTTTCAGTTTAGAGAGACATAGTGCATATTTTTTATTTTGGGTATTAAAGATTTGTTCTGTGAATAATTTTTATGACCAAACGATATCTTGTTATGAATAATTTGTATTCTGTATATTATTATGGAGGACCAATGGTCTCTTTATATAGTGGTTACATCAAGGAGAGAAAAGGAAATTGTCCTTTTACTACTCATACAAGGAATAGAAAAACTTCTACTAATCCTATTGGTATTAGAAAAATGAAATCCTATCTCTAATAGGACTTGGTCTTCACGCCGAGACTAGACCACGGATTGGGCCTGATGAACTGAGCCGGTTATGGACATCCAAACCTCAATGATTTATAACACTCCCCCTTGGATGACATAACCGTATGTGATGATGATGGGATCTCTGTAATACGCTTGGGGAATGCTGCCTCATTAAAACCTTACCAAGGAAAACCCAGTGGGACAAAACCTTAGTGAAGGAAAAAGAGTACAGCACGTATTACTCCCCCTGAAATGAACATCACTGAAGGTCCTTCAATTGGCGCATGCCAATCTGATGCATAAGCTTCTTGAGCGTGGAGGTTGGAAACGACTTTGTGAAGAGGTCGGCTGAGTTGTCACTTGAGCGGACTTGGAGCACCTGGAGTTCACCGGCCTTCTGTAGGTCGTGAGTGAAAAAGAACTTTGGCAATATGTGCTTCGTCCGATCTCCTTTAATGTATCCATCCTTCAACTGAGCTATGCATGCGGCATTGTCTTCGTACATGCTGGTCGGCTCTTCTTTCCCTTCTGTCATCCCACAATCTCGTCTAATGTGTTGAGTCATTGACCGTTGTGTGGATCCGAAAGGTAACCTGCATTAACAAAACCAACTAATCCTTCTTTGTTAAGGTTAGTATAAAATAGACCCATGTCTTTCGTCCCTTTCAGGTAACGAAATATGTGTTTGATCCCATTCCAGTGCCTCTGGGTCGGACAAGAACTGAATCTTTAAAGGAGGTTCACGGCAAAGCATATGTCCGGCCTAGTGTGACTAGCCAAGTACATTAACGCTCCTATAGCACTGAGATATGACACTTCGGGACCAAGGACCTTTTCGTCCTTCTTTACTGGACCGAATGGATCGTTGTCCAGGCCAAGGCTTCTCACCATCATTGGGCTAGTCAGTGGGTAAGCCTGGTCCATATTAAATCGCTTGAGTACCCTTTTGCGATAATTACGAATCCCTTATCAAATTTCTTTATGAATATGCATGGGATCGTCTTTATAGACCTATTTCACTAAGTACTCGCTTAGTCTATTGTTTCAATCCATAGAGCGATTTATTCAGCTTAATACAATGTTGGTCTCGAGAACTTCTTTTATCTTTCAGATCTATTTCGTTATCCAGTGGACCATAGGCTGCTTACTATATCAATTTGATTTCTTTCTTATGTGTCCAGACTTTCGAGTTTGTAGCAGCACCCACCACATTTGGAATATATCTCCTTATAATTTATTCCTTAGTCTCTGTGAGTATCCTTATGTAACCAAGCTATCTCGAAATGCTTGTAAAACATGAACACTTTAGATCATGTGGTCTCACGATTTTCTTTTCTTCACAGGACTTATTTATCCACTGGTTTAATCATCTGATGGCGTTTTCTTATGTGGTCAATACGCCTGCCACTTTCATAATCCCACGTTTCCTTTTATCTTATGAATGCATTCTTATTCGTGGGTTCTGATCCTCGCTTGTTTCTTTATTGTTCAAGTGCTACTATCTTGTACGCGCTTTCTTATACATTTTGGTGTTAACACTCTTATGTAGTTCCTATTTTGATCCAGACATGATTTGATCGATCTGAGATTTCATAATCCAGGACCTTTATTACCTTGCAGCTTGGCGTCCCAAGCTACATGGTTTGGTACCTTAGATGTTCAGCTGGCCAGCCTTATATCTCTATGTCTGGACTGGTTTCCTTAATAAACCCGGATTTATATTATGCACCCTTTTTCCGAGGTTTCTTATCTTATGGAACTTATTGGTCTATCTTGTATAGACTCCGTAGCAACTTGATTGTGTCTCTAAGACATCAATTTCGTGGTGCTTAAGCTGATATGACTTAGTCATTCTTTTCTTTTCGGGTCAATGTGTCTGGCATCTGATTATGCTAGCTTTATATGATCTTTGTATTTGGACGTCCTTAAATCTTTATCTAGTCCGAGGATCTTGCCAAGACACCGATGGTTGATACCATTTCATTTCTCTTATCAGCTTATTACGTTTCTCCTTATAATGTTGGATATTCGGATTCACTTAAAAACTCATGTAATCCGTGTTCCTTGGCCACTAAATAGATCACCCATATTTGGCTCAAAGGTTTCTTTAAAATTCGTAGGAGAAACATTTCTTATCCAACATATATATATTCCCAATCTCCAATCTCCTTATGAGATTCCATCTTAGACGGCACATATGTATGTGGTGGTTTTATTCAAAATCTCTTAAGATGGTATATGTCTGGCTCATGACCCGTATTCAATCTGAGATGGGAATATCTATGCTCACTTATATGGCCTGATGCATATTGATCTTATATACATGTAAAACTTGTGATGTCTCCAAGCTGATAAACTTTAGGGTCTAAACCTTATAGGTAATGACTTTTCTTTATAAAATTCGGCCGAGTCTTATTATGATCATCGAATTTGTAGTATAGTCATGGACCACGGGTTTGTCCTCACTCCCCCTCATGAATATACTATAATTTCGTGATGCTTGAGACAATAAATCTGATGAGTTTCCCTTGTGCACATGTAACACAACGTGAGACTCTATGGGATAACTCTTTGTGCCGTTTTCATGATCAATCTTTGCATCAAGTTTTGGACTTGGATGGCTAGTCCCGTCATGCCATATAGTTACCATGGCTTTTGCCTCTATCATACTGATCTTTGGCATAGTCTAGATCAGTAGAGTATAGTCTCGACCATTTTCTTTTATTGCCTTAGGCGATCTTAAGGAACTTTCATTTCCTTTTGCCCATTGTTTCTATTTGGAAACCATTCTTATAACTCAATGGGCTTTGTATGGGTGAGAAAAATGCATGCCCTTTAGGCAATGCCTTTTGGTCGAGATTTTATACTTTAGCTTTTGAACTCATATTGTCGTTTATATGAGCAATAAGACATTCATATTATCAAAGGAAAATCAAACAAGATAATAACAATAAACTCAAAGTAGTTCTAAAAAGTCAAAGCAAAACATGAAAGCAACAAAATAAAATTTTAATGCCTATTTTAAACAATCTGATGTCTCCAAGAGATCATTATTTTCGTAATCCAGAAGGTCATCTCGTTCATGATCGAAGTCGCCTTCCTTATCATGCTGGATCATGTGGGCTTCTGGATTCTTCCCTTTAACACTTCCTTGGTAAAGATCCACAAGGTGTTTGGGAGTCCTACATGTCTTGGCCCAATGATTGTCCATCCCACATCGATGGCAAACGGACTTAGTCGGGTCGGACTGATGTCCGGTTTGGTTCGCGTGGCCACACCCTCGGCCACGACCTCGACCGCGGTTAGAATCAAATCCGCGGCCATTACCTCGACCATATGGGTGGTAGCGACCACGCCCTTGTCCCTTTCCACGTCCACGACCATTATCTCTTTGGTATCTCTGGACATGGTTTGCCTCGGTTTTCATCTTAGTGTCCTCGGCCACGTGGGCTTCAGGAAGTGGGGTTGATCCAGGAGGTCTCATCTCGCTGTTTCTCATCAGCAATTCATTGTTCTGCTCCGCAAGCAATAAACAAGAGATCAAACTTGCATAGGTCGTGAAGCCTTTCTCACGATACTGTTGCTGTAGCAACACGTTGCTTGAGTGGAAGGTCGAGAAGGTCTTTTCAAGCATATCCTTCTCTGTCACAATCTCGCCACATAGCTTCAATTTTGAAACTATCTTAAATAGGGCCGAGTTGTATTCATCCACGGACTTAAAGTCCAGGAGCCTTAAGTTAAGCCAATCATATTTGGCCTTAGGCAGTATAACCATCTTCTGATGATCATATCTTGCCTTTAACTCCTTCCAGAGATCAAGAGGATCCTCAAGCGTCAAGTATTGATCTTTGAGACTCTCAACGAGATGGTGGCGTATGATTAGAATCGCCTTATACTTATTCCTCTCGGATTCGTTATTTGCATCATTAATGCATTCACCGAGCCCTTCTGATTTCAGCATGATCTTTGCATCTAAAGCCCATTGCAAGTAATTATCTCCTGAGAGATTAAGGGCTGCGAAGTCCAAATTGTTGACTTTCGCCATCTGAAATCAAGCATCGGTTTTATCTTAGGATTTTAGGGTTTCTTTCAACCGATTGTATTTATGCATTTATCATGCGATTTTAAATCAAGCAAGTTTCCCAAATTCAATCCTAACATTTAATTCTAGGTGATAAAGGAAAACATAAATTTTACAAATTCAAAATAAGGAAATCATCCCAATATCAAATAAGGAAACTTTCCAAAACAAATAAGGAAATTTTCCTAACCGATTTTAATGTGGTTAAACAAAAAGGAAATTTTCCAATTTCAAAATAAGGAAATTGTCCAAATTTCAAATAAGGAAATTTTCCAAAACAAATAAGGAAACTTTCCAAAACGAATAAGGGAATTTCCAATTTGCGATTTTAATTAAACAAAAGGAAATCTTCCAAATTCAAAATAACATGCGATTTTAGATTTAGGGTTCATCCGATTTTTAGGTTTGATATTCGCATGCATAAGATCAAATTCGGTTTTGGTTATTCAAACAATCAAAGATAAACAAGCAAATCGCAAATCGGTTTTAGGGTTTATGTATGATTAATGTTCAAATTTGATTGTGAGGTTCTCAGAGATTAAATATTTAAACAAGCAATCCGATTTTTAATGTTCTAGTTTAGCTTAAGTTCAATTCGATTTCAAGTTCTCAAAAATCAAACAAGTAGAACATAAGAGAATCGATTTTTAGGGTTTGGTAATATTAGGTCAGAATTCGATTTTTATGTTCTAGGGTTTTAGAAATTTGTTTCTACCTTTGATCCTTCTTTTGGGTTGACTGGAAAAGAACCGGGAGCTAAAGACCTCGGAAAACGAAACCTCAGGATCGGATTTGCTTGGAGGCGGCGGCGGCAGATCGGCGGCTGCGGCGGCTGCTCGTCGGAATTAGGGTTTAGGGGCCGGCGGCTGCTTCAGGGTTTTTCAGAGCTCTCGTGCTGATAACGTGTTATGAATAACTTGTATTCTGTATATTATTATGGAGGACCAATGGTCTCTTTATATAGTGGTTACATCAAGGAGAGAAAAGGAAATTGTCCTTTTACTACTCATAAAAGGAATAGGAAAACTTCTACTAATCCTATTGGTATTAGAAAAAGGAAATCCTATCTCTAATAGGACTTGATCTTCACGCTGAAACTAGACCACGGATTGGGCCTGATGAACTGAGCCGGTTATGAACATCCAAACCTCAATGGTTTATAACATATCTAAAGTTTTAGCATTTGTGTAATTTATGCCGATTTGTTTTACAAATATTGAATTTTAGTTTTTCTTTTTTGTTTCAGATTAGTCCTTGATCGCATTCGGGATTTTTTAGCACTGAGGCCCATCTCATTGTTTATGGGCTGTTGACACAATACAAAGGGGAACATTAACGGGCGTCACTTTCTCACCCATCATCAGAGACCAAAGAGACTTAACTTTGCTCAGACTCTTAAAACAGCTTAGCTTCTGAGAAGAATCTTCGAAACAAGAGGAAGCTTCAACCATACTTACTCGAGTCCCAAACATACCCGTTAACTTAAAATTTGACAGCAAGTTTTGTCCCGAATTCAAAAAACTTCCCTTTGTGCAACAAAGGGCTTTGATTATGCAGAGAAACCTCAATTCAGTGAAGTTTTTTAAAAAAAGCAAACCTATTTTAGTAATCTTATAGCGTGATTGGTAAGTACATCAAAGCCAGAGAGGTTGAGCAAAATAAGCTATTGCATTATCACATTGTGCCACAAAATGCATTCCCTAAAAGCTATACTAAGCTTGAGACTCCACCAAAAGCATATATCACATCTCACTAAATATATATATATGCAAATCTAAGTAAAGAAAGCCATTAAAGGTTCAAGCTTTAAGAACCGTTTTTGTCTGCATTCTCTTGCTGAGCTTCGTGTGGATGACGACGGTGAAGAGCCTTAGCTTGTTCTTGACCCATTTGCTGATAAATCTGTGGATTCAAAACCCCAACACTCCCAGACAACCCTAGTCCAACTCCAGGCATTTGATTATTCCCAAAACGCATCTCTGAAGAAGCATTGAAATCAAACTCAAGAAACCCACTTCCACAATTCAAATCAAATCCTCCAGTGCTTGAAGCATTAGCTCCACCACCAAACCCAGTTTGATTTGGCCAAAACCCATTTGCAATTTGAGACCTTGGGGCTACTTTAAGGCTCAAATCGGCGGTGAGAGGAGGTCGAGAAACAGAGTCGGCGGCTCCGGCGGGTTTGATTCCTCTTCCGGTGGCGGAGATAATCGACGGCTCAGCATGGTGAAGCAGCCATTGAAGAGTCTCGCCGTCGGTTTTGTGACCTAATTCTCTAGTCAATTGAAAAATCCTCGCTGCACAGAGTGGAGGCAACCTAATTCTTCGACCTCTTCCTTCGACTTTAAGGTGTCGATCTTTGGTCGGTTTCTTCTGAATCTGATGATTCTCATCCTTCTCCCTCTGCATCTCCTTCCACTTCCTTTTCCCTTCCACAGTGTTGTAACCCTTAACATCGGTTTCTCTCGTCTTCTTCTTCTTCTTCTTCTCGCTGTCCTGATTCTCTGGTGCAGGGTTTAAGAAATTTGGTAGATTTGGGTTCTTGGGATCCATGATGATGACAAAGGTCAAGGCTTGGCGACTTTTTGGTTCCAGGGTAAAAAAAATTACTAAACTTTTTTTTCTTTCTCTGCTTCTCTCTCGCTGAGATTCAAGGTGGGGGCGTATGTAAAATAAAATAAAAGGTAACAACTTTTTATTTTTTAAAGTTTTTATATATTTTTTCACACAATTTAAAAAATAACTTACATGTTCAGAAAAAAATTCTGAAAAATTGTATAACCGGAAAACTCAAGCTATCCTTCACGACATATCTATAGAAAACAGTAAATGATTTATATTCGATCATTTGTTTGTATTTGTGTTATTTAGAAGAAAAGAAAAAAACTTCTTCGTTTTGAATAATTTGAAGCCAAATCTGCAAACACATGAGAATTTGAAAACATAACATTTCATGAGCCACATAAACCAAACCGGTTTTATAAACCCAAAAACCTACATTAAACCGGTTAGCATATTTCACAAACAAAATACACCAACTTCTTTAGCCGCTTCTCATATACTGTATATAAGAAGTTTTACCTAAACTCAAAATGTAAACATACCATCATCGCAGTTTAGTTCGGTTTGGTTAAAGTGCAGTCTAATCTTCTAGGAGGAAAGAGTTTCTGTGTTCCAGAAGCTTCCGCCCAGTCAGAAACTCCCGGAACAGGATTAAACTCAGCTGCGTACACTTCAAGAGAACGTTCTGTATTGTAGAAGTCGTTCACATACTGCAAATGGTCAATGTTCAGCCTCCTACAAACTGCTATCATGTGAGAACACGGATACTTATAAAGCTGCCATATCCCGCATGTGCAAACCCGATCCTTGCGATGAACAACAAGTCTTTTATTTCCAGGCTTCATCACTTCCGTGACCTGAAACCTCTCTCCGGTACTGTCTAATGGCAACACATCATGTGTTCTAGTGGCTACCTTGTACTCTTCAAGCTTTGTTATGACATGTTTAGCATACTTGTCTCCACTGCTTAGTGATTCGCTGAGAAGACCACGCTGAGATATGAAATGCTCTGCCAGGTGATCAAAGATTAGCAAGACGCAAGTTGTGATTGGAAGATCAGGGACATAGTTTATGAAACCGTAAGTCGTAAAGATTAAGTTTGTCTCCATGATTCCGAATCTCAGCCCGCCATCATCGTGAGCAAGAGCCCACTGATGCGGAGCCATTTTGTCTAACCATTTTCGAGCCTCCGGATTCATCTCTTGGATTTTCTTCAAGTAGTAATCGAAACTTGAAATGTACCCCGTGGATCCAGCCTTGTAGACAAACTCTGTCATGAGATTGTTACGGAAAACATCATAAAACTCGAAGCAAAGATGCCTAAGACAGAACCGGTGTTGCGCCCACTGACACTCAGGCTCGTTAACAACTGCAACTATGTCAGGATCCAGACTTGTTATTAGACAAACGCCTTCCCTGTGTGTTACTTTCTCTCTTATGCACGCAAAGAACCAACGCCATGAATCAGCTGACAACTTTTCTTGGGAAATAACCGCAAACGCAAGCGGAAAAATTTGGTTTTCGGCATCAAACCCTGCGGCAACTAACATTTTTCCACAGTATTTACCGCTCAAGTCAACTGTATCCACTATGATCACAGGTCTGCAGTAAGGAAACCCTTCGATTGACTGCTGAAACGCCCAAAACACAGAACGAAAGGATGCACCTTTGGGATCAGGGAGAAAATCATATTGCCAGTCCAAACGCATCTTATTAGATGAGCAAAGGGCAGCCATGAACTTGGGCAATACGCTAAAACTCTTGTCCAAATCTCCCGAGATTGCAATGGTTGCTTTCTTTTTCGCATCCCACATGCTAGAATGCGAGACTGTGTAGCCAAACTCTTCTTTCACCCACTTGGTCAACTCTGCAATTGGAAGCGAGGGCCGAGCCCTGATAAGGAATTCAATTTCACCTGCCAGAAAATCTGCGCCCACATCTACTGGCTTACAGGTATGTGGACCTCTGTATTCTGTTATCTTGAAGCCATTCCCCTCTTTTTTTATCTGCCGTGAGAGACCATCTGCATTGTCTCTCTCGGCATTCTACGCTGAACGTAAATTTATAAGAAGATCGCGCTGAGATTCCATTATAATACGCTCGTTGCCTTCTACAAGAGTACAACTTCACTGCTTTCTCGACCTCGTCTCTATCTTTAAAAAGCATCCCAACACGCAACTCACGTTCATCAAGCCATGAACTCGAGAAAATCAACTGCTTTGAAACACTGTCGCTGAGGGCATTTGTTGAACCTGGGTTTTTCATATTCACACTCTTTTGTACAGCCTCATTATTACCACAGTTTCTGTCATATGTGCTCTCCTCGCCTTCGATCCACCCGTTATTGTTCTCGTTCGGCAGAGTTCTTCTTAACGTGTTATCTCTCACACTCCCATTTGCATATGCATCCTCTTGCCGAGAGCGCTTTCGCATCGCCTGGTTTGCCAAGGAACTACCAACCGGACCAACAACTTCATCAGAAACCACTGCTTTGGCCTCTAAATACAATTCCACACTGTTGATAGAAGAATGATAACTTGGAACCTCAAGCATGGTCTCAACGCTACAATCATCCACAACGGGCAAACGCATATACTTCACCATAGATTGTTGAACAATGGAAGGGTACCTGCCGACCACTTCAATCTGAAACTTTCCCTTTTCATATCCAGTGACTCGATGCAGATCATCCAACAGTTTCGGTAAATTAGTTTTGCTCTCAACTCTGATCACTCTTGGACTTGATCCATCGTAGAATGGACCATCAGGACCATCTTTGATACAGCCATTCCAATAACAGAAAACTGGAATCTTTCTTGTATCCATGAAACCTTGAGAAAATTCAAAGAGACACGAAATTAATTAAGGATTTGAGTCCAATGAGAAACCCGACAGCTCCATTTCATAAGATAATAGTAGCAGCAATGACAAGCAACGGAAAACAACAATAAAGGAGAATGGTTACAAGGTGATTATAGATAAACCCAGCAAACGGATAAACCCTAAAAAAATGTACCAATGAGAACATTTTTGGAATTAGGAGGATAAAGACAACAACTTTAATTTTTACATAGTGAGGGCGGGAAAAGCTCAGGGAGAAATAAAATAGATCTCTATCAAATATGTTCCCGATTTGTGAAACCCTAAAGCTCAATTTCATACGATGATAGTAGCAGGACACTATAATAAGAACCCATACGCCATGGAAGAAGACAATAAAGGAGAAAGCTTTCTCAAAGAGAAAAAGCTCACTTACCCGAAAAAGCAGCTCTTCCGCCGTTAGCTTCGGTGATTTCGTCGGGAAGGCAGAATTTTTTTTTTCTCTCCCAGTAAATGTTTTTTTTTTACATATAACCGGAAAACTCAAGCTAATCTTCACAACAAAAAACAGTAAATGATATAATATGTTCGATTATTTGTTTGTATTAACTTCGTTACTTTAGTATAAAGTTTTTTGGTTAAACCAAATTTGATTCATCGTTAAGATTTCAAGCTAAGACACATGTTTAGTTTGTCGGACCAAAAAAAAAGGACACATGTTTAGTTTTAGGGCCTTTTTTATGAGCCCACTAACAACATTACACGAGGTTAAAATTCTTCGATCGTGTTAGGGTTTTAGGTTACTTTCTCAATTCCGTTTTAAGATCGCTTGATCCGATTCTCGGCCGCCGATTTTAATTCAACAAACTTCAGTTTCGGATTCGAGAGATCGTCGCGGCGAATTGTGTAATTAAGGCGAGTTTTCAGACTGGGTTTGTAACTCAGATTCGTCGATATCTAAAATGGGCGAGGAGAGGAAGAAGAGTGAGATTAGGGTTGAGTCTGAGGGAACCATCGGAGAAGTAGTTGCAGAGAGCAATTCGATGAAGGAGAAGAAGAAGAAGAAGAAAAACCGAGAGAATAAGGATGGGGAGATAGCTGCGCACGAAGGAGAGAAATTGGGCGATGACGCTCTAGTTAAGAAGAAATCGGAGAAGAAAAGCTTCAATTCTGAATCTGAGGATGATGGTGGGAAGAAATCGAAGAAGAGAAATCAGGAGAAAAAGGCTGATTCCGAAGCTGATGATGATGGTGTGAAGAAATCTAAGGAGACAGTGGTTGATTCTGAAGCTGGCGATGGTGAGAAGAAATCTAAGAAGAAAAACAAGGAGAAGAGGGTTGATTTGGAGGCTGAGGATGATGTGCAGAAATCGAAGAAGAAGAAGAAGAAGAAGAGCAAGAGAGAATCTGGTGGTGATGATATAGGAAACAGTGAAGGAAATCGAAGTGATGATGCTAAGAGGGAAACGGGAAAGAGAAAGCGTGATGATAGTGATTTGGGAGCTGAAGAAAACACAGACAAGGATATGAAGAGGAAAAGCAAGAAGAAGAAACCAAGTGTGGATTCAGAGGTTGAAGAAAACAGCTTGAGCTCTGCAGTAGATGCGAAGAAGAAAAGCAAGGAGAAGAAACAAAGTGAGGATCCAGAGGTTGAAGAGAACAGCTTGAGCTCTGCGGTAGATGCAAAGAAGAAAAGCAAGGAGAAGAAACAAAGTGAGGATCCAGAGGTTGAAGAGAACAACAATGACTCTACCAAAGACGCAGAGACGAAACAAAGTGAGGATTCAGAGGCTGAAGGGAACGACTTGAACTCCTCGAAAGATGCAAAGAAGAAAGGGAAGAAGAAGAAGAAGAAGAAGCAAAGCGCAGATTCAGAGGCTGAAGAAAACAACAACGATTCAACGAAAGATGCAAAGGAGAAAAGGAAGAAGCAGCAAAAGGGTAAGAAGAGTGATGAAGATGTGACCACCCCATCAAGTAAAAGCACTAGAAAGGGTAAGAAGAGTGATGAAGATGTGACCACCCCATCAAGTAAAAGCACTAAAAAGGTGAAGTTTTCTGATCAAGTGGAAGTTTTTCCTGCCGAGGATGAAGAAAGCGAAGAAGAAGAAGAAGAAAGCGAGGTAGAGGAAGTTGAGCTGGTGAGGGGTAAGAGGTTTACAAAGGAAGAAGACGAGTTGATAAAGAAATCTGTACAAGAGTACATTGATAACCATGCTTTAGGAGATGAAGGGGTAAACATGATTATGGACTGCAAGTCGCACCCACAAGTTAAAGGCTGCTGGAAAGAAATAACAGCTGCTTTACCTTGGAGGCCATATCTTGGCGTGTACCATCGTGCCCATACTATATTCGAAGGAGGATCCAAAGGGATATGGACTCCAGAGGATTTGGAATTCGTTAAAGAGCATCAGAAGAAACACGGGAATGATTGGAGAGCAATTGCGGATGCAATGGGCAAACACAGGAAGCATGTCAAAGACGCTTGGAGGAGAATAAGACTGGGTTCGACGAATAAAGGGCATTGGTCGAGGGAGGAGTACCAAACTCTCTTTGATCTTGTCAACAAAGATATTAGGATGAAAGCATTCCAAGAGAAGCGAGCAAAGCACGGGATGCTCCGAGATAACATCCCTTGGATGGCGATAAGCGACCAGCTCAAAACAAGGAACCACGTGCTCTGCTGCGTCAAATGGTATGATCAGTTGACATCACCAATGGTTGCAAAGGGGATATGGGCTAACGTAGATGACTATAGGCTCATTGACGAGCTCACGAACCTGGATGCTGCTTGTGTCGACGATGTGGACTGGGATTATCTTTTGGATAACCGAGATGGAGATGCTTGTAGGAAGCGGTGGAACCAGATGGTGCATAATATCGGCTTACCGGGAACCAAAACATTTGCAGAACAAGTCGAGATCTTGGCTCAAAGGTATTGCCCTGAATTGGCTGAAGACAGAGAAGATTTTGACAACAGACCCTTTGATCCTGAAGATTAAGTCTAGAAAGTTTTTTTCTTTTTTTGTGCCTTTTTATGTTCTGCTATAAGGTAATGTTATTTATGTTAGTGAACTAAAGACGATAAAGATTTTGAATTTAGTAGACTTTTTGCCATAATGCACAAACATTCAATACAATTATTGAATTATGTTTAGGATTGATTCGTAAGATTGGAAGAATCGTGGACGAGATGGTACAGATTCTATCGCCACAGATCCGTCCTGAAGCTCCAAACTAAGCTCAAATACTTTTTGCAAGAAGACAATTTTAACTTGGATTCTGAAGTGAATAATATTGAAGAAAGACATTCTATTGACTCGAGCTCTCGTTTGCAAGAGGTGACAGTGAAGGAATGACCAACTGATTGCAGGCAACAAAACAGAGGGAGAGAGAGAGATGGAGATGTTTTGCTTGTTGATATAGCCAATCAAGATTCCACCAATGTGAACTTTTTAGTCATTCCACGGAATTAAACTTTCCCAACAAAGGAAAAGAGATTACAGTCACACTTGAGATCAAATTCAAACCAAACCAAATAGGCAAATTCCCAGAAACCAAGTTATATATTACAAACAATGGCAATGAAGTCTTCAACCACTCTTAACAGACTTTGACCCATCTTCTTCTTCAGGAGTAATGGTTCTCAACGAGCTTCGTATTGAACAACTGTAAGAGAATAAACGACCATATTAATTAGCTGGAAACAACATTCATGTCTTGTACAAGAAAACTAGCAGATTAACAATCCAAATTACATTTGTGTTTTGGTTTTGTGAGACACATTTGAAATCGTGCCATAATAATTCACAAGACCAAAAGAAAGCTAAAAACATTACTATACTACACAAAAGGAGGATCAAGGATTGAGGAAACTAACCTCTACGGGTACGCTTCTTGTAGAGAATACGGTACCCACACTCTCTGCACTGGATCACATCCCCAGACTTCAGAGTGTTCTCTTGTCCACAATCTTCAAGACCAAAATATCATTCAGAAAATAAGTTAAGCAAACGATCATACAAAAAGGTAACCCCTTTTATTAACCAGTATATCAGAAATCTTGCTAAAAGATTAGGATTCAGATGCATATATATCTAATTCCCGAAATAGTGTAAGCTATGAGTTAGAAACCAAGAGACATCGTGTCTGGTCTCTTACACTTAGCATTTAAACTCACAAAGTTACGATATTTGACATAAGTATTAAAGCTTCCAAAATTCCTCCACTCAATTCCAAAACAAACAAAAAATCGATCAAGTTTCCGAGGGAAGAAGATGACAGTCGAGCTTACCTCCGCAGACGTAGGTTACGGGTTCTGGCAGTGGATCCATGTTTATCGAAACGAATCTATTAACCCAACAAAGAAACAGAATTTGAGTCAGGACAAGATATGTAAACAGAATCTTCCGCTCGCCGAACGAGATTCAGACAAAATCTCTCAGTAAGGATTGATTGATTGATTTCATACTTACCCTAAGGTTTCTGCAGAATTAGGGTTTTTGAAGGGAATAAAGACGAGGAATGAGGAGGAAGATCTATAATGGCGTCTGGTTTGAACATTACTCATTCGTATGGGCTTCTTAACAAAAACAATTTAACTATGGGCTTACACAAGAAGCCCATCTAAACTTGGGTCGAAAATAGGCTTTAGAGAG
This sequence comes from Alliaria petiolata, assembly GCA_020283515.1. Lineage (NCBI taxonomy): Eukaryota > Viridiplantae > Streptophyta > Magnoliopsida > Brassicales > Brassicaceae > Alliaria > Alliaria petiolata. Next base: position 183,883,308 of record JAHZTW010000001.1, read on the forward strand.
TCAACGTTGACCTAGAAACATACCTGAAGAAGATGTTGTTTAAGGTACTTTTTGTGTTTTACTACTTAGACGTCATATTATGTTTAGTAAGCTATACAAAGTTTTAACTATAAAAAAAACTATAAAAAAACTATAAAAAAAATTTTGCATTTAGATTTTTGCCATGATGCACAATGTCTAGGATGGTCCAAAGTGCATACATATGGGTGGATTGATTCTTAAAATAGAAAGAATCGCTGAAGGTATGGTCCAGATTCCATCGCCACAGATCAGTCCTGAAGCCACTGCACCAGAGTAATCATCTGCGTCTTTCTTACTCATCCGTTGCCATAAGAACATAACCACGGTTCCAACAAACATGTCGATGGCGAAGTAAGCTCCAATGTAGAACGGAGCAGCCATAGCCATCGGAAGTGGTACAAACTTAGAGATCTTCAACGGTGTAACGTCTCTGACAAGATTAACAATCAGAGCAGCTACGAAGAATCCGCAACAGAGAGCCAAACAGTGCTTAGGCAGTTTCGCAAACCCTTCGATCCCGAGGATAGCCATTTCGCGGTAGATAACCGCGTAAGGCGCCTTGTAAAGACCATCAGGGTCTCCAATGTCGAAAGCAGTCCAAAACATCCAGAAGGTGAGAGGAGCGATCACGCAGCCCATCGCTGTACCCAAAAGCTGAGTTACAAACATGGATTTTGCAGATGATAACGTGAGGTAACCTGTTTTGAAGTCTTGCATGAGATCTGCTGCTGTTGAGACGATCGTCATCATGAGGCCACAGGCTGCTAAACCGGCGATGACTCCTCCGTTGCTTCCTACAATGGAAGCGATGGTGAAAAGACCAATCTTTCCGTAGGTTGAAGGCAGGCTCATATCCGTGAGCCCGACTCCATAAGAGTTGCAAAAGGCAAGAGCCGGGGCAAGCAAGTATGAGCAGAGGACAAAGTACCATTTCAACGGTGGGAATATCAACGGGATTGTCGCCGTCGAAACCGCTGCTAGACAAACGTAACCAGAGACCGCGAACCCGAGGGGTATACGGTCATTGAGAAACACTTCATCTCTTTTCTTCTTCTCCAGCAGTGATTCTGTGGTCTCATGACTCTCATCTGAATCAAGAAACGCCTCTTAAGGATATGTTTGAGACAGACAATTACTTAAGAGTCGGTATCATATATTTAGGTCACCTAAAGTGTCGGTAAAGACAGGTAGGTGGTGTTGTTGTTTGCAGCTTTTGTTGCAGAGTTCCTTCACAGTGACAATAATGATCTTGATGATGTTGTAGAGACCGTCACCAAGGATGATAGCAATGGCGATAAAGACCTTTAAACGCGGTAATGATATGAAACAAACCATCAGTAACCGCAAAGAGCTTTGATGATATTCTTTTAGATTGATCTGTTTCTTGTACCTTATATCCGTAGAGACCTTTAAAATCGTTGGCTTCAAGGTGAGCTGGATACCAGTCTCCAGCTTTCTGTGATATAAATGGCCAGAGACAACCCCAAGAGATGACAGCGCCGAGAAGAACCGAGCAGTTCACTAAATGGGGACATATCAGACCACATCCAATAAAAGTAGGACTGAAATCAAAGTAAAACCTGCGCACCAAAGCAGAAAAAATCATGACTCGTTACCAATTTGACAACCATTCTCATTTTACTAAACTGGTTAGAAGAGAAACTATGAGCTTACGTGTTCTTGAATAGCGTCAAACCAAGAGCGGGAAAGTGATCAAACCCACAAGAATCTCCAATACCACTAAAGAACCACTTGAAGCAACTCCAGACGAAGCTAAGGCTCAGGTATTTCCCAAGACATTTAACTTGGATTCTGAAGTGAATAACAATATTGGAGATAAACATTAAATGAAACTCAAGCTATGGTTTACAGTAGGAAGTGATATTGAAGATGGATAATCTCTGTCAAGTTACCTTGCAAGCTCTGCTCCAGAGTTATCGTGGAAACTGTTAATCAGCATTGCTGTAGCGGTTCCACTAGGATACGTAAGCTTGTAGTCCAAAATCATCACCTGAGATAGATACACTTTTGAATAAGGGATCAAGAAACCATACAATGATAAGAAAACTCTTTTCTTTCTTCGACTTCATTTCGTTATCATCATCACAGAAGTGGGGCGCTACCTTGCGAAGTGGAACAAGACTGAAGAGACCAAGGAAGCTAACCACGAACAAAAACCCAATCATCCACCACAATCCAGGATTTATAACATCTTCTGGTTTGTTTCCTGGATAATCAGCACCAATGATCTTGTATGTCCTATCATCCATTGCAATCAAGAACGAACCAAATCCTCCTGAAAAAAAAAAAAAAACAAGAAATCAAGAAGCTTTATCAGATGACCAAAGCAAAAAAAAGCAAGTCAAATCCATATCATCCTTATATTACTAACAATCATAATTGATCATCAATCAGCAAACAGTCACACAGACGTCAAATTTAGAAGCTTTTTATAACATAGCACACAAGATTAACATTTGAATAGCTCATAACGAATTTAGAAGCAGTATCAATAATAGAACTTGTTCATCAGCACAGAGGAAACTAAACGTAATCAAGAAGAAGCTAACTCTACAGTACAAGATTGGCATTATAAAGGAACAAAGAAAGAAGCTAAATTTCAACATTTAACGATATCAAATCTCACTTACCGCTATAAGCGAGGCCGTAGCACGCGACAACGCAAGTCTGAATAACAGTGTTCTCTTGCTTAGTAAAGGGTTTAACCGAAAACCCTAATTTCGACAAAAAACCAGTCCATGACTTGACGAAGAAGAAGCCGAGAAGACCAGCAGCTACATTTAGCGAAGGAATGATTCCCACTGTCAGATTCAGCTTATGGGTAATGACACAGAACAAAGTCCCCAACAAGGCGCTAGCGATTAAGCCTCGGATCGTGATCTGATCTTTCCAATGAGGGACATCTTCATCGCAGCGATCGAGTTTTTCCGGTGATAACAATGTCTCTGATATCTCCGTTGACCTAGGAACCTCCGTCTCCATTATAACTAGAAGAATAATCTACTTCCTTCCCCCCAAAACTTAGCAGCTCAAACTGAGAATTCCCGGTAGATTTCTCCGGAAATGGTCAAAGTCGGATTTTTCAGTAGATTCATCGGAGAAGAAGACGGAAGCGGAAATGGTAGAGGACGAATTGCGGTTATTACATTAGTTAAATCGTCGAGTAATAAAGCGCCACGTGTTCTGTGGTGAATGTGACGTGTAATATCGGTCTCCCGCCTTAGCAGCAACTCTGGCTGTTTTTCTGAAGGAAAAAAATATTATTGATACATACACACACATAACTCTTTGCTTCACATTATGATATGATCACTAAACAGAGGCTCAGAGCCAATACCGATACCAAATCTTTAATACCAAACTTCCAAATTCAATTCCGGTTAGTCTCTCAACAGTAAAGCTAAATCCAAACCTATGAAGAAAACCATCAAAGTAGACTCTTAAAAAGAAACAACTGGTGATATCATCTTTACACAGTCATCTACTTTTAACAAAAGCAAAACACCAAAAGCAGAAAAAACACATACCAAGAACGATCTGTAAAGCAGTTGTTGAATATAGAAAACAGAAACCGTAAAAGAAGCAATTGATTGATTAATTAAGAAAAAAGAAAGTTCATAGACAATAAAAAAAGCAAAACCCACTTCAAGAATACAATACCTTTCCTTTGTAGTCTTCACAAAGCTTAGCATCTAAAACCAATTCCTCTCCTTAGCCACCAAGAAACCCCATAACTCTACTACATAAGCATTACAAACGTCTCCATTCTCAAGCTTCAATCTTCCATCTTCACCTGCAAAAAACAAGAACTGCTTACACACAAATCACATTTCAGACTACAGAGTTTGTGGAGATATGAGTGCAGATTGGGGACCAGTGATTGTAGCAGTGGCTCTGTTCATCCTACTCTCGCCAGGTTTGCTCTTTCAGCTACCGGCGAGGACAAGGGTGATGGAGTTTGGGAACATGAGCACAAGCGGCATTTCGATTTTGGTCCACGCCATTATTTACTTCTGTATACTCACTATCTTGATCATAGCCATACAAATTCATATCCATTTCTGATATTGTAGTGTAACAAAGGCAAGCTTCTATGGATTCAAAGTTCGCCTTTTTCCACTTCTTTTTTTTTCTTTTTTTGCTGTTCTCTGATTCTTGGCTCATAGGGTTTCAAGCAGGGTGATAAAAGAGGTTGTATACAAATAAAAAGTCTGTAATTTTTTGTAATCCACTATTCAATTTCTAAACTCTAATCAAACATCAATTCGGAGAAAGAAAGAAAACATTTATGTTCTCTTGTGGCTTCATCATCTAATAATTCAACACAAAGCATCTACTTTTTGCTTCACATTTTACTTTTTTACCACAAAACTTGGCTAATATTCGATTCTTTGCTGATAGGTTTCAAGCTTTTTTTAGTATAGAGTCTATAGACAAATCAAAATCCGGAAGTTTGTAGTTCCACAATTCAATTTCTCAATTCCGATTAGCTCTAAACAATTATCGAATCACACACGAAAATTGGATAAAAAAAATGTTTAATTTTCCTTTCCCTTAATCGCAACAATACAAGCTTACATTTTCAATAAAACTCAATGAACAACACAACAAGCTTATGTTCGTTCACAGATCAAGAACCAGACGATAGAACAAAGTATATAAATATCCTAAAAACAGAGTTCCAAATCTCAAGAAGATTCCTGAAACCCCCCAGATTCAAAAAAGGGTTACCTTTATTTCGTCAGAAAACCCAAAAGTAAACCCTAAATCATCCGGTGGTGATGTGGAGATTAACTGCGAGGATCAAGATCGTGTAAGCAGCGAAGAAGATGAGTGTGTGGACGGCGATTGCTTTTCCGTTGGTTTTCATGCCGCCGAAATCTAGCGTCCGGTGATGTCCCGGCAGCGAGAAGAGGAGTCCTGGAGAGAGCAACACGAACAGCACAACTCCGACGAGAACTGGAGCCCAATCCGCCATTGCCGTGAAAGTAGAAAACGCAAAGGCGACGCCTTTTTTTCCGATAAAGCGGTGGTGAGAGAGAAGACGGAGTTGAAAGAAAGTGGAAAAGCTGAGTTAAAATCCGCAAATGTCTATAATTTTAAATTTATTTTATTTTATTTGTTTCGTTAATTTTTTTTTTTTTTTTTTGGCGAAAGGGTTAATTTTATTTTGTTTTCAGATTTATTTTAGTTTTTCTTTTAGCTTTATTTTAGTTACGAAATTTGTTTTTGTTAAAAGTATATTTTAGTTACTAAATTTTAAAATGATTTCGTATGTATATGGTAGAACATAGAATTTTTTTTTGTCGAAAACAAAAAAAAAACTAAAAATTTTACAAAATAAATATGGAAATATATATAGTCAAATTTAGAAAAAACAAACATTGAAAATGTAAATGAATGTCGGAAAATATACTTTAATTTAAATGAACAAATAAAATTTATTTTCTCTGTTTTAGTTTAAGTGATGTTTAAAGAAAAAAATATGTATAATTTTAAATAATATTTTATAGTTTTAGTGCAAAATTAAATATTTTTAAAAATATATTTGACTAATAGTATCTTGTAATCTATTTTATCATTGGTCGAATGATTTTCAGTTAGATACTATATGATAGTTTTTTATAGAAAAAAAAAGTCATTAAATTTATGTTTTTCTTAATGTGTAAGTATAACAATGTTTTAAAAATTAAGAGACTGCCAACAAATTAATAAAATTTTAATCAAAAGATTTGTGGAATTTGTTTTAACAAAAAAACAAATAATAATAAGTGGAATTTGGAAAACTGATTGCCACTTGGTAAACATCTCAAGTGTAAACGCGTTACGCGTTACGCGTATTCTCATGCACTAGAACAATATATATATTTTCGAAAAGTTTCTTTAATTACTTTTTTTTTGAACTTTTTCTTTAATTACTTTTGTATACGAGTTGTTTTGTAAAGAGTCTAGAGGCAATCTCTTTTACCATTTTTTTTTTGGCAAAATATTATTCTATCTTATACCGGTTTGGTATCTAATATAGGTTAATTTAATATACGCACATAAGATTAAGATGGGAGTAGATATAATAATTTTACACGTTTCGTGTTATGTCAATATAAGGAATCATTTTAAATTGAATACACCAATAAATTTGATTATTACCAATTTTGAAAGAATATAAATGTCAAATCGAAAAAGCAGACAAATATTGTTCTCTTCTTACGGAATACATTGATCTCTTAGCAAGTGGTGGACCCGTTACTTCTACTAATCTACAGGGTTTACTCTTTAATTGTAACTCAAGTCACTTATCAAGAAAACAAAATTCCTCCAAATGGATTTCGAAACCTGGCGTACGTTTATTGATCCACCGAAAGAGGGTCGCGATTCATGTGAATCACAAAGCACTTGAATGTGACATAAAACCGTTTCTTTGATTACGATTTAATCCTATTTTACATCATTTATTCATGTGATATTGTCTTGTCTTCTAAATGATCAATCACATCACGACTCTTGAAAATCACCAAGTTAGTGTCACTTGGCTCTGATCCACCTTTTGATCATTACTTGTGACAGATGTAGTACTTTGGAGTCAAACATGTACATTCATATTAATCAAACATGTTATCTTAACACCTTTACACATTAAAATATATCCATATACATTTACTAATAACCGTAAAACGATATTCTTTTGTGAAACAAAAAGAAGTTACAGTTTATCATTAAGCTTTATTAATACTGAAAATTCTCAATAGGCAAAAGTCAAAACTGTACCACATTAATAAAAATGCAACCGCTCAAACCGCACATATACTATTTCGACCGTTGGTACTACTTAAAACAGTTAAACTATACCGCCGCAACCGCTCTTTCCATATAACTGAAGTAACCTATGTTCTATAAGAAAAAAGTATAAACATCTCTGAAATTGTTATTTTTAAAATCAATCTAAACAGCTTAAAACAACTAAATTGATCACTATATCTCAAAACTAAACCACATAAATTGGCTTAACCGCTCCAACCACCATTATAGTATTTTGAAAATATGATCAGCTTAAACTTATACCGCTTCAACCGTTCTTTCCATACACAACTAATTTTTTTTTTTTGGATCAAAACCATACACAATTAATTCAAGATACCTCCACTAAAGCAAAATTCCACAAATTCTCTCTCTTGCTTTAATTGAAAAAGAAATAGACTTTATTGGATTCTCATTCTCTTCACGTTGAAACCTCCAATTCTCAATTCTTCCCCAACCAAATTTCCACTTTCTTCTTCTCAAAGCTCTCCTCTTTCTCTTTCTTTATCTTTCTTTTGTTCTTGTTCTGCTCCTTGTAAGAAGATCATGCATGATTGGGCTGCACCGTTGATAGCTTCAGCTCTTTTCGCGTTTCTATCGCCGGGGCTTATACTGCAGTTTCCGGGGAAAGAATCTCCGGTGGGTTTCATGAACATGAAGACAACGATAGCTTCCATTTTCGTTCACACCGTTCTCTACGGTCTCTTTCTCATCCTCTTTCTCGTTGTTCTTAACGTTCATGTCTATGCATAGCTCACAGAATAGACTCTCTGTTTGTGGTAGAGGGTTTAGTAGTGATGCTTTGTTTTATGACACGCGTTATTTCTTTCTTTGTTCATCTCCTTAATTACAAGAGCTCCAAAGATTTAAACTTTCTCTCCAATAAACCAATTTTTTTGCTCTAGTGTTATTCAATAATTTTGCCATGTGTGTGTATATTTGTGAGACCTCGAAAAAATTGACCTCAAGCTTGGGAAACATAGCTTAAGGTTAACACAGAGCATCTAAATGACAATTTCATTTATATCTTATTCATCTTTACTCCATTGATTTCTCTAATAGGTGAAATAAAAATGTAGAACAATAATTTGATTCCACTAATTCCTATGCAACAGTTCATGAAAAACGGTCAAATTTAATTTCATTGCACAATAATTTACACCCAATTCAATTCATAGTTACTACTAGTTAGGAACTTAGGGGTTGGGCTAAAACCCATCATCAGTTTTGGTCTAAGGCCCATAAGTCTTCAGCTTCTTCGAATATGTTATGTTGGGTGAGTGGACTAATTTGATTTCGGAATACTGTAGACTAATTCTCAACTCGGTTTCTTATGGTTTCAATTTTGAATCTTAAATCACCAAGAAAAAGTTATCTACTGAACTCTATTTTTAAAAAAAGTTTAGGTGGTTTCTTTTATCAATGATTCAGGATTGGCTACTTGGAAGAGAACTTAACTAAGACATGAACTTTTAACTCGGTTTGGTTTGTCTGATAAACAGTAACCCATTCGAATACACTAATGGCTCTCGGGTTGGGTAAAATCCGCAGGCTTTGGAACTCAGTTTGACAAAAGTAAGGTTTGGATTGGACTCATACAACTCTTGAAACTCTGAAACAAAGCTTCTTGTAAATTAGACTAAACATAAAGAGATAAGGGAAGATTCACATTTGGTTTTCTAGCAATCGGGATTGGTTTCCGCATCATCGATCGCAGCGGAAGCAAGAACAAGCTGAGGAGTAGGAAGTGTGTAAGTGTAATTCTCGCGCCTCGCCTTCTTCTTCTCCCTTTGCAATCTAAAAGCGTCTCTCTTTCTTGCTCTGTAACTGTTGGGATTCTCTGGCACAATCTCTCTCGGGTACACACTAATCTGCAAAAACCAAAAAACAAAAAAAAAAATCACAAATTTTTTCAAACCTAACAAGATTAAGAAATCCAGTAGCGTTTTAAAGGCATGATCATAGATTTACCTTCTTCCTGTCGGGACCAAACTTCTCGAACTTAACTAATCCATCGATTAAAGAGAAGATGGTATGGTCTTTACCAATCCCAACGTTTTTTCCAGCATGGAACTGCATAAAACATCGTTCATGAATCAATCTTCTCAAACAAAATGGTTTCAATTTCGAAATGGAATCTGAAAACAAGAGCTTAACAGCTTCTAATTTCGAGTTCTAAAACATCTTTCATGAAAATCGACCTCCTCAAATAATACAGTTTCATCTTAAACACACTAACTCAGAAATATTCCGAAATGTAATCTGAAATAAGAGCTCAAGTTCCTCAAACAAAATTGCATTCAGATGAGCTTCATCCCGAATACAATGTCACATAGATATTCTTGAATGGAATCTGAAACCAGAGCCTAAGAGCTAAACCCATCAAAACCTTTACCAAATCCCATAATTGAGGTGGAATTAGAAGATATTTTACATACCCAGAAGCTCCTTGAGACCCAGAGATATTCAGGAATGGAATTCGAAACAAGAGCTTCTAAAACTCGACAGTTTCGTGTTCTCGGAGTTACCTTAGTGCCACGTTGACGAACGATGATGGCGCCGGGTTTAGCGACTTGGTCACCGTAGATCTTGACGCCGAGTCTTTGGCCGGGAGAATCACGACCGTTCTTAGTACTACCGGCTCCTTTCTTGTGCGCAGATTCGATCGTCAATGGAATCGGAGCTTGGAGGTTTTCCAATGGCAGAGTCACTGTGAAGGAGGTTTTTGGGGATAAATTCAAATCGCCTCTGAGGAACGACGAGGTCGAAGAGAGAGACAAGCCTTTGAACGCTCCAATTAGATTCAAACTCATCGACGTTGCAATCGCCATTGCTAAAATCAGCTAAAATCAAAGCCAGAGAAATTAGGGCTTTGTGAGGATGAAGAAGAAGAGTTGTGAGGACACACCCTTATCGTTTCGTTTCGTCTCGTTTCACTCGATTTAGTGACTACTAAAATTCCACGTCATGAAATAATGCGGGTCCCACGATGTGAATACGTAGACGATAAAGTACACGTCAGCGAGTGAAAAATTAAAAGAAAAAAAAAATGAGGGTGTTGACAGTGGGATTTGAACCCACGCCCCTTCGGACCAGAACCTTAATCTGGCGCCTTAGACCAACTCGGCCATATCAACTTGTTGTTACCTTAAAGACACATTTAATATTTAAAAGAAACGTTAATAAATTTACATTACTCTACCTAGTGAAATGACTTGGTGGACCCTCTTTTGTCTTCCATTCAAATAGCATTAGAGTCCAATGGGCTTATCAGTCATTATTGTAGAAAATAAGATCTTTTTGGGTAGGAATTGGACAATAGAAAATAGTAACTATAATGAAAAAATTATAATATTTTTGAAGTAAAATTAACAATTCAAGAAACTCGTTTACTGTTTATGAGCTTTCTGGATTCAATGTGTTAGTTATGTATACTATTGATGCCAAAATTTTCAGAACCAGAGTGTTGATTTGAGATTCCGAGAGTTTTCCATTCAAAAGTTCATCGATTTCCGGTTCACATAATGAAGTAAACGATACAAATACATATCTATCTTTCAAAAATCCTAAGCTTGAGACGCATACCGAGTTGCATACTGAGTACTCAGATCTTACACTCCCAAAGCTAAACGAGATAAAGCAGCATTACTTCTTGTCTTCTGCTTTACGCGGCTGCAAAAACAACGAAAACCAAGACACAGAGATCAGCAAATTCAAATATGCAGATCTGTAAATACTACACAGGAACAAAACGCTCGGAAAATGTAAACGTTTTAGACCATCCATATCAGCTTAAACTCATATCCGGTTTCCAAAGTTTCCTCCTTTTAAGATTCAAATATGAGAAAACGAAAATGTGCAAATGAGACAGACAGACCTTAACACCAGGAGCCTCTTGGTGAATCTCTTCATCAGGGATCATCACAGGCCATTGCTCTCCCGCTTCACGGAACATTTGCTCTGTCTCGAGGTACTGACCTTTATCGAGAATCATCTTCCTGATCGACTGAGCCGAGGTTGCTGCTGCATCGAAAGCTTCCTCAACGCCATTGACAAACGTCACTTTAATCTGCGGAGGCTGTTCGTCTGTTCTACGTTTCACCAAAACCTGACAATTCGGGTTTGATTCTTTGGCTTTCCTTGCATTGCATTGCGCTAAGAATTCAACGCAAGACGCTAGCCTTGGATCCAATGTGTTGAACTCGATTCTTACTTTTGATAGAAACTTCAACATCCTCTGTTAGCTTTCAACTCTTCTAAAAAAAAATTAACCAAAATCAGCCATTAGCCGCAAAGGAAGAAATTTTAAAAAGATTATCAGGGAATTCCGAAAAATCCCTAATTTCTACAAATGAGGCGTTAGATTCGATGAAATCAGAGAATGATTGCAAATCTACAGAAATTTGATAGTTCGGAAAACAAATCGTGAAGCTAACTTACAGATTCATAAGAAATATGGAGATCTGAAGATGATTCTACCAAAATCTAAGCATTATTCCAAATGATTCGTGGAAAAAATAACCTAATGAGGTTCGATCAGATGAAAAAGTAACATAAAATGCTATTCATCGAAAGTAACGTTACAATTTTGAGCTCTAAAGGATATCCCTGACTTACCGGTCAACGGGAGCTCTCCGATTTCGATCGTCCGGCGAGAATAGCTTCTGGGAAATGCAGAAGAAGCGATGCAGGTGAAGACTGAAGAAAGAGGGTTTTTGCTGTCAAAATGACGATAGTACCCTTACTCGTTATTCCCTTTGGTTCGGTTCGATTTAGCCGGTTGGTTTGTGTGATACAGCCGGACATTAAGTTTAATTTTGGACAAATTGATGGGAATTCTTTTTTTAATGGGCCCATAAGTAAAAGCCCACATCTTTCCCGCCCTTTATACGATGGACTCTGAAACTGTAACTTCCCTGCAACGGTTTTTCTCCATAACAAACATTTCTTCAACCAGAGAGAGAGAGAGAGAGAGAGGAGAGAGAGAGAGAGGAGAGAGGAGAGAGAGAGAAATCGAGCTCAAAGAACCGCTTCAATGGCGTCGAAGCTTCTTACTACCTTCTTCCTCCTATTTTGCTTTCTCGATCTCGTCTCACATTCTGATGCTTCTGTGACAGCTATCTCCTCCGCCGTGGAAGTCCTCTCCGATTCCGGCTTGTTCTCCATGGGTCTCACACTACAGCTAGCGAATAAAGATCTGAGCCTAGAAGATTGGCAAGAACTCACCATCTTCGCGCCTTCCGATCAAGCTTTCTCCGAATTTGGACAACCTTCGCTTCTCGATATCAAGTACCAGCTCTCTCCGGCGAGGCTACCCGGAGAAACCCTAAGGAACCTTCCTCGTGGCGCGAAAATCCCTACTCTGAGATCTAATTCCTCACTGATCGTCACGAATTCTTCGCGATCTGGAGGAATATTTTCGATCGACGACGTAATAGTACAAGATTCTCCTGTTTTCGACGACGGATACGTCGTGATTTACGGAGCCGACGGGTTTTTCACAGCACCGATCCCAGAATCGAGCCTTAATTCATCATCGTCTTCTTCAATCCCAAACCCTAACTCATCTCCTGCATCGATTGATTCGATTCCTATCCCTAGCTCAGCGACTCGTACTGCTCCAAGCCCTGATTTCTCCGGATCCACTAAAAGTAGTCTCCCGAACAGATCTAAACCAGCGAATTGCTTCAACATCTTCGAATCCGCTTCGAGTTTGTTATTCTCCAGAGGTTTCGTGATAATGGCCACGTTTCTCGCTCTACAGCTTGAAATCTCAGGGAACGACACGAAGCTCACAGTCTTCGTTCCCATCGACGAAGCGATTCCAAACTCCATTAACAAATTCTCCGATTACGCCACTATTTTCCGAGGACATGTGATCCGGCAACTACTTTCTTGGAAAGATCTCCAGAAACTGGCGTGGGAAGGATCGATTCTGCAAACTGCTTTGAAAGGGTATGAAATCGAGTTCTCATGGTCAGGTGATATCCTTCTTCTCAATGGAGTCCCACTCATCTACCCAGATCTGTATGCCAACGAGTGGATTTCTGTTCATGGAGTTAACCAAATGATCGCACCGCAAGCACTTCAGGCTAAATTGGGAGAATCTATCTCAGAGCTAAACGGTGGAGAAGAAGATGTCGATGTTCATCAAGAGTACTCTTCCGAGTATGGTCTTCGCTGATTTTGTCAGTACATTTTCAAAAAGAAAATTTGATTCAACAGTAAGTAAAGAAACTCATTAAGGTTCTACATATTTTCTGATAACTCTGTTTCATAATCTCGATTCTGCAGTTTCTAAGGAGTTTGTAAAGGCTTTGAGCTTGAAAAATGAATAAAAAGTTTCTGATCTTTAGACTTCTCTTGGTGTTTGAGTGTTACTGCCTCGGTGCAGGCATCTGAGATTTAGCAAAATTGATCCACGTAACAATTCCAACGGCTAAGATGACCCATCCGAGCACATCATACTTGAGATCACTGTTCTTCTTCTTCTTCATGGTCTGCGAGTAAAAAACGCAAAATGTTTAGATTTCATCAAAACCAATTTGGATTTTTTATGTAAAAGAAAAGACCTTTGAATTGGTTGATGATGATGGTCCAGCTGCGCCGCCCAATGGTTGTGGGCCTAAACCATGTTGATGAACCGCTGTATGTAGTTCTGGAGCCTGTACAGTGCACAGAGAGAGAAGGAGAATTGGTCCAAAGATTCAAACTTCATCTATATGCAAAAACCAATTTGAGGAACCTCTTCTACATGTTCATCTCAATTCATTGAATCAGGACAGGTTTATTGTTCTCTGTTGTATAACACAGCCTGCACGGTTTATGGTGATAGATGATAGATAAAGGATGTACCTTAGAAGTCAATGCCAATGATCTCTGATAGTGTTCGTTCTCTGGTTGCTGCAACATATCAAAATAATGTTACATCTCACATTACAAAACACTGCACACAAAGATGATGATAATAATAATCACACGGATAGGTTTCACCTCGTCAACAGCTTGTTGAAAGAAGAGAGTGGCTTTGTCAAAGTTATCTCTAGCCTCGGTTTCATCAGGAGTTAAAAACCCATACGAAGTAAGAGCATTCCCGATTAACCAAAGCGCATCGTGCTTCTTTGGACTGATTAACAACGCCTCTTCCAGCTTCGATATGGCTTCTACACAACAGATTCAAATTTTCTATTAATCATCCCCTTCATTAAACACAAAAGCAAACACAAATCATCAAAGCTAATCTGAATCAACGCATGGCCACACAAAAAGAAATAACCTAAAGAAGATGATGAGAAAGCAAAGCACCTTGAAGCATTTGCTTTGACTCTGAGGGGTTCTGAATCTGAGATAATTCGAATAACGCTCCTCCCCATCTCGTCAAGTTCTACAGAAATCAAACAATGTTAAAAACCCAGAAATCAAACAACCTAATTCAATTTCCGCCATTAAATCACAAGTAGAGCTCCCACAAACCCCAAATCTTCATCGAATTTCAGATGAAGGGGGGAAATTTTCGATCTTACTTGGACCCAATACATATAGAGGAAACAATTAAGCGATACCCACAAAAAAACACACACATCTGAATCAACAAAACTCAGAAAAGATCAGAGAAACTAACATCGGCATCTAGAGGGTTTTTGATGTAGGTGGCTTCTGCTGCTCTCAGAGCATATTCGAAGAACGCCAACCTCTCGATATCACTCTGCATATCCATGGCTTCTAAAGCTTCGCGGCGAGACACCGATTCTTCTTTAACAAGTTTATGGCCGAAGGAGGAAAGGAAACAACCAAATCATAAGGCGGTACACTACTCTTCTCGTCCGATCAATCTTAATGGTTTCGTTTCTCGCCTGAGCCATATCGGCTTATTGGGCCATAAAGTCAGCCCAGTAAAAAATTATGAAAACACAAACGACATAAACCTTTTTGTTTTCTTTACACAAACCCAAAGACGAAAACGAAAAAAAAAGAAAGATGAATCACAAATTGCAGTTATGTTTTGGCGTCAGAATCGCTGAAACTTATTTTAAAACGAAAACATAAAATGCAAACGCAAACACACAAACCAAAATATGTTGCTCAGTTTATCCAAGAAAAAAAAACTAAGCAAATTATAAAAAATATTAAATTTGTGGTGATCATCATCAATAGATATGTGTTACAAAAATAGAATGATAGTATGGCACTACTTAGTAAAAATGACACAGGGAAACAATGGATATAGCAAACGCAAAATCTGTGATGTATATCTTCGTCCTTCTTCCCCCAGATTAAGCTTCCCAAGCCACCAAATTCAACAACATAGAGAGCTGAACAGCTTCAGGCTCATTACTTTATTCATCTTCACTTCACATGATCCTGAGACTGGTCTGGAAGTCCTCTCTGTTTCATTCATCTTCTTCTTCCCAAGACTGGTTGATATCGGGTTCGTTGCTTCGGTTTCTTCCTCGATATAACTGCGGACAAAAGAGTAGAGATCTCTTCTTCGATGACCGCAACAAGTGACCTATATGCCTAGTGTTTCTGATGTTTTCAACTTGAGACACCTTGAAAGCTTCTTCTTTGTAGTCTCCATCTCCATCGACATCTCTATCTTTGATGATACCACTACTACTCTCTCCTCCCTCTGCCAAGATCTGTACGCCACATTCCATAATCTTGTCATCGTTATCCGTACTTATGCTCTTATAAACGAAAATCAATATCCCATATTCAAGAAGCTATTAAAACAGGAAATTTTGAGAAAGAAGAACATTTTATTAGGTGGATCGCCGCCTTCTTCTTCATAGCTGAATCTTTCACATTCATCCATCGATCGTTCGATCGTCAAAAACATATAGAGCTTCATGAAAACGCATAGAGTCCAGTGGAAGAAACATATGATGAAGTCACACAATTTTCATCTGCATCAAACAAAATTGGGTTCTTCTCCTAACGAAATGTAGCCACTTCCAAACCAAACTAAATTCAGTCACAATCAAACCGAACGATAAACCGAACTTCCAAGCGTACTAGATAGTATCAAATTCTCTAGGATTGCAAGAATAAGATTCTGAGTTCCTCTGATCCTGAAACCATTTAGTATCAAGAGATTAAGATAACCAATATTCACAAAGTTTCTTTTCTTTTTTTTACTTTCTTGATTAAAGATCAAGTGACTAATAGTACTTACATTGCAATCCAATGGCTAAACTTCCACCATTCCAATAACATTCTAATCAGACAACAGATTCCACATTTCATCTTCCATGTAAGCCAAAATCGAGTTCTTCACAGCTGTGTTCTTCTCCTCTAACAATCGAACTTCATTCTCCAGAAACTCCCTCTCCGACAATAAACTCCTCAACTCATTATCTTCATCAACAAAAATGTCCCTCTGGAATTCAAAGCACATCTTCACAAACCCTTCCCTGTGTAAAAATCCCACACCAATGCTTATTAATCTCAGATTAGTATAAAATGTAGAACAAAAATGCAGATTAAGTAACCAGAGAATTTGAACATTTCAATCATTTTTTTACCGTTTCTCCGTTAGTCTTCTGAGTAGCTCACGGTGTTCACTTCTCAGGCGACAAATCTCATCCTCCAATAGCTTCAGAGAGTTTCTTGAATCGGCTGTAAGGAAACAAAGTATAGTGACTTCAATCACTGACCAGCTCAAATTCATAAGGCGATTGAAATATTTCACAAGGAATTGTGACCTGTTACGGAGATCAAGCCGCTGATTTCGAACTGAGAAGCAAGGAACGATCTCGTAAGCTCAGCTTCTTTGGCAGACAGATTCGATTCCATCTCAGAGCATTTTACGATCTCTGAATCGATCTCTCGCGTCACCTGAATGTTCGCTTCGATTTCCAAATTGACCTTGACGGAACCGATCACGTTCAAAGGCGAGAAATCTAACCAGAGAACTAGTAGAAGAAGAAGAAGAAGAGCAAAACCTGATCAAGCATGTCCTTGTAAACGGAGATTTGACATAGAATCGCTCCTGAATCGTCCATCTCTAATCAATCTCTCTTCCGCTCTCGCTTCACTCCAGAATCAAAATCGCAGAGTTATACCCGGCGTGGTGTTCCGGGAAGAGGTTATTTAATGGGCCTTTGTGGTTTAAATTGGCCCAATAAATATGTCCTAGGCTTACGTTTGTGGGCGAAGAGGAAAAGTGAAAACGATAATCATAATAAGTAGAGGTGCACGTGTCCAAGTGGGTTTATCCGCTAAACTTATGTTTCTTGTTCGTAACCCACGAGAACTGGTCCGTGCAGATAAAAAAAAACAAAAACCGCCGCGGACAAACCCACTTGGACACGATTATTTGGTTAATGCAATTAGTGTTATTTCTTTACAACACGACTATAATTTAAAAACTTTTTAAAATTATGATTTTTGCATTGAAAATGTTAAACTACATACTTGCAAATAAAATGACAATTGATTTAATCAAATAATTTTCTTTGTTGTTTGGAATTTACAGAAAAGGTTATCAAAAGACGAGGCTAAACTTAATCGAGAAATGTTAATGTTAGGAAAACACTCGGCTCCTAGAATTCTCGATTTGAATGCAGATCCTTGATTCAGAAGAAGAAGGAGAAATCGTAGAAACAATTTCGAATTTCAGTACAGTTTTAAAAGCTCAAAATGCAAGTTATGTTTTTCCTAAGCTTTTGGACGAGCTTGAGGTCGAGATCTTTGCTCGTGTTCCATGCTTCGAATACTGGAAACTACAGTTTCTCAACAAACGGGTTTTGCAGTTATTACAGAGCTGTGAGATTTTTAAGGTTAGGCAAGAACGCAAGCTTGTGAAACCACATGTGTTTCTGCATTCGGGTGGTAAAACTCGTTGGACAATGTTTGATAAGGATTTTGAGAGTTTTCGAGAACTTCCACAAGTTCCTTCTGACTATTGCTTCTTCCGTAGCGATAAGGAAACAATTAATGCGGGTACACAACTAATCGTCATTGAGAAGGAGGCGGAGGACATTGTGGTGTGGCGATACGAGCTAGAGAGGCATAAGTGGTTCAAAGGTCCTGCAATGATCACACCGAGGGCCATGTATGGTTCTGCCAGCCATGGAACAATGCTTATTTTGCAGGAGGAATTCATATTGACGAAAATGGGTCCCCTGAGGTTTTGAACACGTCTGAGAAGTATAACGCAGAATCCAAAATGTGGACTGCGATTCATGGAATGCATAAGCGAAGGCAATTCAGCTTAGGATGTTTCTTGCACGGCAAGTTTTACGTCCTTGGTGGCCGAGATGAGAATAATGAATACCTAACTACGCGTTGGACATAAAACTTGCCGCACAAGAAACATCCTGAGCTGAATTGCCTTCGCTTATGCATTCCATGAATCGCAGTCCACATTTTGGATTCAGCATTGTATTTCTCAGACGTGTTTAAAGCCTCAGGGTTTCCTTTAACATCCATATGAATTCCTCCCGCAAAATAAGCATTGGTTCTATCGCTGGCAGAACCGTACATGACTCTTGGTGTAATCATTAAAGGACCTTTGAACCACTTATGCCTCTCTAGCTCGTATCGCCACACCACAATGTCCTCAACCTCCTTCCCAATGACGATTAATTGTGTACCCGCACTAATTGTTTCCTTATCGCTACAGAAGAAGCAATAGTCAAAAGGAACTTATGGAAGTTCTCGAAAACTCAAAATCCTTAACAAACATTGTCCAACGAGTTTTACCACCAGAATGCAGAAACACATGTGGTTTCACAAGCTTGCGTTCTTGCCTAACCTTAAAAATCTCACAGCTCTGTAATAACTGCAAAAACCGTTTGTTGAGAAACTGTAATTTCCAGTATTCGAAGCATGGAACACGAGCAAAGATCTCGACCTCAAGCTCGTCTAAAAGCTTAGGAAAAACATAACTTGCATTTTGAGCTTTTAAACCTGTACTGAAACTCGGAATTGTTTCTACGATTTCTCCTTCTTCTTCTTCTTCTGAATCAATACAAGGATCTGCATTCCAATCGGGAATTTGGGTCTTAGTACCAACAATCAAAACTCTCCTTCCCTTATATTGGCCTAAGCTTGCACCAATTCTAGGAGCCGAGTGTTTTCCTAACATTAACATTTCTCGGTTAAGTTTAGCCTCGTCTTTTGACATCCTTTCTGTAAATTCCAAACAACAAAGAAAATTATTTGATTAAATCAATTGTCAGTTTATTTGCAAGTATGTAGTTTAACATTTTCAATGCAAAAATCGTAATTTTAAAAAGTTTTTAAATTATAATGGTGTTGTAAAGAAATAACACTAATTGCATTAACCAAATAACCTTGTCCAAGTGGGTTTGTCCGTGGCCGCTTTTTTTATCTGCGCGGACCAGTTCCCGTGGGTTACGAACAAGAAAACATAAGTCCAATTTCGCTCCTTTTTTATTTAACGGATATGCAGGTTGACCCGCAGCCATGTTATGTTTTTGAAATTTATCATAAAACATGCAAAATCATGTTATATTTTTGAAATTTATCATAAAACATGCAAAATCAATATGAGATATTGCATCAAAAAAGAAAAAGTATTGCATCAAATCCGAAACATCTAAAGTTCAACAAGAGGAAATCAAACCAAAGTAAAAGGAAATTCAAACTGAAACTCTAAAAACCAATCCGAGAAGCAAATAAGTGGTCATGAATTGAAAGTCAAACTGAAATACTAAAATGAAATCAGAGAAGCAACAAAAATACACCAGTTCTGCATATCAGTCATCTTCATCATCACAAATTGATTTGAAAGAAAGGAGATGTTCTTCACCATTATACTTTTCATCCTCCTCTACATATGTAAGATAAAAAATTAACGACACATAAGACGCATTATATAAAACATAAACGACACATTAATCGCTAGAAAAAATATATTGTTTCACACAAACAAAAAAGTTTAAATTAAAAAAAACACTAAACAAACAAAAACACAACATTTACGTCTAAACTAAAAACGCAAATGCAAAACAGAAAAACAAGTAAGAACACAAACAAAATTATGACTAACAACCGAGATCGAAAACCAGAAAGTAACAGATATCGAACGGTCAAAATGATTAACCAAAATTATTTTATGACTAACAATTGAGATCAATAATTAAAAATTGACAAATATTGAACGGTCAAAATAACTAATCAAAATTATGGAAATGATACAAATTTGACTGCGGAACAATTAAAAAAAATTAAAATATCTTTGACTACGTATATATATAAATATATAATAAGTATCCGATTTTAGGAAACTAGGTTAATTAGAACATGTGCATTGGTGGATCTCTTACAAAAAGTATCTTAACCATTTAATATAATATTTTGATATTATTTAATATATATAATTAAAATTTAACATTTAAAATAAAGAGAAGCAATTAAAAATGACAAGTGCACAAGAGTAGTTAAGATACAGTTCTTAAATAAGAGAGTTTAGAAACTTTTAAGAACCCATCTCTTCTCTCTCTCCTATTTTTTGATTTTTTTTTCATTTTTTTTATGTTAAGATACTTTTCTAAGAACTCACCAATGCACATGCTTAGGTTTAGCATTTTCCTCTCTATATAAACATATACATAATCATTTTTATATTTCCATGAGAGTAAATAATACTTCTTCCCATCATAAACTTTCGTTAAATTTATCATTATGCAATGCTCACACATAGAGTCATGCATGTTAGCATGTATGGTTCTGCAAGCTGTGTAACCATTTTTCTTTTTCTTTTTTTTTGTAAAGAAAATTAAAATAGATGAAAAAAGGATCTCTGAGATTGTTAGTGCATCATAGAAGTATAATGTGAATACCAAAATAATTCAATAGGATAGTTTTTTTGGAAATAATTTCAAAGTTGATGTCTTGATCAAGTGAAATTTTTAACATTGGGTTTACCTAATCATTGAATTCATTTTGGTATCAGCATTATACTTCTCAGATGTGCTCACAGCTTCATGGATCCATTTTTCATCTATATTAATTCCACCATCATAAAAAAGAAAGATAATTATATAAAACATATCTTAGTCGGAGCTTTACCGTGATTAATGAGTTGTTAACCCAAAAAAATGTATGACTGTTGGATGATGATTTTTCACAGGCCTAAGCGAGGCCCATCCATACAGGTCGCGTGCGCAAGAAAGAAGACACTATAAACAATGGTGCATTCAATGCACCGAACCTACCACTCATGGTAGCATTAACGATGGTTAAGATTGACGAAAGTAGGACGATTGTGCCAACTCTGATGGTAACGTGCGCAGGAGAACTTCGACAGAGTTATGATGGCTTTTAAAGGTCAAACGAGGTGTAAGAGGACATATCCACTCACTATAATCTGTGACCCGATCTGAAGACCATGTAACCCTATAAATACACTTCTCAAACAAATGGTGAGAGAAGGAGAATCTTTCTAAATAGACAATTTCAATATTTCGGCTTCATTTCTTATTACCAATAAACACGTAGATTCATTCGGGACCCTTACAGATCGTTTGAAACCTTATTCCAAACACCAAAACTTAGTCTCACATTTTTATTTCCTTTCTTCGTCCAGTTATGTGTCTATTTTTAACGGGAGGGCTATCTCCTATTGTTTATCTACGTTGTTACTTGTTTCAAGTTGAACATTCTTTAGAGCATCTCCAACCCATAATTGCATTTTTATTGCAAAATGCAATTGAATTTCTCTCCAACCCATAATTGCATTTTCTATGTCAAAAAGAATATTTTTAGTATATTCTTTCTTTCTATTTTATTATTAATTGCTAATTATACATATTTTTAAAAAAAGTTTACAAATTGACCCATTTATTTAATTTCTCTCAAAATTTCTATAAATTATGATATTCTTGAAATTTCATTATTATTATCTTTTTTAAAAAACACATTACACTTTAGAAGAAGGAAATAAGCTACTTTTGGAGCAATTAAAGAAGACAAGTACACAAAGACAACACCATTTGGAGATTCAAAGATAAGGAAACAATTAGTGCGGGTACACAATTAATCGTCATTGGGAAGGAGGCGGAGGACATTGTGGTGTGGCGATACGAGCTAGAGAGGCATAAGTGGTTCAAAGGTCCTGCAATGATCACACCGAGGGCCATGTATGGTTCTGCCAGCCATGGAACAATGCTTATTTTGCAGGAGGAATTCATATTGACGAAAATGGGTCCCCTGAGGTTTTGAACACGTCTGAGAAGTATAACGCAGAATCCAAAATGTGGACTGCGATTCATGGAATGCATAAGCGAAGGCAATTCAGCTTAGGATGTTTCTTGCACGGCAAGTTTTACGTCCTTGGTGGCCGAGATGAGAATAATGAATACCTAACTACGCGTTGGACATAAAACTTGCCGCACAAGAAACATCCTGAGCTGAATTGCCTTCGCTTATGCATTCCATGAATCGCAGTCCACATTTTGGATTCAGCATTGTATTTCTCAGACGTGTTTAAAACCTCAGGGTTTCCTTTTTCATCCATATGAATTCCTCCCGCAAAATAAGCATTGGTTCTATCGCTGGCAGAACCGTACATGACTCTTGGTGTAATCATTAAAGGACCTTTGAACCACTTATGCCTCTCTAGCTCGTATCGCCACACCACAATGTCCTCCACCTCCTTCCCAATGACGATTAATTGTGTACCCGCACTAATTGTTTCCTTATCGCTACAGAAGAAGCAATAGTCAGAAGGAACTTGTGGAAGTTCTCGAAAACTCAAAATCCTTATCAAACATTGTCCAACGAGTTTTACCACCTGAATGCAGAAACACATGTGGTTTCACAAGCTTGCGTTCTTGCCTAACCTTAAAAATCTCACAGCTCTGTAATAACTGCAAAAACCGTTTGTTGAGAAACTGTAATTTCCAGTATTCGAAGCATGGAACACGAGCAAAGATCTCGACCTCAAGCTCGTCTAAAAGCTCAGGAAAAACATAACTTGCATTTTGAGCTTTTAAACCTGTACTGAAACTCGGAATTGTTTCTACGATTTCTCCTTCTTCTTCTTCTGAATCAATACAAGGATCTGCATTCAAATCAGGAATTTGGGTCTTAGTACCAACAATCAGAACTCTCCTTGCCTTATATTGGCCTAAGCTTGCACCAATTCTAGGAGCCGAGTGTTTTCCTAACATTAACATTTCTCGGTTAAGTTTAGCCTCGTCTTTTGGCATCCTTTTCTGTAAATTCCAAACAACAAAGAAAATTATTTGATTAAATCAATTGTCAGTTTATTTGCAAGTATGTAGTTTAACATTTTCAATGCAAAAATCATAATTTTAAAAAGTTTTTAAATTATAATGGTGTTGTAAAGAAATAACACTAATTGCATTAACCAAATAACCTTGTCCAAGTGGGTTTGTCCGTGGCCGCTTTTTTTATCTGCGCGGACCAGTTCCCGTGGGTTACGAACAAGAAAACATAAGTCCAATTTCGCTCCTTTTTTATTTAACGGATATGCAGGTTGACCCGCAGCCATGTTATGTTTTTGAAATTTATCATAAAACATGCAAAATCATGTTATATTTTTGAAATTTATCATAAAACATGCAAAATCAATATGAGATATTGCATCAAAAAAGAAAAAGTATTGCATCAAATCCGAAACATCTAAAGTTCAACAAGAGGAAATCAAATCAAAGTAAAAGGAAATTCAAACTGAAACTCTAAAAACCAATCCGAGAAGCAAATAAGAGGTCATGAATTGAAAGTCAAACTGAAATACTAAAATGAAATCAGAGAAGCAACAAAAATACACCAGTTCTGCATATCACTCATCTTCATCATCACAAATTGATTTGAAAGAAAGGAGATCTTCTTCACCATTATACTTTTCATCCTCCTCTACATATGTAAGATAAAAAATTAACGACACATAAGACGCATTATATAAAACATAAACGACACATTAATCGCTAGAAAAAATATATTGTTTCACACAAACACAAAAGTTTAAATTAAAAAAAACACTAAACAAACAAAAACACAACATTTACGTCTAAACTAAAAACGCAAATGCAAAACAGAAAAACAAGTAAGAACACAAACAAAATTATGACTAACAACCAAGATCGAAAACCAGAAAGTAACAGATATCGAACGGTCAAAATGATTAACCAAAATTATTTTATGACTAACAATTGAGATCAATAATTAAAAATTGACAAATATTGAACGGTCAAAATAACTAATCAAAATTATGGAAATGATACAGATTTGACTGCGGAACAATTAAAAAAAAATTAAAATATCTTTGACTACGTATATATATATATATAATAAGTATCCGATATTAGGAAACTAGGTTAATTAGAGCATGTGCATTGGTGGATCTCTTACAAAAAGTATCTTTACCATTTAATATAATATTTTGATATTATTTAATATATATAATTAAAATTTAACATTTAAAATAAAGAGAAGCAATTAAAAATGACAAGTGCACAAGAGTAGTTAAGATACAGTTCTTAAATAAGAGAGTTTAGAAACTTTTAAGAACCCATCTCTTCTCTCTCTCCTATTTTTTGATTTTTTTTTCATTTTTTTTATGTTAAGATACTTTTCTAAGAACTCACCAATGCACATGCTTAGGTTTAGCATTTTCCTCTCTATATAAACATATACATAATCATTTTTATATTTCCATGAGAGTAAATAATACTTCTTCCCATCATAAACTTTCGTTAAATTTATCATTATGCAATGCTCACACATAGAGTCATGCATGTTAGCATGTATGGTTCTGCAAGCTGTGTAACCATTTTTCTTTTTCTTTTTTTTTGTAAAGAAAATTAAAATAGATGAAAAAAGGATCTCTGAGATTGTTAGTGCATCATAGAAGTATAATGTGAATACCAAAATAATTCAATAGGATAGTTTTTTTGGAAATAATTTCAAAGTTGATGTCTTGATCAAGTGAAATTTTTAACATTGGGTTTACCTAATCATTGAATTCATTTTGGTATCAGCATTATACTTCTCAGATGTGCTCACAGCTTCATGGATCCATTTTTCATCTATATTAATTCCACCATCATAAAAAAGAAAGATAATTATATAAAACATATCTTAGTCGGAGCTTTACCGTGATTAATGAGTTGTTAACCCAAAAAAATGTATGACTGTTGGATGATGATTTTTCACAGGCCTAAGCGAGGCCCATCCATACAGGTCGCGTGCGCAAGAAAGAAGACACTATAAACAATGGTGCATTCAATGCACCGAACCTACCACTCATGGTAGCATTAACGATGGTTAAGATTGACGAAAGTAGGACGATTGTGCCAACTCTGATGGTAACGTGCGCAGGAGAACTTCGACAGAGTTATGATGGCTTTTAAAGGTCAAACGAGGTGTAAGAGGACATATCCACTCACTATAATCTGTGACCCGATCTGAAGACCATGTAACCCTATAAATACACTTCTCAAACAAATGGTGAGAGAAGGAGAATCTTTCTAAATAGACAATTTCAATATTTCGGCTTCATTTCTTATTACCAATAAACACGTAGATTCATTCGGGACCCTTACAGATCGTTTGAAACCTTATTCCAAACACCAAAACTTAGTCTCACATTTTTATTTCCTTTCTTCGTCCAGTTATGTGTCTATTTTTAACGGGAGGGCTATCTCCTATTGTTTATCTACGTTGTTACTTGTTTCAAGTTGAACATTCTTTAGAGCATCTCCAACCCATAATTGCATTTTTATTGCAAAATGCAATTGAATTTCTCTCCAACCCATAATTGCATTTTCTATGTCAAAAAGAATATTTTTAGTATATTCTTTCTTTCTATTTTATTATTAATTGCTAATTATACATATTTTTAAAAAAAGTTTACAAATTGACCCATTTATTTAATTTCTCTCAAAATTTCTATAAATTATGATATTCTTGAAATTTCATTATTATTATCTTTTTTAAAAAACACATTACACTTTAGAAGAAGGAAATAAGCTACTTTTGGAGCAATTAAAGAAGACAAGTACACAAAGACAACACCATTTGGAGATTCAAAGATAAGGAAACAATTAGTGCGGGTACACAATTAATCGTCATTGGGAAGGAGGCGGAGGACATTGTGGTGTGGCGATACGAGCTAGAGAGGCATAAGTGGTTCAAAGGTCCTGCAATGATCACACCGAGGGCCATGTATGGTTCTGCCAGCCATGGAACAATGCTTATTTTGCAGGAGGAATTCATATTGACGAAAATGGGTCCCCTGAGGTTTTGAACACGTCTGAGAAGTATAACGCAGAATCCAAAATGTGGACTGCGATTCATGGAATGCATAAGCGAAGGCAATTCAGCTTAGGATGTTTCTTGCACGGCAAGTTTTACGTCCTTGGTGGCCGAGATGAGAATAATGAATACCTAACTACGCGTTGGACATAAAACTTGCCGCACAAGAAACATCCTGAGCTGAATTGCCTTCGCTTATGCATTCCATGAATCGCAGTCCACATTTTGGATTCAGCATTGTATTTCTCAGACGTGTTTAAAACCTCAGGGTTTCCTTTTTCATCCATATGAATTCCTCCCGCAAAATAAGCATTGGTTCTATCGCTGGCAGAACCGTACATGACTCTTGGTGTAATCATTAAAGGACCTTTGAACCACTTATGCCTCTCTAGCTCGTATCGCCACACCACAATGTCCTCCACCTCCTTCCCAATGACGATTAATTGTGTACCCGCACTAATTGTTTCCTTATCGCTACAGAAGAAGCAATAGTCAGAAGGAACTTGTGGAAGTTCTCGAAAACTCAAAATCCTTATCAAACATTGTCCAACGAGTTTTACCACCTGAATGCAGAAACACATGTGGTTTCACAAGCTTGCGTTCTTGCCTAACCTTAAAAATCTCACAGCTCTGTAATAACTGCAAAAACCGTTTGTTGAGAAACTGTAATTTCCAGTATTCGAAGCATGGAACACGAGCAAAGATCTCGACCTCAAGCTCGTCTAAAAGCTCAGGAAAAACATAACTTGCATTTTGAGCTTTTAAACCTGTACTGAAACTCGGAATTGTTTCTACGATTTCTCCTTCTTCTTCTTCTGAATCAATACAAGGATCTGCATTCAAATCAGGAATTTGGGTCTTAGTACCAACAATCAGAACTCTCCTTGCCTTATATTGGCCTAAGCTTGCACCAATTCTAGGAGCCGAGTGTTTTCCTAACATTAACATTTCTCGGTTAAGTTTAGCCTCGTCTTTTGGCATCCTTTTCTGTAAATTCCAAACAACAAAGAAAATTATTTGATTAAATCAATTGTCAGTTTATTTGCAAGTATGTAGTTTAACATTTTCAATGCAAAAATCATAATTTTAAAAAGTTTTTAAATTATAATGGTGTTGTAAAGAAATAACACTAATTGCATTAACCAAATAACCTTGTCCAAGTGGGTTTGTCCGTGGCCGCTTTTTTTATCTGCGCGGACCAGTTCCCGTGGGTTACGAACAAGAAAACATAAGTCCAATTTCGCTCCTTTTTTATTTAACGGATATGCAGGTTGACCCGCAGCCATGTTATGTTTTTGAAATTTATCATAAAACATGCAAAATCATGTTATATTTTTGAAATTTATCATAAAACATGCAAAATCAATATGAGATATTGCATCAAAAAAGAAAAAGTATTGCATCAAATCCGAAACATCTAAAGTTCAACAAGAGGAAATCAAATCAAAGTAAAAGGAAATTCAAACTGAAACTCTAAAAACCAATCCGAGAAGCAAATAAGAGGTCATGAATTGAAAGTCAAACTGAAATACTAAAATGAAATCAGAGAAGCAACAAAAATACACCAGTTCTGCATATCACTCATCTTCATCATCACAAATTGATTTGAAAGAAAGGAGATCTTCTTCACCATTATACTTTTCATCCTCCTCTACATATGTAAGATAAAAAATTAACGACACATAAGACGCATTATATAAAACATAAACGACACATTAATCGCTAGAAAAAATATATTGTTTCACACAAACACAAAAGTTTAAATTAAAAAAAACACTAAACAAACAAAAACACAACATTTACGTCTAAACTAAAAACGCAAATGCAAAACAGAAAAACAAGTAAGAACACAAACAAAATTATGACTAACAACCAAGATCGAAAACCAGAAAGTAACAGATATCGAACGGTCAAAATGATTAACCAAAATTATTTTATGACTAACAATTGAGATCAATAATTAAAAATTGACAAATATTGAACGGTCAAAATAACTAATCAAAATTATGGAAATGATACAGATTTGACTGCGGAACAATTAAAAAAAAATTAAAATATCTTTGACTACGTATATATATATATATAATAAGTATCCGATATTAGGAAACTAGGTTAATTAGAGCATGTGCATTGGTGGATCTCTTACAAAAAGTATCTTTACCATTTAATATAATATTTTGATATTATTTAATATATATAATTAAAATTTAACATTTAAAATAAAGAGAAGCAATTAAAAATGACAAGTGCACAAGAGTAGTTAAGATACAGTTCTTAAATAAGAGAGTTTAGAAACTTTTAAGAACCCATCTCTTCTCTCTCTCCTATTTTTTGATTTTTTTTTCATTTTTTTTATGTTAAGATACTTTTCTAAGAACTCACCAATGCACATGCTTAGGTTTAGCATTTTCCTCTCTATATAAACATATACATAATCATTTTTATATTTCCATGAGAGTAAATAATACTTCTTCCCATCATAAACTTTCGTTAAATTTATCATTATGCAATGCTCACACATAGAGTCATGCATGTTAGCATGTATGGTTCTGCAAGCTGTGTAACCATTTTTCTTTTTCTTTTTTTTTGTAAAGAAAATTAAAATAGATGAAAAAAGGATCTCTGAGATTGTTAGTGCATCATAGAAGTATAATGTGAATACCAAAATAATTCAATAGGATAGTTTTTTTGGAAATAATTTCAAAGTTGATGTCTTGATCAAGTGAAATTTTTAACATTGGGTTTACCTAATCATTGAATTCATTTTGGTATCAGCATTATACTTCTCAGATGTGCTCACAGCTTCATGGATCCATTTTTCATCTATATTAATTCCACCATCATAAAAAAGAAAGATAATTATATAAAACATATCTTAGTCGGAGCTTTACCGTGATTAATGAGTTGTTAACCCAAAAAAATGTATGACTGTTGGATGATGATTTTTCACAGGCCTAAGCGAGGCCCATCCATACAGGTCGCGTGCGCAAGAAAGAAGACACTATAAACAATGGTGCATTCAATGCACCGAACCTACCACTCATGGTAGCATTAACGATGGTTAAGATTGACGAAAGTAGGACGATTGTGCCAACTCTGATGGTAACGTGCGCAGGAGAACTTCGACAGAGTTATGATGGCTTTTAAAGGTCAAACGAGGTGTAAGAGGACATATCCACTCACTATAATCTGTGACCCGATCTGAAGACCATGTAACCCTATAAATACACTTCTCAAACAAATGGTGAGAGAAGGAGAATCTTTCTAAATAGACAATTTCAATATTTCGGCTTCATTTCTTATTACCAATAAACACGTAGATTCATTCGGGACCCTTACAGATCGTTTGAAACCTTATTCCAAACACCAAAACTTAGTCTCACATTTTTATTTCCTTTCTTCGTCCAGTTATGTGTCTATTTTTAACGGGAGGGCTATCTCCTATTGTTTATCTACGTTGTTACTTGTTTCAAGTTGAACATTCTTTAGAGCATCTCCAACCCATAATTGCATTTTTATTGCAAAATGCAATTGAATTTCTCTCCAACCCATAATTGCATTTTCTATGTCAAAAAGAATATTTTTAGTATATTCTTTCTTTCTATTTTATTATTAATTGCTAATTATACATATTTTTAAAAAAAGTTTACAAATTGACCCATTTATTTAATTTCTCTCAAAATTTCTATAAATTATGATATTCTTGAAATTTCATTATTATTATCTTTTTTAAAAAACACATTACACTTTAGAAGAAGGAAATAAGCTACTTTTGGAGCAATTAAAGAAGACAAGTACACAAAGACAACACCATTTGGAGATTCAAAGATAAGGAAACAATTAGTGCGGGTACACAATTAATCGTCATTGGGAAGGAGGCGGAGGACATTGTGGTGTGGCGATACGAGCTAGAGAGGCATAAGTGGTTCAAAGGTCCTGCAATGATCACACCGAGGGCCATGTATGGTTCTGCCAGCCATGGAACAATGCTTATTTTGCAGGAGGAATTCATATTGACGAAAATGGGTCCCCTGAGGTTTTGAACACGTCTGAGAAGTATAACGCAGAATCCAAAATGTGGACTGCGATTCATGGAATGCATAAGCGAAGGCAATTCAGCTTAGGATGTTTCTTGCACGGCAAGTTTTACGTCCTTGGTGGCCGAGATGAGAATAATGAATACCTAACTACGCGTTGGACATAAAACTTGCCGCACAAGAAACATCCTGAGCTGAATTGCCTTCGCTTATGCATTCCATGAATCGCAGTCCACATTTTGGATTCAGCATTGTATTTCTCAGACGTGTTTAAAACCTCAGGGTTTCCTTTTTCATCCATATGAATTCCTCCCGCAAAATAAGCATTGGTTCTATCGCTGGCAGAACCGTACATGACTCTTGGTGTAATCATTAAAGGACCTTTGAACCACTTATGCCTCTCTAGCTCGTATCGCCACACCACAATGTCCTCCACCTCCTTCCCAATGACGATTAATTGTGTACCCGCACTAATTGTTTCCTTATCGCTACAGAAGAAGCAATAGTCAGAAGGAACTTGTGGAAGTTCTCGAAAACTCAAAATCCTTATCAAACATTGTC
This sequence comes from Alliaria petiolata, assembly GCA_020283515.1. NCBI lineage: Eukaryota > Viridiplantae > Streptophyta > Magnoliopsida > Brassicales > Brassicaceae > Alliaria > Alliaria petiolata. Next base: position 183,913,994 of record JAHZTW010000001.1, read on the forward strand.
CAACGAGTTTTACCACCTGAATGCAGAAACACATGTGGTTTCACAAGCTTGCGTTCTTGCCTAACCTTAAAAATCTCACAGCTCTGTAATAACTGCAAAAACCGTTTGTTGAGAAACTGTAATTTCCAGTATTCGAAGCATGGAACACGAGCAAAGATCTCGACCTCAAGCTCGTCTAAAAGCTCAGGAAAAACATAACTTGCATTTTGAGCTTTTAAACCTGTACTGAAACTCGGAATTGTTTCTACGATTTCTCCTTCTTCTTCTTCTGAATCAATACAAGGATCTGCATTCAAATCAGGAATTTGGGTCTTAGTACCAACAATCAGAACTCTCCTTGCCTTATATTGGCCTAAGCTTGCACCAATTCTAGGAGCCGAGTGTTTTCCTAACATTAACATTTCTCGGTTAAGTTTAGCCTCGTCTTTTGGCATCCTTTTCTGTAAATTCCAAACAACAAAGAAAATTATTTGATTAAATCAATTGTCAGTTTATTTGCAAGTATGTAGTTTAACATTTTCAATGCAAAAATCATAATTTTAAAAAGTTTTTAAATTATAATGGTGTTGTAAAGAAATAACACTAATTGCATTAACCAAATAACCTTGTCCAAGTGGGTTTGTCCGTGGCCGCTTTTTTTATCTGCGCGGACCAGTTCCCGTGGGTTACGAACAAGAAAACATAAGTCCAATTTCGCTCCTTTTTTATTTAACGGATATGCAGGTTGACCCGCAGCCATGTTATGTTTTTGAAATTTATCATAAAACATGCAAAATCATGTTATATTTTTGAAATTTATCATAAAACATGCAAAATCAATATGAGATATTGCATCAAAAAAGAAAAAGTATTGCATCAAATCCGAAACATCTAAAGTTCAACAAGAGGAAATCAAATCAAAGTAAAAGGAAATTCAAACTGAAACTCTAAAAACCAATCCGAGAAGCAAATAAGAGGTCATGAATTGAAAGTCAAACTGAAATACTAAAATGAAATCAGAGAAGCAACAAAAATACACCAGTTCTGCATATCACTCATCTTCATCATCACAAATTGATTTGAAAGAAAGGAGATCTTCTTCACCATTATACTTTTCATCCTCCTCTACATATGTAAGATAAAAAATTAACGACACATAAGACGCATTATATAAAACATAAACGACACATTAATCGCTAGAAAAAATATATTGTTTCACACAAACACAAAAGTTTAAATTAAAAAAAACACTAAACAAACAAAAACACAACATTTACGTCTAAACTAAAAACGCAAATGCAAAACAGAAAAACAAGTAAGAACACAAACAAAATTATGACTAACAACCAAGATCGAAAACCAGAAAGTAACAGATATCGAACGGTCAAAATGATTAACCAAAATTATTTTATGACTAACAATTGAGATCAATAATTAAAAATTGACAAATATTGAACGGTCAAAATAACTAATCAAAATTATGGAAATGATACAGATTTGACTGCGGAACAATTAAAAAAAAATTAAAATATCTTTGACTACGTATATATATATATATAATAAGTATCCGATATTAGGAAACTAGGTTAATTAGAGCATGTGCATTGGTGGATCTCTTACAAAAAGTATCTTTACCATTTAATATAATATTTTGATATTATTTAATATATATAATTAAAATTTAACATTTAAAATAAAGAGAAGCAATTAAAAATGACAAGTGCACAAGAGTAGTTAAGATACAGTTCTTAAATAAGAGAGTTTAGAAACTTTTAAGAACCCATCTCTTCTCTCTCTCCTATTTTTTGATTTTTTTTTCATTTTTTTTATGTTAAGATACTTTTCTAAGAACTCACCAATGCACATGCTTAGGTTTAGCATTTTCCTCTCTATATAAACATATACATAATCATTTTTATATTTCCATGAGAGTAAATAATACTTCTTCCCATCATAAACTTTCGTTAAATTTATCATTATGCAATGCTCACACATAGAGTCATGCATGTTAGCATGTATGGTTCTGCAAGCTGTGTAACCATTTTTCTTTTTCTTTTTTTTTGTAAAGAAAATTAAAATAGATGAAAAAAGGATCTCTGAGATTGTTAGTGCATCATAGAAGTATAATGTGAATACCAAAATAATTCAATAGGATAGTTTTTTTGGAAATAATTTCAAAGTTGATGTCTTGATCAAGTGAAATTTTTAACATTGGGTTTACCTAATCATTGAATTCATTTTGGTATCAGCATTATACTTCTCAGATGTGCTCACAGCTTCATGGATCCATTTTTCATCTATATTAATTCCACCATCATAAAAAAGAAAGATAATTATATAAAACATATCTTAGTCGGAGCTTTACCGTGATTAATGAGTTGTTAACCCAAAAAAATGTATGACTGTTGGATGATGATTTTTCACAGGCCTAAGCGAGGCCCATCCATACAGGTCGCGTGCGCAAGAAAGAAGACACTATAAACAATGGTGCATTCAATGCACCGAACCTACCACTCATGGTAGCATTAACGATGGTTAAGATTGACGAAAGTAGGACGATTGTGCCAACTCTGATGGTAACGTGCGCAGGAGAACTTCGACAGAGTTATGATGGCTTTTAAAGGTCAAACGAGGTGTAAGAGGACATATCCACTCACTATAATCTGTGACCCGATCTGAAGACCATGTAACCCTATAAATACACTTCTCAAACAAATGGTGAGAGAAGGAGAATCTTTCTAAATAGACAATTTCAATATTTCGGCTTCATTTCTTATTACCAATAAACACGTAGATTCATTCGGGACCCTTACAGATCGTTTGAAACCTTATTCCAAACACCAAAACTTAGTCTCACATTTTTATTTCCTTTCTTCGTCCAGTTATGTGTCTATTTTTAACGGGAGGGCTATCTCCTATTGTTTATCTACGTTGTTACTTGTTTCAAGTTGAACATTCTTTAGAGCATCTCCAACCCATAATTGCATTTTTATTGCAAAATGCAATTGAATTTCTCTCCAACCCATAATTGCATTTTCTATGTCAAAAAGAATATTTTTAGTATATTCTTTCTTTCTATTTTATTATTAATTGCTAATTATACATATTTTTAAAAAAAGTTTACAAATTGACCCATTTATTTAATTTCTCTCAAAATTTCTATAAATTATGATATTCTTGAAATTTCATTATTATTATCTTTTTTAAAAAACACATTACACTTTAGAAGAAGGAAATAAGCTACTTTTGGAGCAATTAAAGAAGACAAGTACACAAAGACAACACCATTTGGAGATTCAAAGATAAGGAAACAATTAGTGCGGGTACACAATTAATCGTCATTGGGAAGGAGGCGGAGGACATTGTGGTGTGGCGATACGAGCTAGAGAGGCATAAGTGGTTCAAAGGTCCTGCAATGATCACACCGAGGGCCATGTATGGTTCTGCCAGCCATGGAACAATGCTTATTTTGCAGGAGGAATTCATATTGACGAAAATGGGTCCCCTGAGGTTTTGAACACGTCTGAGAAGTATAACGCAGAATCCAAAATGTGGACTGCGATTCATGGAATGCATAAGCGAAGGCAATTCAGCTTAGGATGTTTCTTGCACGGCAAGTTTTACGTCCTTGGTGGCCGAGATGAGAATAATGAATACCTAACTACGCGTTGGACATAAAACTTGCCGCACAAGAAACATCCTGAGCTGAATTGCCTTCGCTTATGCATTCCATGAATCGCAGTCCACATTTTGGATTCAGCATTGTATTTCTCAGACGTGTTTAAAACCTCAGGGTTTCCTTTTTCATCCATATGAATTCCTCCCGCAAAATAAGCATTGGTTCTATCGCTGGCAGAACCGTACATGACTCTTGGTGTAATCATTAAAGGACCTTTGAACCACTTATGCCTCTCTAGCTCGTATCGCCACACCACAATGTCCTCCACCTCCTTCCCAATGACGATTAATTGTGTACCCGCACTAATTGTTTCCTTATCGCTACAGAAGAAGCAATAGTCAGAAGGAACTTGTGGAAGTTCTCGAAAACTCAAAATCCTTATCAAACATTGTCCAACGAGTTTTACCACCTGAATGCAGAAACACATGTGGTTTCACAAGCTTGCGTTCTTGCCTAACCTTAAAAATCTCACAGCTCTGTAATAACTGCAAAAACCGTTTGTTGAGAAACTGTAATTTCCAGTATTCGAAGCATGGAACACGAGCAAAGATCTCGACCTCAAGCTCGTCTAAAAGCTCAGGAAAAACATAACTTGCATTTTGAGCTTTTAAACCTGTACTGAAACTCGGAATTGTTTCTACGATTTCTCCTTCTTCTTCTTCTGAATCAATACAAGGATCTGCATTCAAATCAGGAATTTGGGTCTTAGTACCAACAATCAGAACTCTCCTTGCCTTATATTGGCCTAAGCTTGCACCAATTCTAGGAGCCGAGTGTTTTCCTAACATTAACATTTCTCGGTTAAGTTTAGCCTCGTCTTTTGGCATCCTTTTCTGTAAATTCCAAACAACAAAGAAAATTATTTGATTAAATCAATTGTCAGTTTATTTGCAAGTATGTAGTTTAACATTTTCAATGCAAAAATCATAATTTTAAAAAGTTTTTAAATTATAATGGTGTTGTAAAGAAATAACACTAATTGCATTAACCAAATAACCTTGTCCAAGTGGGTTTGTCCGTGGCCGCTTTTTTTATCTGCGCGGACCAGTTCCCGTGGGTTACGAACAAGAAAACATAAGTCCAATTTCGCTCCTTTTTTATTTAACGGATATGCAGGTTGACCCGCAGCCATGTTATGTTTTTGAAATTTATCATAAAACATGCAAAATCATGTTATATTTTTGAAATTTATCATAAAACATGCAAAATCAATATGAGATATTGCATCAAAAAAGAAAAAGTATTGCATCAAATCCGAAACATCTAAAGTTCAACAAGAGGAAATCAAATCAAAGTAAAAGGAAATTCAAACTGAAACTCTAAAAACCAATCCGAGAAGCAAATAAGAGGTCATGAATTGAAAGTCAAACTGAAATACTAAAATGAAATCAGAGAAGCAACAAAAATACACCAGTTCTGCATATCACTCATCTTCATCATCACAAATTGATTTGAAAGAAAGGAGATCTTCTTCACCATTATACTTTTCATCCTCCTCTACATATGTAAGATAAAAAATTAACGACACATAAGACGCATTATATAAAACATAAACGACACATTAATCGCTAGAAAAAATATATTGTTTCACACAAACACAAAAGTTTAAATTAAAAAAAACACTAAACAAACAAAAACACAACATTTACGTCTAAACTAAAAACGCAAATGCAAAACAGAAAAACAAGTAAGAACACAAACAAAATTATGACTAACAACCAAGATCGAAAACCAGAAAGTAACAGATATCGAACGGTCAAAATGATTAACCAAAATTATTTTATGACTAACAATTGAGATCAATAATTAAAAATTGACAAATATTGAACGGTCAAAATAACTAATCAAAATTATGGAAATGATACAGATTTGACTGCGGAACAATTAAAAAAAAATTAAAATATCTTTGACTACGTATATATATATATATAATAAGTATCCGATATTAGGAAACTAGGTTAATTAGAGCATGTGCATTGGTGGATCTCTTACAAAAAGTATCTTTACCATTTAATATAATATTTTGATATTATTTAATATATATAATTAAAATTTAACATTTAAAATAAAGAGAAGCAATTAAAAATGACAAGTGCACAAGAGTAGTTAAGATACAGTTCTTAAATAAGAGAGTTTAGAAACTTTTAAGAACCCATCTCTTCTCTCTCTCCTATTTTTTGATTTTTTTTTCATTTTTTTTATGTTAAGATACTTTTCTAAGAACTCACCAATGCACATGCTTAGGTTTAGCATTTTCCTCTCTATATAAACATATACATAATCATTTTTATATTTCCATGAGAGTAAATAATACTTCTTCCCATCATAAACTTTCGTTAAATTTATCATTATGCAATGCTCACACATAGAGTCATGCATGTTAGCATGTATGGTTCTGCAAGCTGTGTAACCATTTTTCTTTTTCTTTTTTTTTGTAAAGAAAATTAAAATAGATGAAAAAAGGATCTCTGAGATTGTTAGTGCATCATAGAAGTATAATGTGAATACCAAAATAATTCAATAGGATAGTTTTTTTGGAAATAATTTCAAAGTTGATGTCTTGATCAAGTGAAATTTTTAACATTGGGTTTACCTAATCATTGAATTCATTTTGGTATCAGCATTATACTTCTCAGATGTGCTCACAGCTTCATGGATCCATTTTTCATCTATATTAATTCCACCATCATAAAAAAGAAAGATAATTATATAAAACATATCTTAGTCGGAGCTTTACCGTGATTAATGAGTTGTTAACCCAAAAAAATGTATGACTGTTGGATGATGATTTTTCACAGGCCTAAGCGAGGCCCATCCATACAGGTCGCGTGCGCAAGAAAGAAGACACTATAAACAATGGTGCATTCAATGCACCGAACCTACCACTCATGGTAGCATTAACGATGGTTAAGATTGACGAAAGTAGGACGATTGTGCCAACTCTGATGGTAACGTGCGCAGGAGAACTTCGACAGAGTTATGATGGCTTTTAAAGGTCAAACGAGGTGTAAGAGGACATATCCACTCACTATAATCTGTGACCCGATCTGAAGACCATGTAACCCTATAAATACACTTCTCAAACAAATGGTGAGAGAAGGAGAATCTTTCTAAATAGACAATTTCAATATTTCGGCTTCATTTCTTATTACCAATAAACACGTAGATTCATTCGGGACCCTTACAGATCGTTTGAAACCTTATTCCAAACACCAAAACTTAGTCTCACATTTTTATTTCCTTTCTTCGTCCAGTTATGTGTCTATTTTTAACGGGAGGGCTATCTCCTATTGTTTATCTACGTTGTTACTTGTTTCAAGTTGAACATTCTTTAGAGCATCTCCAACCCATAATTGCATTTTTATTGCAAAATGCAATTGAATTTCTCTCCAACCCATAATTGCATTTTCTATGTCAAAAAGAATATTTTTAGTATATTCTTTCTTTCTATTTTATTATTAATTGCTAATTATACATATTTTTAAAAAAAGTTTACAAATTGACCCATTTATTTAATTTCTCTCAAAATTTCTATAAATTATGATATTCTTGAAATTTCATTATTATTATCTTTTTTAAAAAACACATTACACTTTAGAAGAAGGAAATAAGCTACTTTTGGAGCAATTAAAGAAGACAAGTACACAAAGACAACACCATTTGGAGATTCAAAGATAAGGAAACAATTAGTGCGGGTACACAATTAATCGTCATTGGGAAGGAGGCGGAGGACATTGTGGTGTGGCGATACGAGCTAGAGAGGCATAAGTGGTTCAAAGGTCCTGCAATGATCACACCGAGGGCCATGTATGGTTCTGCCAGCCATGGAACAATGCTTATTTTGCAGGAGGAATTCATATTGACGAAAATGGGTCCCCTGAGGTTTTGAACACGTCTGAGAAGTATAACGCAGAATCCAAAATGTGGACTGCGATTCATGGAATGCATAAGCGAAGGCAATTCAGCTTAGGATGTTTCTTGCACGGCAAGTTTTACGTCCTTGGTGGCCGAGATGAGAATAATGAATACCTAACTACGCGTTGGACATAAAACTTGCCGCACAAGAAACATCCTGAGCTGAATTGCCTTCGCTTATGCATTCCATGAATCGCAGTCCACATTTTGGATTCAGCATTGTATTTCTCAGACGTGTTTAAAACCTCAGGGTTTCCTTTTTCATCCATATGAATTCCTCCCGCAAAATAAGCATTGGTTCTATCGCTGGCAGAACCGTACATGACTCTTGGTGTAATCATTAAAGGACCTTTGAACCACTTATGCCTCTCTAGCTCGTATCGCCACACCACAATGTCCTCCACCTCCTTCCCAATGACGATTAATTGTGTACCCGCACTAATTGTTTCCTTATCGCTACAGAAGAAGCAATAGTCAGAAGGAACTTGTGGAAGTTCTCGAAAACTCAAAATCCTTATCAAACATTGTCCAACGAGTTTTACCACCTGAATGCAGAAACACATGTGGTTTCACAAGCTTGCGTTCTTGCCTAACCTTAAAAATCTCACAGCTCTGTAATAACTGCAAAAACCGTTTGTTGAGAAACTGTAATTTCCAGTATTCGAAGCATGGAACACGAGCAAAGATCTCGACCTCAAGCTCGTCTAAAAGCTCAGGAAAAACATAACTTGCATTTTGAGCTTTTAAACCTGTACTGAAACTCGGAATTGTTTCTACGATTTCTCCTTCTTCTTCTTCTGAATCAATACAAGGATCTGCATTCAAATCAGGAATTTGGGTCTTAGTACCAACAATCAGAACTCTCCTTGCCTTATATTGGCCTAAGCTTGCACCAATTCTAGGAGCCGAGTGTTTTCCTAACATTAACATTTCTCGGTTAAGTTTAGCCTCGTCTTTTGGCATCCTTTTCTGTAAATTCCAAACAACAAAGAAAATTATTTGATTAAATCAATTGTCAGTTTATTTGCAAGTATGTAGTTTAACATTTTCAATGCAAAAATCATAATTTTAAAAAGTTTTTAAATTATAATGGTGTTGTAAAGAAATAACACTAATTGCATTAACCAAATAACCTTGTCCAAGTGGGTTTGTCCGTGGCCGCTTTTTTTATCTGCGCGGACCAGTTCCCGTGGGTTACGAACAAGAAAACATAAGTCCAATTTCGCTCCTTTTTTATTTAACGGATATGCAGGTTGACCCGCAGCCATGTTATGTTTTTGAAATTTATCATAAAACATGCAAAATCATGTTATATTTTTGAAATTTATCATAAAACATGCAAAATCAATATGAGATATTGCATCAAAAAAGAAAAAGTATTGCATCAAATCCGAAACATCTAAAGTTCAACAAGAGGAAATCAAATCAAAGTAAAAGGAAATTCAAACTGAAACTCTAAAAACCAATCCGAGAAGCAAATAAGAGGTCATGAATTGAAAGTCAAACTGAAATACTAAAATGAAATCAGAGAAGCAACAAAAATACACCAGTTCTGCATATCACTCATCTTCATCATCACAAATTGATTTGAAAGAAAGGAGATCTTCTTCACCATTATACTTTTCATCCTCCTCTACATATGTAAGATAAAAAATTAACGACACATAAGACGCATTATATAAAACATAAACGACACATTAATCGCTAGAAAAAATATATTGTTTCACACAAACACAAAAGTTTAAATTAAAAAAAACACTAAACAAACAAAAACACAACATTTACGTCTAAACTAAAAACGCAAATGCAAAACAGAAAAACAAGTAAGAACACAAACAAAATTATGACTAACAACCAAGATCGAAAACCAGAAAGTAACAGATATCGAACGGTCAAAATGATTAACCAAAATTATTTTATGACTAACAATTGAGATCAATAATTAAAAATTGACAAATATTGAACGGTCAAAATAACTAATCAAAATTATGGAAATGATACAGATTTGACTGCGGAACAATTAAAAAAAAATTAAAATATCTTTGACTACGTATATATATATATATAATAAGTATCCGATATTAGGAAACTAGGTTAATTAGAGCATGTGCATTGGTGGATCTCTTACAAAAAGTATCTTTACCATTTAATATAATATTTTGATATTATTTAATATATATAATTAAAATTTAACATTTAAAATAAAGAGAAGCAATTAAAAATGACAAGTGCACAAGAGTAGTTAAGATACAGTTCTTAAATAAGAGAGTTTAGAAACTTTTAAGAACCCATCTCTTCTCTCTCTCCTATTTTTTGATTTTTTTTTCATTTTTTTTATGTTAAGATACTTTTCTAAGAACTCACCAATGCACATGCTTAGGTTTAGCATTTTCCTCTCTATATAAACATATACATAATCATTTTTATATTTCCATGAGAGTAAATAATACTTCTTCCCATCATAAACTTTCGTTAAATTTATCATTATGCAATGCTCACACATAGAGTCATGCATGTTAGCATGTATGGTTCTGCAAGCTGTGTAACCATTTTTCTTTTTCTTTTTTTTTGTAAAGAAAATTAAAATAGATGAAAAAAGGATCTCTGAGATTGTTAGTGCATCATAGAAGTATAATGTGAATACCAAAATAATTCAATAGGATAGTTTTTTTGGAAATAATTTCAAAGTTGATGTCTTGATCAAGTGAAATTTTTAACATTGGGTTTACCTAATCATTGAATTCATTTTGGTATCAGCATTATACTTCTCAGATGTGCTCACAGCTTCATGGATCCATTTTTCATCTATATTAATTCCACCATCATAAAAAAGAAAGATAATTATATAAAACATATCTTAGTCGGAGCTTTACCGTGATTAATGAGTTGTTAACCCAAAAAAATGTATGACTGTTGGATGATGATTTTTCACAGGCCTAAGCGAGGCCCATCCATACAGGTCGCGTGCGCAAGAAAGAAGACACTATAAACAATGGTGCATTCAATGCACCGAACCTACCACTCATGGTAGCATTAACGATGGTTAAGATTGACGAAAGTAGGACGATTGTGCCAACTCTGATGGTAACGTGCGCAGGAGAACTTCGACAGAGTTATGATGGCTTTTAAAGGTCAAACGAGGTGTAAGAGGACATATCCACTCACTATAATCTGTGACCCGATCTGAAGACCATGTAACCCTATAAATACACTTCTCAAACAAATGGTGAGAGAAGGAGAATCTTTCTAAATAGACAATTTCAATATTTCGGCTTCATTTCTTATTACCAATAAACACGTAGATTCATTCGGGACCCTTACAGATCGTTTGAAACCTTATTCCAAACACCAAAACTTAGTCTCACATTTTTATTTCCTTTCTTCGTCCAGTTATGTGTCTATTTTTAACGGGAGGGCTATCTCCTATTGTTTATCTACGTTGTTACTTGTTTCAAGTTGAACATTCTTTAGAGCATCTCCAACCCATAATTGCATTTTTATTGCAAAATGCAATTGAATTTCTCTCCAACCCATAATTGCATTTTCTATGTCAAAAAGAATATTTTTAGTATATTCTTTCTTTCTATTTTATTATTAATTGCTAATTATACATATTTTTAAAAAAAGTTTACAAATTGACCCATTTATTTAATTTCTCTCAAAATTTCTATAAATTATGATATTCTTGAAATTTCATTATTATTATCTTTTTTAAAAAACACATTACACTTTAGAAGAAGGAAATAAGCTACTTTTGGAGCAATTAAAGAAGACAAGTACACAAAGACAACACCATTTGGAGATTCAAAGATAAGGAAACAATTAGTGCGGGTACACAATTAATCGTCATTGGGAAGGAGGCGGAGGACATTGTGGTGTGGCGATACGAGCTAGAGAGGCATAAGTGGTTCAAAGGTCCTGCAATGATCACACCGAGGGCCATGTATGGTTCTGCCAGCCATGGAACAATGCTTATTTTGCAGGAGGAATTCATATTGACGAAAATGGGTCCCCTGAGGTTTTGAACACGTCTGAGAAGTATAACGCAGAATCCAAAATGTGGACTGCGATTCATGGAATGCATAAGCGAAGGCAATTCAGCTTAGGATGTTTCTTGCACGGCAAGTTTTACGTCCTTGGTGGCCGAGATGAGAATAATGAATACCTAACTACGCGTTGGACATAAAACTTGCCGCACAAGAAACATCCTGAGCTGAATTGCCTTCGCTTATGCATTCCATGAATCGCAGTCCACATTTTGGATTCAGCATTGTATTTCTCAGACGTGTTTAAAACCTCAGGGTTTCCTTTTTCATCCATATGAATTCCTCCCGCAAAATAAGCATTGGTTCTATCGCTGGCAGAACCGTACATGACTCTTGGTGTAATCATTAAAGGACCTTTGAACCACTTATGCCTCTCTAGCTCGTATCGCCACACCACAATGTCCTCCACCTCCTTCCCAATGACGATTAATTGTGTACCCGCACTAATTGTTTCCTTATCGCTACAGAAGAAGCAATAGTCAGAAGGAACTTGTGGAAGTTCTCGAAAACTCAAAATCCTTATCAAACATTGTCCAACGAGTTTTACCACCTGAATGCAGAAACACATGTGGTTTCACAAGCTTGCGTTCTTGCCTAACCTTAAAAATCTCACAGCTCTGTAATAACTGCAAAAACCGTTTGTTGAGAAACTGTAATTTCCAGTATTCGAAGCATGGAACACGAGCAAAGATCTCGACCTCAAGCTCGTCTAAAAGCTCAGGAAAAACATAACTTGCATTTTGAGCTTTTAAACCTGTACTGAAACTCGGAATTGTTTCTACGATTTCTCCTTCTTCTTCTTCTGAATCAATACAAGGATCTGCATTCAAATCAGGAATTTGGGTCTTAGTACCAACAATCAGAACTCTCCTTGCCTTATATTGGCCTAAGCTTGCACCAATTCTAGGAGCCGAGTGTTTTCCTAACATTAACATTTCTCGGTTAAGTTTAGCCTCGTCTTTTGGCATCCTTTTCTGTAAATTCCAAACAACAAAGAAAATTATTTGATTAAATCAATTGTCAGTTTATTTGCAAGTATGTAGTTTAACATTTTCAATGCAAAAATCATAATTTTAAAAAGTTTTTAAATTATAATGGTGTTGTAAAGAAATAACACTAATTGCATTAACCAAATAACCTTGTCCAAGTGGGTTTGTCCGTGGCCGCTTTTTTTATCTGCGCGGACCAGTTCCCGTGGGTTACGAACAAGAAAACATAAGTCCAATTTCGCTCCTTTTTTATTTAACGGATATGCAGGTTGACCCGCAGCCATGTTATGTTTTTGAAATTTATCATAAAACATGCAAAATCATGTTATATTTTTGAAATTTATCATAAAACATGCAAAATCAATATGAGATATTGCATCAAAAAAGAAAAAGTATTGCATCAAATCCGAAACATCTAAAGTTCAACAAGAGGAAATCAAATCAAAGTAAAAGGAAATTCAAACTGAAACTCTAAAAACCAATCCGAGAAGCAAATAAGAGGTCATGAATTGAAAGTCAAACTGAAATACTAAAATGAAATCAGAGAAGCAACAAAAATACACCAGTTCTGCATATCACTCATCTTCATCATCACAAATTGATTTGAAAGAAAGGAGATCTTCTTCACCATTATACTTTTCATCCTCCTCTACATATGTAAGATAAAAAATTAACGACACATAAGACGCATTATATAAAACATAAACGACACATTAATCGCTAGAAAAAATATATTGTTTCACACAAACACAAAAGTTTAAATTAAAAAAAACACTAAACAAACAAAAACACAACATTTACGTCTAAACTAAAAACGCAAATGCAAAACAGAAAAACAAGTAAGAACACAAACAAAATTATGACTAACAACCAAGATCGAAAACCAGAAAGTAACAGATATCGAACGGTCAAAATGATTAACCAAAATTATTTTATGACTAACAATTGAGATCAATAATTAAAAATTGACAAATATTGAACGGTCAAAATAACTAATCAAAATTATGGAAATGATACAGATTTGACTGCGGAACAATTAAAAAAAAATTAAAATATCTTTGACTACGTATATATATATATATAATAAGTATCCGATATTAGGAAACTAGGTTAATTAGAGCATGTGCATTGGTGGATCTCTTACAAAAAGTATCTTTACCATTTAATATAATATTTTGATATTATTTAATATATATAATTAAAATTTAACATTTAAAATAAAGAGAAGCAATTAAAAATGACAAGTGCACAAGAGTAGTTAAGATACAGTTCTTAAATAAGAGAGTTTAGAAACTTTTAAGAACCCATCTCTTCTCTCTCTCCTATTTTTTGATTTTTTTTTCATTTTTTTTATGTTAAGATACTTTTCTAAGAACTCACCAATGCACATGCTTAGGTTTAGCATTTTCCTCTCTATATAAACATATACATAATCATTTTTATATTTCCATGAGAGTAAATAATACTTCTTCCCATCATAAACTTTCGTTAAATTTATCATTATGCAATGCTCACACATAGAGTCATGCATGTTAGCATGTATGGTTCTGCAAGCTGTGTAACCATTTTTCTTTTTCTTTTTTTTTGTAAAGAAAATTAAAATAGATGAAAAAAGGATCTCTGAGATTGTTAGTGCATCATAGAAGTATAATGTGAATACCAAAATAATTCAATAGGATAGTTTTTTTGGAAATAATTTCAAAGTTGATGTCTTGATCAAGTGAAATTTTTAACATTGGGTTTACCTAATCATTGAATTCATTTTGGTATCAGCATTATACTTCTCAGATGTGCTCACAGCTTCATGGATCCATTTTTCATCTATATTAATTCCACCATCATAAAAAAGAAAGATAATTATATAAAACATATCTTAGTCGGAGCTTTACCGTGATTAATGAGTTGTTAACCCAAAAAAATGTATGACTGTTGGATGATGATTTTTCACAGGCCTAAGCGAGGCCCATCCATACAGGTCGCGTGCGCAAGAAAGAAGACACTATAAACAATGGTGCATTCAATGCACCGAACCTACCACTCATGGTAGCATTAACGATGGTTAAGATTGACGAAAGTAGGACGATTGTGCCAACTCTGATGGTAACGTGCGCAGGAGAACTTCGACAGAGTTATGATGGCTTTTAAAGGTCAAACGAGGTGTAAGAGGACATATCCACTCACTATAATCTGTGACCCGATCTGAAGACCATGTAACCCTATAAATACACTTCTCAAACAAATGGTGAGAGAAGGAGAATCTTTCTAAATAGACAATTTCAATATTTCGGCTTCATTTCTTATTACCAATAAACACGTAGATTCATTCGGGACCCTTACAGATCGTTTGAAACCTTATTCCAAACACCAAAACTTAGTCTCACATTTTTATTTCCTTTCTTCGTCCAGTTATGTGTCTATTTTTAACGGGAGGGCTATCTCCTATTGTTTATCTACGTTGTTACTTGTTTCAAGTTGAACATTCTTTAGAGCATCTCCAACCCATAATTGCATTTTTATTGCAAAATGCAATTGAATTTCTCTCCAACCCATAATTGCATTTTCTATGTCAAAAAGAATATTTTTAGTATATTCTTTCTTTCTATTTTATTATTAATTGCTAATTATACATATTTTTAAAAAAAGTTTACAAATTGACCCATTTATTTAATTTCTCTCAAAATTTCTATAAATTATGATATTCTTGAAATTTCATTATTATTATCTTTTTTAAAAAACACATTACACTTTAGAAGAAGGAAATAAGCTACTTTTGGAGCAATTAAAGAAGACAAGTACACAAAGACAACACCATTTGGAGATTCAAAGATAAGGAAACAATTAGTGCGGGTACACAATTAATCGTCATTGGGAAGGAGGCGGAGGACATTGTGGTGTGGCGATACGAGCTAGAGAGGCATAAGTGGTTCAAAGGTCCTGCAATGATCACACCGAGGGCCATGTATGGTTCTGCCAGCCATGGAACAATGCTTATTTTGCAGGAGGAATTCATATTGACGAAAATGGGTCCCCTGAGGTTTTGAACACGTCTGAGAAGTATAACGCAGAATCCAAAATGTGGACTGCGATTCATGGAATGCATAAGCGAAGGCAATTCAGCTTAGGATGTTTCTTGCACGGCAAGTTTTACGTCCTTGGTGGCCGAGATGAGAATAATGAATACCTAACTACGCGTTGGACATAAAACTTGCCGCACAAGAAACATCCTGAGCTGAATTGCCTTCGCTTATGCATTCCATGAATCGCAGTCCACATTTTGGATTCAGCATTGTATTTCTCAGACGTGTTTAAAACCTCAGGGTTTCCTTTTTCATCCATATGAATTCCTCCCGCAAAATAAGCATTGGTTCTATCGCTGGCAGAACCGTACATGACTCTTGGTGTAATCATTAAAGGACCTTTGAACCACTTATGCCTCTCTAGCTCGTATCGCCACACCACAATGTCCTCCACCTCCTTCCCAATGACGATTAATTGTGTACCCGCACTAATTGTTTCCTTATCGCTACAGAAGAAGCAATAGTCAGAAGGAACTTGTGGAAGTTCTCGAAAACTCAAAATCCTTATCAAACATTGTCCAACGAGTTTTACCACCTGAATGCAGAAACACATGTGGTTTCACAAGCTTGCGTTCTTGCCTAACCTTAAAAATCTCACAGCTCTGTAATAACTGCAAAAACCGTTTGTTGAGAAACTGTAATTTCCAGTATTCGAAGCATGGAACACGAGCAAAGATCTCGACCTCAAGCTCGTCTAAAAGCTCAGGAAAAACATAACTTGCATTTTGAGCTTTTAAACCTGTACTGAAACTCGGAATTGTTTCTACGATTTCTCCTTCTTCTTCTTCTGAATCAATACAAGGATCTGCATTCAAATCAGGAATTTGGGTCTTAGTACCAACAATCAGAACTCTCCTTGCCTTATATTGGCCTAAGCTTGCACCAATTCTAGGAGCCGAGTGTTTTCCTAACATTAACATTTCTCGGTTAAGTTTAGCCTCGTCTTTTGGCATCCTTTTCTGTAAATTCCAAACAACAAAGAAAATTATTTGATTAAATCAATTGTCAGTTTATTTGCAAGTATGTAGTTTAACATTTTCAATGCAAAAATCATAATTTTAAAAAGTTTTTAAATTATAATGGTGTTGTAAAGAAATAACACTAATTGCATTAACCAAATAACCTTGTCCAAGTGGGTTTGTCCGTGGCCGCTTTTTTTATCTGCGCGGACCAGTTCCCGTGGGTTACGAACAAGAAAACATAAGTCCAATTTCGCTCCTTTTTTATTTAACGGATATGCAGGTTGACCCGCAGCCATGTTATGTTTTTGAAATTTATCATAAAACATGCAAAATCATGTTATATTTTTGAAATTTATCATAAAACATGCAAAATCAATATGAGATATTGCATCAAAAAAGAAAAAGTATTGCATCAAATCCGAAACATCTAAAGTTCAACAAGAGGAAATCAAATCAAAGTAAAAGGAAATTCAAACTGAAACTCTAAAAACCAATCCGAGAAGCAAATAAGAGGTCATGAATTGAAAGTCAAACTGAAATACTAAAATGAAATCAGAGAAGCAACAAAAATACACCAGTTCTGCATATCACTCATCTTCATCATCACAAATTGATTTGAAAGAAAGGAGATCTTCTTCACCATTATACTTTTCATCCTCCTCTACATATGTAAGATAAAAAATTAACGACACATAAGACGCATTATATAAAACATAAACGACACATTAATCGCTAGAAAAAATATATTGTTTCACACAAACACAAAAGTTTAAATTAAAAAAAACACTAAACAAACAAAAACACAACATTTACGTCTAAACTAAAAACGCAAATGCAAAACAGAAAAACAAGTAAGAACACAAACAAAATTATGACTAACAACCAAGATCGAAAACCAGAAAGTAACAGATATCGAACGGTCAAAATGATTAACCAAAATTATTTTATGACTAACAATTGAGATCAATAATTAAAAATTGACAAATATTGAACGGTCAAAATAACTAATCAAAATTATGGAAATGATACAGATTTGACTGCGGAACAATTAAAAAAAAATTAAAATATCTTTGACTACGTATATATATATATATAATAAGTATCCGATATTAGGAAACTAGGTTAATTAGAGCATGTGCATTGGTGGATCTCTTACAAAAAGTATCTTTACCATTTAATATAATATTTTGATATTATTTAATATATATAATTAAAATTTAACATTTAAAATAAAGAGAAGCAATTAAAAATGACAAGTGCACAAGAGTAGTTAAGATACAGTTCTTAAATAAGAGAGTTTAGAAACTTTTAAGAACCCATCTCTTCTCTCTCTCCTATTTTTTGATTTTTTTTTCATTTTTTTTATGTTAAGATACTTTTCTAAGAACTCACCAATGCACATGCTTAGGTTTAGCATTTTCCTCTCTATATAAACATATACATAATCATTTTTATATTTCCATGAGAGTAAATAATACTTCTTCCCATCATAAACTTTCGTTAAATTTATCATTATGCAATGCTCACACATAGAGTCATGCATGTTAGCATGTATGGTTCTGCAAGCTGTGTAACCATTTTTCTTTTTCTTTTTTTTTGTAAAGAAAATTAAAATAGATGAAAAAAGGATCTCTGAGATTGTTAGTGCATCATAGAAGTATAATGTGAATACCAAAATAATTCAATAGGATAGTTTTTTTGGAAATAATTTCAAAGTTGATGTCTTGATCAAGTGAAATTTTTAACATTGGGTTTACCTAATCATTGAATTCATTTTGGTATCAGCATTATACTTCTCAGATGTGCTCACAGCTTCATGGATCCATTTTTCATCTATATTAATTCCACCATCATAAAAAAGAAAGATAATTATATAAAACATATCTTAGTCGGAGCTTTACCGTGATTAATGAGTTGTTAACCCAAAAAAATGTATGACTGTTGGATGATGATTTTTCACAGGCCTAAGCGAGGCCCATCCATACAGGTCGCGTGCGCAAGAAAGAAGACACTATAAACAATGGTGCATTCAATGCACCGAACCTACCACTCATGGTAGCATTAACGATGGTTAAGATTGACGAAAGTAGGACGATTGTGCCAACTCTGATGGTAACGTGCGCAGGAGAACTTCGACAGAGTTATGATGGCTTTTAAAGGTCAAACGAGGTGTAAGAGGACATATCCACTCACTATAATCTGTGACCCGATCTGAAGACCATGTAACCCTATAAATACACTTCTCAAACAAATGGTGAGAGAAGGAGAATCTTTCTAAATAGACAATTTCAATATTTCGGCTTCATTTCTTATTACCAATAAACACGTAGATTCATTCGGGACCCTTACAGATCGTTTGAAACCTTATTCCAAACACCAAAACTTAGTCTCACATTTTTATTTCCTTTCTTCGTCCAGTTATGTGTCTATTTTTAACGGGAGGGCTATCTCCTATTGTTTATCTACGTTGTTACTTGTTTCAAGTTGAACATTCTTTAGAGCATCTCCAACCCATAATTGCATTTTTATTGCAAAATGCAATTGAATTTCTCTCCAACCCATAATTGCATTTTCTATGTCAAAAAGAATATTTTTAGTATATTCTTTCTTTCTATTTTATTATTAATTGCTAATTATACATATTTTTAAAAAAAGTTTACAAATTGACCCATTTATTTAATTTCTCTCAAAATTTCTATAAATTATGATATTCTTGAAATTTCATTATTATTATCTTTTTTAAAAAACACATTACACTTTAGAAGAAGGAAATAAGCTACTTTTGGAGCAATTAAAGAAGACAAGTACACAAAGACAACACCATTTGGAGATTCAAAGATAAGGAAACAATTAGTGCGGGTACACAATTAATCGTCATTGGGAAGGAGGCGGAGGACATTGTGGTGTGGCGATACGAGCTAGAGAGGCATAAGTGGTTCAAAGGTCCTGCAATGATCACACCGAGGGCCATGTATGGTTCTGCCAGCCATGGAACAATGCTTATTTTGCAGGAGGAATTCATATTGACGAAAATGGGTCCCCTGAGGTTTTGAACACGTCTGAGAAGTATAACGCAGAATCCAAAATGTGGACTGCGATTCATGGAATGCATAAGCGAAGGCAATTCAGCTTAGGATGTTTCTTGCACGGCAAGTTTTACGTCCTTGGTGGCCGAGATGAGAATAATGAATACCTAACTACGCGTTGGACATAAAACTTGCCGCACAAGAAACATCCTGAGCTGAATTGCCTTCGCTTATGCATTCCATGAATCGCAGTCCACATTTTGGATTCAGCATTGTATTTCTCAGACGTGTTTAAAACCTCAGGGTTTCCTTTTTCATCCATATGAATTCCTCCCGCAAAATAAGCATTGGTTCTATCGCTGGCAGAACCGTACATGACTCTTGGTGTAATCATTAAAGGACCTTTGAACCACTTATGCCTCTCTAGCTCGTATCGCCACACCACAATGTCCTCCACCTCCTTCCCAATGACGATTAATTGTGTACCCGCACTAATTGTTTCCTTATCGCTACAGAAGAAGCAATAGTCAGAAGGAACTTGTGGAAGTTCTCGAAAACTCAAAATCCTTATCAAACATTGTCCAACGAGTTTTACCACCTGAATGCAGAAACACATGTGGTTTCACAAGCTTGCGTTCTTGCCTAACCTTAAAAATCTCACAGCTCTGTAATAACTGCAAAAACCGTTTGTTGAGAAACTGTAATTTCCAGTATTCGAAGCATGGAACACGAGCAAAGATCTCGACCTCAAGCTCGTCTAAAAGCTCAGGAAAAACATAACTTGCATTTTGAGCTTTTAAACCTGTACTGAAACTCGGAATTGTTTCTACGATTTCTCCTTCTTCTTCTTCTGAATCAATACAAGGATCTGCATTCAAATCAGGAATTTGGGTCTTAGTACCAACAATCAGAACTCTCCTTGCCTTATATTGGCCTAAGCTTGCACCAATTCTAGGAGCCGAGTGTTTTCCTAACATTAACATTTCTCGGTTAAGTTTAGCCTCGTCTTTTGGCATCCTTTTCTGTAAATTCCAAACAACAAAGAAAATTATTTGATTAAATCAATTGTCAGTTTATTTGCAAGTATGTAGTTTAACATTTTCAATGCAAAAATCATAATTTTAAAAAGTTTTTAAATTATAATGGTGTTGTAAAGAAATAACACTAATTGCATTAACCAAATAACCTTGTCCAAGTGGGTTTGTCCGTGGCCGCTTTTTTTATCTGCGCGGACCAGTTCCCGTGGGTTACGAACAAGAAAACATAAGTCCAATTTCG
The DNA here is from genome assembly GCA_020283515.1 of Alliaria petiolata. Taxonomy (NCBI): domain Eukaryota; kingdom Viridiplantae; phylum Streptophyta; class Magnoliopsida; order Brassicales; family Brassicaceae; genus Alliaria; species Alliaria petiolata. The sequence goes on from JAHZTW010000001.1 coordinate 183,934,945, forward strand.
CTCCTTTTTTATTTAACGGATATGCAGGTTGACCCGCAGCCATGTTATGTTTTTGAAATTTATCATAAAACATGCAAAATCATGTTATATTTTTGAAATTTATCATAAAACATGCAAAATCAATATGAGATATTGCATCAAAAAAGAAAAAGTATTGCATCAAATCCGAAACATCTAAAGTTCAACAAGAGGAAATCAAATCAAAGTAAAAGGAAATTCAAACTGAAACTCTAAAAACCAATCCGAGAAGCAAATAAGAGGTCATGAATTGAAAGTCAAACTGAAATACTAAAATGAAATCAGAGAAGCAACAAAAATACACCAGTTCTGCATATCACTCATCTTCATCATCACAAATTGATTTGAAAGAAAGGAGATCTTCTTCACCATTATACTTTTCATCCTCCTCTACATATGTAAGATAAAAAATTAACGACACATAAGACGCATTATATAAAACATAAACGACACATTAATCGCTAGAAAAAATATATTGTTTCACACAAACACAAAAGTTTAAATTAAAAAAAACACTAAACAAACAAAAACACAACATTTACGTCTAAACTAAAAACGCAAATGCAAAACAGAAAAACAAGTAAGAACACAAACAAAATTATGACTAACAACCAAGATCGAAAACCAGAAAGTAACAGATATCGAACGGTCAAAATGATTAACCAAAATTATTTTATGACTAACAATTGAGATCAATAATTAAAAATTGACAAATATTGAACGGTCAAAATAACTAATCAAAATTATGGAAATGATACAGATTTGACTGCGGAACAATTAAAAAAAAATTAAAATATCTTTGACTACGTATATATATATATATAATAAGTATCCGATATTAGGAAACTAGGTTAATTAGAGCATGTGCATTGGTGGATCTCTTACAAAAAGTATCTTTACCATTTAATATAATATTTTGATATTATTTAATATATATAATTAAAATTTAACATTTAAAATAAAGAGAAGCAATTAAAAATGACAAGTGCACAAGAGTAGTTAAGATACAGTTCTTAAATAAGAGAGTTTAGAAACTTTTAAGAACCCATCTCTTCTCTCTCTCCTATTTTTTGATTTTTTTTTCATTTTTTTTATGTTAAGATACTTTTCTAAGAACTCACCAATGCACATGCTTAGGTTTAGCATTTTCCTCTCTATATAAACATATACATAATCATTTTTATATTTCCATGAGAGTAAATAATACTTCTTCCCATCATAAACTTTCGTTAAATTTATCATTATGCAATGCTCACACATAGAGTCATGCATGTTAGCATGTATGGTTCTGCAAGCTGTGTAACCATTTTTCTTTTTCTTTTTTTTTGTAAAGAAAATTAAAATAGATGAAAAAAGGATCTCTGAGATTGTTAGTGCATCATAGAAGTATAATGTGAATACCAAAATAATTCAATAGGATAGTTTTTTTGGAAATAATTTCAAAGTTGATGTCTTGATCAAGTGAAATTTTTAACATTGGGTTTACCTAATCATTGAATTCATTTTGGTATCAGCATTATACTTCTCAGATGTGCTCACAGCTTCATGGATCCATTTTTCATCTATATTAATTCCTCCATCATAAAAAGAAAGATAATTATATAAAACATATCTTAGTCAGAGCTTAATCGTGATTAATGAGTTGTTAACCCAAAAAAATATGTATAACTGTTGGGTCATGATTTTTCACAGGCCCAAGCGAGGCCCATCCATACAGGTCGCGTGCGCAAGAAAGAAGACACTATATGGTGCATTCAATGCGCCGAACCTACCACTCATGATAGCATTAACGATAGTTAAGATTGACGGAAGTAGGACGATTGTGCCAACTCTGATGGTAACGTGCGCAGGAGAACTTCGTCAGAGTTATGATGGCTTTTAAAGGTCAAACGAGGTGTAACAGAATATATCCACTCACTATAATATGTGACCCGATCTGGAGATGTAACCCTATAAATACACTTCTCAAACAAATGGTGAGAGAAGGAGAATCTTTCTAAATAGACAATTTCAATATTTAGGCTTCATTTCTTATTACCAATAAACATGTAGATTCATTCGAGACCCTTACAGATTGTTTGAAACCTTATTCTAAACACCAAAACTTAGTCTTACATTTTTATTTTCTTTCTTCGTCCAGTTATGTGTCTATTTTTAACGGGAGGGCTATCTCATATTGTTCCTCTACGTTGTTACTTGTTTCAAGTTGAACCTTCTTTACAGACCCACTGAGATAAGATCATTACACGTCATCATACATAAATTGCACCCGAATAATATCATTACAAAGTAGATAATTTTCTTTTACTGCTAATATGGAAGATAATTAAAAGATATGTATTATATATTATGCTATTAACGGAATTTTTAGAAATACAATCTTTTAAGTGCAAGCCCCCCTTAGTCTAGTGGTTGACTAAACGGTTCATTAATGCTTTCGATTCCCAGAATATGCGATTTCTACACCAGGAGGTCTGGATTTCGATTAATGAACTGTTTAGTTATAGATGCTAGACGGGTCGGCCCGCGTCCAAGTGGGTTTGTCTGTGGCAGTTTTTATTTCTTTTTATCTGCACGGACCAGTTTGCTGCGGATTACGAATAAAAAACATAAATCCAATCCCGCTCCTTTTTTATTTAGCGGATATGCAGGTTGGCCCGCAGCCATGTTATGTTTTTGAAATTTATCATAAAACATGCAAAATCATGTTATGTTTTTGAAATTTATCATAAAACATGCAAAATCAATCTGAGATATTGCATCAAACAAAGTAAAAATATTGCATCAAATCCGAAACATCTAAAGTTCAACAAGAGGAAATCAAACCAAAGTAAGAGGAAATTCAAACCGAAACTCTAAAAACCAATCCGAGAAGCATCAAGAGGTCATGAATTGAAAATCAAACAGAAATGCTAAAATGAAATCAGAGAAGCAACAAGAATACACCAGTTCTGCATATCACTCATCTTCATCATCACAAATTGATTTGAAAGAAGGGAGATCTTCTTCACCATTGTACTTTTCATCCTCCTCTACATATGTAAGATAAAAATTTAACGACACATAAGACGCATTATATAAAACATAAACGACACATTAATCGCTAAAAAAATATATTTTTCCACACAAACACAAAAGTTAAAAATAAAAAAACACTAAACAATCAAAAATACCAACATTTACGTCTAAACTAAAGACGTAAATGTAAAACAGAAAAACAAATAAGAACACAAACAAAATTATGACTAACAACCGAGATCGGAAACCAGAAAGTAACGGAGATCGAACGGTCAAAATGATTAACCAAAATTATTTTATGATTAACAATTGAGATCAATAATTAGAAATTGACCAATATTGAACGGTCAAAATAACTAATCAAAACTATGGAAATGATACAGATTTGACTGCGGAACAATTAAGAAAATTTTAAAATATCTTTGACTACGTATATGTATATATATATATATATATATATATATATATATATATATAATAAGTATCCGATATAATGTTTAGCATTTTCCTCTCTATATAAACATATACATAATCATTTTTATAATTTCATGAGAGTAAATAATATTTCTTCCCATCATAAACTTTCATCAAATTTATCATTATGCAATGCTCACACGCATAGAGTCATGCATGTTAGCATGTATGGTTCTGCAAGCTGTGTAACCATTTTTATTTTATTTATTTTTTGTAAAAAAAATTAAGATAGATAAAAAAAGGATCTGTGAGATTGTTAGTGCATCATAGAAGTATAATGTGAATACCAAAATAATTCAATAGAATAGTATTTCTGGAAATAATTTCAAAGTTGATGTCTTGTTCAAGTGAAATTTTTAACATTGGGTTTACCTAATCATTGAATTCATTTTGGTATCAGCATTATACTTCTCAGATGTGCTCACAGCTTCATGGATCCATTTTTCATCTATATTAATTCCTCCATCATAAAAAGAAAGATAATTATATAAAACATATCTTAGTCAGAGCTTAATCGTGATTAATGAGTTGTTAACCCAAAAAAATATGTATAACTGTTGGGTCATGATTTTTCACAGGCCCAAGCGAGGCCCATCCATACAGGTCGCGTGCGCAAGAAAGAAGACACTATATGGTGCATTCAATGCGCCGAACCTACCACTCATGATAGCATTAACGATAGTTAAGATTGACGGAAGTAGGACGATTGTGCCAACTCTGATGGTAACGTGCGCAGGAGAACTTCGTCAGAGTTATGATGGCTTTTAAAGGTCAAACGAGGTGTAAGAGGACATATCCACTCACTATAATCTGTGACCCGATCTGAAGACCATGTAACCCTATAAATACACTTCTCAAACAAATGGTGAGAGAAGGAGAATCTTTCTAAATAGACAATTTCAATATTTAGGCTTCATTTCTTATTACCAATAAACAAGTAGATTCATTCGAGACCCTTACAGATTGTTTGAAACCTTATTCTAAACACCAAAACTTAGTATTACATTTTTATTTTCTTTCTTCGTCCAGTTATGTGTCTATTTTTAACGGGAGAGCTATCTCATATTGTTCCTCTACGTTGTTACTTGTTTCAAGTTGAACCTTCTTTACAGACCCACTGAGATAAGATCATTACACGTCANTTCTTCGTCCAGTTATGTGTCTATTTTTAACGGGAGGGCTATCTCCTATTGTTTATCTACGTTGTTACTTGTTTCAAGTTGAACATTCTTTAGAGCATCTCCAACCCATAATTGCATTTTTATTGCAAAATGCAATTGAATTTCTCTCCAACCCATAATTGCATTTTCTATGTCAAAAAGAATATTTTTAGTATATTCTTTCTTTCTATTTTATTATTAATTGCTAATTATACATATTTTTTAAAAAAGTTTACATATTGACCCATTTATTTAATTTCTCTCAAAATTTCTATAAATTATGATATTCTTGAAATTTCATTATTATTATCTTTTTTTAAAAACACATTACACTTTAGAAGAAGGAAATAAGCTACTTTTGGAGCAATTAAAGAAGACAAGTACACAAAGACAACACCATTTGGAGATTCAAAGTAAGAACTACGCTTTGAAAGAGTTCAAGGAAGAAAACAAATTTTTGTTCCAAGACTTGAACTCGATAGAAGATTCGAATCTTCGTGTATATGTTCAGACTAAACAAACACGAATTTTACAAAAAAAGGGCTCAACAACAACAATATCAACAAGATCCGCCTCAATCTGCTTCATTTGGATAATGTTTTGGTGATTTAAGTAGATCCGGAAGCGATTTACCGGAGTATTAACTTATTAAGTAACCAATCATTGTTATACTAAATTTATTTTCTGTTATTTTTAATTTTAATACTTTTTAATTATTTTAAATTTAGTATTATGTTTTTATATTTTATATTAAATAATGTTATTTGCATTTTAATTTTATATATTAGTGTGTTTTAATATTTATAATCATCAAAAAAAAAATCATCATCAAAATAATTATTTATAACTCTAAAAGTGAAAGTATGTAAAATTTGAAGGACTATTTTATAAATAAAAAAAGTTTAATTGCAAAATGCAATTGAAAATGAGATGGTTTCATATTTGAAATAAAAAATGCCATTATATCATTTTGCAATTGAAAATGACATTGTGTTGGAGTAGATTTTTTTGTAAAATACAATTTGGCACCAGATTTGGTATTGATGTGTTGAAAATGCTCTTAAAGACCCACTGAGATAAGATCATTACACGTCATCATACATAAATTGCACCCGAATAATATCATTACAAATAGATAATTTTCTTTTGCTGCTGATATATATGATATATTATGCTATTAACGGACTTTTTAGAAATACAATCTCTTAAGATTTCGTAAATGAATAGTGTGACATAGTAGTAATAATGGGCATACTTTTGCTCTCGTTTTTGGTCTATTTCATGGCTACATTTTTATTATATCTACTTAGTGTAGTAATATTTTGATTATTACGAGAGTGAAACATCAAAAAGGTGTTCCTACAACTAGCATTTCATATGATTCATCTATACAAATTTGAAAATTGTTGTATTCTTATAAAAATTATTGTAATAATATCCACTAATAGTGATATCAAAAGTTAAATATTGTTTTTATACTTGTGAATTTCATTTTAGATATATAATTTTAGTTTTATAAATCAATGGACTTGAATGGTATGTAGTTTATTCACGTGTTCACGATTTGAAAACATGATTCTACCGAATACATATATAATGAAAACGTGATTCCGCCGAATATATACCATTAACAAAATTAAACACATAATGATAAAAAAAAATATATTATCTTACCAGAATAAGTTTTGAGTTTCTCTGATGATGAAACCATTAGCATCTAGAGATTAAGATAATATTCACAAATTTTGTTCTTTTTCCTAGGTTAAAGATCAAGTGGTCTTCGTTTTACTTTAAGTTTTTAAGGTTTTCTTGTTTCTGCATTTAACTTTAACCCTTTCTAAGTCTACGGCTTTCACAAACTCTAACACCCGCACCCGTACCCGCTGCATTTAACTAGTCATACTCTAAGAGCATGTGCAACGGTAGGTTCTTAACTCAAATCTAATATTTAAAAAATATTAAAAATATGGAAAAGCAAAAAAAGTGTGGATAATCGATCCTTCCTGCTCTTGTTTAGGAACCGCTTCTTACACTTATTGGAAAAGTAAAAGATATGTGTCTTTATGTTACTGGTTTTCGTTTTTATATATTTAGAATTTATTTATGTTTTTATAATATATTAATATTTTATACTTAAGAAATCATTTTAAGAAATTCTGCATTGAACATGGTCTAAGTACTAATCACAAATTTTCATTCATTTGTAAGCCTAATTCAATACTTGTAAGATTTTGTTTTTTTTTTTAACATGAATAGACTCATACAACTCTTATAATATTGTGCCTCAATCCTGAAGAGAAAATTATCGGTATATCCAAAACTAAAACCTCATATTTTTCTCATTTTTTGAATTTTCTAGAGATTATTACATCATATAATGAAACTGATAAAGTTGTCTGAGTTTTTCCTTAGAAGTTGTGAATGTGTGGCATAATGCCAAACAATTTTCTAGAGAATATTACATCATATAATGAAACTGATAAAATTAATGTTAAAGTCTATATTTATAACGAATAAAAGCCTTTGCATTGGCTCGGAATTCTCCATCGCAGAGTCTTTTTCCGGTCTTGTAGAAACAGCTTCAAGTAATGCACCTTACTCTTTGTATCATTACAGCAACTTGCATGAACTGTAGCTATCTTGCTTTGATTTTGGGGATTTGGTTGACAAAACCTCCAAAAGTTAACATCATCCAAGTAGGTTACTTGCATATCAAGATTGTGAATTAATTCTTCCCGCTTGAGAATGTCGCAGAAGGATTGGTTCCCAGTTGAAGGATACACAACTCTCTCTAAGTTCAAGAGCTTAAACATGTATATGGTTATATCATCTGACTGGACATAGAAAAAACCTCCCGTGTTTTCAGCTGTTGCATGTTGATGATGATCACTTGATGAAAACCCACAAGCCGCTGAGACTAAATTGTGAGGGTGGCAGTGCATTAGAGGATTCCTTAGCCACATCACATCAGATTCCTGCATCCAAATTCAGATAAAGTCATATAAAGTACTATAGTGTTCAAGAAAGCATTATAAACGTTATAGAATGTTTAACCAAAACACGAATAAAGACGGTTTATGCAATTATGGAGCTAATAACGGAAATAACATATCTACAAACAGCAAAATTAATAAATAAAATATGAAAAGTTGTAAGAAAAACCAACAATTGCATTTTTGTAACAGGATTTTTTCGATAAAATGGAAAATTTGATAAATTACATGTTAAAAGTTATTTATCACCTAAACACCATCCACGGTCGTCTAGTCCGATTTCTTGAATATAAGTGCATGTTTGTTCTACTTTCCACAACATTAATATAGATGATTGACATTTAAAAAAAAAAAAAATTACGTTGTAGAAAAGAAAATTTGGGATTAAGAGAACTCACAGTGAACATCATGTTGTAACCGAGTTCTAGAATATCTTTAACCAAAGCCTTTTTCCTCCAACTGGCAACAAGACCATCTGGGCTTAAAGATTCGAATTTTCCTCTAGAATCTCTATGAAGGTAACAATGCGGATGGGCACGAAGACAATATCGGAGAGCTTGATCATCTAGAGCCACAACGATCAAATGGTTCAGCAAGTGTTTGGTTCCTTCTCCAATCCGAAAACTCTCGAGGAAAAGATCAAGAAGAGACTCGGGTTTTGCCCATTCTCGATCCACCATGGTAATAATCACTGTTCTAGTATCTGTGGCTACTCCTTTGAGTAGACTCGATAAGTCTGATGAAGATTCCTGTGACCAAAAACATCAAAATATCAAATTTAATTCCATCGATCTGAAGCTGCATAATGTGATCATAATCTCGATCTTACGTGTTGAATGTGCGAGAATTGTGTTCCTCTAATGGTACTCATATATGGGTCACATGAAAGATGATGAGACAACAACCAGAAAATAATCAGGAGAAGACAACATATAACAAAGTACGGTGGCTTCACTATCCTTACAATATCCATTTTTGTTCTTTGGAGTTTTGAAACTCTGCAAAATCTTATAATATTAAAAACCTTAAAATTCCAACATACATTTTCTTTTTTTTTATGTTCCCAATTAATGGTAACTATTATGAATACATTGAATAGAGAAGAATTGGTTCATCCAAAATCTGGTGAAAAATCATTTCCTTTTGCTTTCCAAATCCGACTTTGTAAAGTAAGTAACTGTTAGATAATATTCTTGAGATTCTCTCCTTTATGGCAAATTATTGCATTTTACACCTTTGACAAATTTACTACCCAAATAACTTGCTTTTGAGTCAATTAGAGATTGTTTTTCTAAATTTGCTTCCATATATTCCAGATTTTTTTCTTCAGGTGTATTGAATTACTTGCTGCGTTAAAATGGGTTTGACTAGTCCGACCCTTTCCGTGTTCATGCCACCATTTATTTTATGGGTTTTAAATTAATTTATAGATTTGTACCATAGCCCATTAGCCCATAGCCATAGGTAATGCATTAAGAAATGGCAATTTAATTATGGGTTGAATAGACTGATCCATATATTTGCTAATACAAGATGATTATACCATAAAATGTGTAGACATTTTCGTAGATATATATGTCTAATCGCTATATGTCAACAAAATATGCAGTGTGTTAATAAAATTAAGAGAAAAGGCAAAGTTATCTAAATCAATACTAATTAAAAAAAAAGATCTTATATTTGACGATTTCCCATATGTTGTTTGGAGACGATAGTTTTTTTCTCTAAGAAGTAATGCATGCTGCATGCATTAGGTCAATGTATAACTTTTGAAAAGTAAACAGTTACTTTTATGTAATGCATAAGTAAATCCTTCTTCAGTTAAAAAGAAAACTCCAGACGAGATCAAAAATTTTTTTTTTTTTTTTTGACAACAGAGATCAAAGAATTTTTTAAGCAGATTATGGTCGTGAGTAACAATTGGAATATCTGACTTTTAATATTTTTATCTACCAATTAGGCTGACAAGCTAAGAGTAAAGTAATCAATGTAATGTTGCTCTCTTATGTTTGTATAATTACATCTTGCAATATACATAAGAGAAAGTGACATATAGCAATCCACTTATAGCCAATGACAGAGAACAAAGCCAATTGTTTGTACTCAACCCGATTTTTTTTTAACTACCGATGATGATGTTTATAGTCGCAAATGTTTTGATTACTGAATGTTGGTTTGCTAAAGAAGCAATTAATGTACAATAAGTAGATAAGATTTGACACGTCAGAACCCAAAAGTATATCCGATGTATTGGGCTAACAATATATCTGTTGAACGTATTTTCTTTTTAGACATTTTAAAATGTTTTGAGGAATGCTGTTTGATGTTTGACCTTTTGTTTCTTTACATCCAACTCGAGTTTTTGCAATTTTAGACATACACATACATAGACGTTACGAATATATATATATATAATATATTTTATTTCTTGTATCATTGTATATAACTATATATTAATCTCTTCATCTTTGAATAAAAAACTTTTCAGGTAACTAATATAAATATAGTTACTTATTTTTCCAACATTCTTTTAATTCAAATGCAAGTTAACTAGAAAAATTTGAGTTATATATATACTAAATAATCATATATATGTTGAACGTATTTTCTTTTTAGACATTTTAAAATGTTTTGAGGAATGCTGTTTGATGTTTGACCTTTTGTTTCTTTACATCCAACTCGCGTTTTTGCAATTTTAGACATACACTATATACGTTGATCAAAAAAAAAAAAAAAAAAAAAAAAAAGACATACACGACATACATAGACGTTACGAATATATATATATATATATATATATATAATATTTTATTTCTTGTATCATTGTATATAACTATATATTAATCTCTTCATCTTTGAATAAAAAACTTTTCAGGTAACTAATATAAATATAGTTAATTATTTTTCCAACATTCTTTTAATTCAAATACAAGTTAACAAGAAAAATTTGAGTAATATATATACTAAATAATCATATATATGTTGGATGATTATTTGCGAAAACGTAATGACAACATCATAAATAAAATTTTCTAAAAAGACACATCGTAAAGAAATATAATGTGATTTAAATGTCGAAATATTTTAGAAAAACACTATATTATTGAAAACTCTTTAACCAAAAAAAAAGATAGCATGCATGTTTTAAACAGCTAGCTAGTTTGATATTTTACATGATATGATTTTTTTTTTAATCATATACGAAATAACATCTTGTTTGTTTAAGATTTTGCCTCCGTATTACTTTTACAAATAAACCTTTGAAAAAGCACGAGGAGAAGAAAATGAAGAACAAAATAATAATAGTGTTATCGTGTACTATTAGTTAATAATAATAGTTGATATGAAACATTTGAAACAAAAATATAAAACGAAGAACAAAATAACTAGTCACTCTCTTGCAGATACTGATCAACTAACTACCTAATCCCTAAATTAATTTTCTTCCCCCGTGATTTTATAATTTAACTAATTGTTTGAAAAACCCTATAAATTGGTTTAAAAATTTTTGGTCACTATCAACCCATCCCCAAGGTCGAGGAATTGCATAACATAAACATGTCAAGACTCAAGAGTGTACGTATATGGTCGGCCATAGGCGGTGAGTCGACGCCGTGTTCAACATAACCATCTTATTATTTAATTTAATTTTCCCCAAATAAGAATAATATTATCGCCAATATCTTTGTCTTACTTTCTACTCAAAGGAAATATGTCAATCTTAATATGTAATTATTTTTAAAATAACCGGAATATTCTAATTTATCATGAAAAGACTTGTGCACCATGAGATCGAAATTATTTTTATTTCCAATAAATAATTTTTAGTTAATACATAAACTTCAAAAATTTAATATTTTAAACTTTATCAATTTAGAAGTGTTGGTTCGCCTTCGCAGTGATTTTAACATTAAATAAGTTATCACGTCAACTTTAGCAAAAAAAAAAAAACTTATCACGTCAACTAACAATCTCACCTAGTATATTTACTATTTTTCAATCTGGACGAAAAAAAAATGGATTACCGTTTTTGGAGTACTAGATCAACAGATTGAATCGATTAAAATGCATGTTATTGAATCCATAATTTTAATGATAACAGATGTAAAAATTAATTTATTATTCAAAAACGAGAATTAGTTTTCATCAAAAATGATTTCTTATTTCTTAACTCTTTCATATTTTCATTGTTTGATAATTTTAACATTCTTATAAATATGTTGTCAAAAAAAAATACATTCTTATAAATATTATTTTACTTTTAATTTGAAGAAATATCAAAGCGATCAAACACATCATGTCATACATTCATACTTTTTCTAAAAATAAACCATCTAAACAGTCAAAAGTATTTTAGAACACTAATAATATAGTATTTTTTCAGAATATTTCAACACTTAAATCAATATTTTTAAGTTTTTAAAAATAAATTCTGATTTTTTAAAGAGACAAAAAAAATTTTAATCATTCAATATAGAAAATATCAGGTTTTATTTTTGGTTTATCATCCAATCCAGATTTTTTTTGGTCTTCTCAATTACAAACAGTAAAACTACAATTCTGTCTATTTTTGGTTCCTCTTTCTTGTATAAAACTTATATTTTCTTCACAATATATAACTTTTGTTTGTTATAATTGGTTTATGTTATTTCAGCATCTCAATCATGAGCGAAGGAAAAGTATAAAGTAAATAAAAAGCAAAAAGAAAACAAAACTCACATGAACCATGACGAGATACGTGTCCCATACATGAGACCAGCCAGTTGGAGATTAGATCTGATCCCTTGAGGGCCCAAGAAAATTAAGATCGTCGTCAAATAAGGACTCTACAAATGGATCACATGTAGGCTCATCTGTATGGGCCCCATCCCTGACCGAATTTAATATTTTTCTTTGTTTTTGTAAAGCGGTTATTTATTTATTAATTTTTTTAGTACAAAGGAGTTCTGGATTTAATATCCACCATAACCTTATTTTTCTTGTAAACCGCTGTCAAATGAAAATAAATCTGAAAAAAACAAAAAATTATAATATTTGATAACGATGCATCGTATAATCTTAAGGTTAATTATATATCCTTTTTCTTGAAAAAAGAGGTTAATTATTTATATTTGGTCAAATGTTTATTTTCGATTTGAAGTTTTGGGCCCGGAATTTTTTATAAAACACGTGTTTGTAGAATAAATGATTAGCGATAAAAAAAAAATATTCGTACAATATTTAATTGTATTAAAATAGCTCTTGAGGTACCTCAAGGGTCGGAATTATTCTGAACGTTGGATGCTGAGATGATCTACGAATGTGTTCGATTACACGTGTTTATATATTATTGGTTACAAAGGTTTTTGCTGATCTGTCCGATGTAATGGCTGAGTTGTCGCTTGACTCTAGCCGCAAGTCTAACAGGAGAGATAATCACCTGACTGATTGGAGGAGAATTAAGTTTATAAATTGGAAAAGATTTTTATTTTATTTTTTAACAAAGGCTTTCAAAGAAAGAAATATTACAAAAAGATTTTGTTGATATTGAACATATTTTTTATAATGAAGGAAATGATTAGAAAAATATCACATGGGACAAAGAAAAAGCTACTTATTTAGGAAGGCGTGATATATTTTTTGAGAATAATGAAGGAAATTAAAAAGACGATCTTCGATTTGTTTTTGTGATCTACCATGTGTACACAAGCAACCCTAAGAAATATTTTAAATTAAAATTGTAAAAAAGAAGTCTTCTAGTGCAAATTGTAGAATATTCTATAATTTTGTATGGAAAATATTTGAATATCAATAATCATACATAAAAACAGAATAATTTTGTCAATGTGCCTTAGAAAATCCACATGCAAGTCTTTATCGATCCAAAACGGAAAAGTATGGAGCGTTGGTCTGTGCAAGAAACAAATGAAAATAGTTATAGTGTCACTTTAGAAATATGAATTATATAATTGATAAATTAATAAATTATAGTATATAATAAGTTAGTTATTCCGAAAGAAAACCAAAAAAATGTGAAATGTAAGAAATTGTAAACGAAAAATCCTTTTATGAAACATAAAGAGTTGTCACCACGCACCCGAGGATTTTGGAACTATCTACGTAAAACTTTTATGTTTTCCACAAAAAAACTTTTAAATGTTCGAGCTCAAAAATGAATAAAAATCATTTAGTTTACTGTATACATAAAAATTATCATTCTCTCATTATTTAACTTATGTCAAAATTAAATCACTTTTCGAAAAAAAAATTATGTCAAAATCATTTAAATATATAAAAATTGAGTACGTATATGTAGTTAGATAATACTCATAATAGTCATTTCCTACACATACACAATGGAGCCAGAACTTTTTTCTACCGGAGGCAAAAAATTCATCAAATCAACAAAAAACAGATGAAGAATTGACAAAAACGTATAAATGCTAACGAAAAAGTCGAGAAAAACGTGAAATTGATTAAAAAAAAAAAACTAACAAAAAGGAAGAAAGATTTTTTTTTTTTATGTTTTGTTAGCTAACAATTAATTGAGATCCATAATTATCCATGTAAAATGGGTTTAAACTAAAATTAAGCCCAATATCAAAATAAAAACATGAGCCCAAATAAAATTAATTACCCAATTTAATTAAATTTTTGTTTTTAATGTTTTAAAATTTTTTTATGCGGTCAAATAATAATAAAAAATAGAATCATAACAATTTTAACTAAAGAAAAATATCTATTTTTAAAAAATAGTTGGGATCAGCTGACCCCCTCCATCTTTCGTCAGAATTATCTTTCTTACTGGATAAGAATAAACTAATTCATTTTATAAAAAAAATTCTATCTTTCAACTTACGTCAAAATCAAAGTGATTTCAATTTCGTTTTTTTCTGTATTCTAAATACATAAACCAATAAATATAGCTAGAAAAGAAACTAAATTTGTTTGCACACAAAAAGAAAAGAAACTAAGAGGGGTTAGTGGGAAGGTGATTTACAAAGATTTTAAGAATTCTAAGATTCCATCGTTATTGGTGTAATGATTCTTAATCTCCTAACAAAATCTTGTGTTATTGGTATGATGATTTAATAATTCTTTTGAAATCCTTTGTTATTGGTGTGATGATTTTGTAATTCCATTTGAAATCTTGTGTTATTCAAAAAGTATAGTATTTAATGATTTTGTAATTCTTTAAAATTCTAGTGTTATTAGAACAATGATTCTTTACATTTTAACTCATCAATCACAACTTTCAAAATACTATAGTTTTCCCTTGTATTTTCAAAGTTTGGATAGCAAATTAAAAAATAATCCTTTTTAACACAAAAATACTCTTTTTAACATAAGTTATACTTTCTAACACAAGTTTTTCGTGACATATTACCCAAATTTGCACAACACATAAAATAACAAAACCAAAATTTGTTGTCAATCAAAGTGAAGAAAAAGCATAATCTTATGCAAATAGATCGTATGTTAACACCATAAGTCCTTCAAAAAGCTAATACCATATAAAATTGTTTTATTGATATACCTCACATAAAATTGTTTATTTGACCCAAAAAAATATACCTCACCATTAACAAAAAAAAAAAAAAGATGAAGTGAAACAATGAATAATTGTAACATGTCAATGATCTTCTTTATAAACAAATAAACATACCTTATTTGAATATATATAATAAACTTCTAGAAAATTATTATCATATAATTACTTTACCAAAAAAAATGAAAGAAAATTTGAATATGAATCTATGAGACATTGAGAATCCATAAAAAAAACTTTGTATGGATTCTATAAATATGGATAAACATAACTCTTGAAATCCATACAAATCTTTGAAAATTCTCAAAATCTCTCTACTTTTAAAATCCACAAATATTCTTAAACTCTACACAAATCACATTCCCACTAACCCCCCCCCCCTAAATTTATAAACACAACAAATTGGATTTTCCAAAGTTCAAAAAAAAAAACAAATTGGATTTTCTATAAATAAACTTTTTTGTCAACTACAAATTATCTATAAATACATATATAATAAACTAATATAAGGTTATATACATAATTACAATGCTCTTCCTACTTCGACTTCCGTCAAAATCAAATTTCGATTTTATCAAATTTATTTTATATATTCAAAGTTAAAACATAGCTACAAAATAGTAGATTCCTACACAAACACACACAACAAAAAATGATTTAAAAAAAAAAAACCCCCAACATATGCCGTAATTTGCCTTTCTTTTTTGGTTATAATATTATTTAAGTACGTAATATTTTATGGGCCAATGATTGTCTATCTCTAGTGAGAAACGCATATGGTAATGGCACCCATCCACCCACTGTGACTCTCCTCACAACAAATAAATTTTTAAATTAAATGTTATGTATGCAGCATACACATATACATATAATGTGTATATAGATGCATGCATGTATGCGTCTATATGTGAGAGATCTATAAAGCTTTACAAAAGTGCTTCCTCTAGAAAAAACGACAAAATACTCAGAGAAATCCAAACAAAAAAACTCAAAATACTCAGAGAAATCCAAACAAAAAAACTCTTGAAGATCCAACCAAAAATCTAGCTTTGCTCCTCTTCTTCTTCTTTTTCTTTTTCTTTTTCTGGGTGGTCCTATTGTTTCTTGGATCATAAGAGAGAGAGAGAGAGAAAGAGTTATCGATGGATGAAGATGGAAACTTACAGATTAGTAATAGTAATTACAATGGAGAAGAAGAAGCAGATCCAGAGAATAACACTATGAACCAACCTCTTCTTAAGAGACATAGAACTCTTTCTTCAACTCCTCTTGCTTTGGTCGGTACCAAGGTTTCACACATCGAGAGCTTAGATTATGAGTATGTCTTCTTTATCTAACAGATTTAGATTCTTGGTCTCAGTCTCTTTCTACAAAGATTTGATCTTCACTCTGTTTTCAGATAAATTTTCACTTTTGCAACAACAAAAAAAGGATTCTTGATCTCAATATTTTTCTATAAAGTTTTGAGAATTACTCTGTTTTCAGACAAATGGTTACTTAAGAAAAGAAAAAATTGGATGGATTTTGATTTTCAGTCTCTTTCTATAAAGATTTAAATTTACTCTGTTTTCAGATAATCTTCATTTAAAAAAAAATGGATGGATTCGTCTCAATCTCCTTCAATAAAGTTTTAATCTCTATTCTGAATTTTAGAACAAAAATTATTTTATTTTTAAAAAATTGGATGAACAGTGACTGAGACATATGAACTGTTGTAATACACTTCAACTTCCTTTCACATTTTCAATTTGCCGCAACCAATCATCAGCCAAATCTTGAAAAAAAAAAACCAAGACCAAGAAATTGGGCTACCTTTTGTTAGGCTGTATGATAAGTCTTGATCCCAATCTCTTTCTATAAAATTTAAATATTTTCTCTGTGTTTCAGATAATGTTCAATTTAATAAAAACTCGAAGAAAACAAAAAATCAGTGATGGAGACATATGAACTGTTGTAATAATTTTGTAAAAAAATAATAATCTGAAATTGTATTTGTGGTTTCTTCAGAATAAACGAGAATGATCTGTTCAAGCATGACTGGAGAAGCAGATCAAAGGCACAAGTGTTTCAATACATATTCGCAAAATGGACATTAGCTTGTCTTGTTGGTCTCTTAACTGGACTCATCGCCACTCTCATCAACCTCGCAGTCGAAAACATTGCCGGTTACAAACTTCTCGCCGTCGGCTACTACATCGGTCAAGATAGGTACTGACTTATAATCCAAATCTTGAAAACAAAACACTCAAGATCAAGAAATTGAGTTACCTTGTCTGATAAGTCAATGTTGAAATAGGTATCTGACAGGTCTGTTGATCTTTACCGGAGCCAATTTGGGTCTCACTTTGGTGGCGACAGTACTTGTTGTTGTCTTTGCTCCGACGGCGGCTGGTCCCGGAATTCCTGAGATCAAAGCTTATCTTAATGGCGTCGACACTCCAAATATGTTTGGTGCAACCACCATGATCGTTAAGGTTTGTTTCTTGAAACCTTGTGAACTTTCATGGGCATTGAAGGTGAGATCTTTTGTTTGACTCACGGTTTTCGATAGATTGTTGGAAGTATTGGAGCAGTTGCAGCTGGACTTGATCTTGGCAAAGAAGGGCCACTGGTTCATATTGGAAGTTGCATAGCTTCTTTGCTTGGTCAAGGTGGTCCAGACAACCACAGAATCAAATGGAGATGGCTTCGTTACTTCAACAACGATAGAGACCGAAGAGATCTCATCACCTGTGGATCTGCCTCTGGAGTGTGTGCAGCTTTTAGATCACCAGTAGGAGGAGTTCTCTTCGCTCTTGAAGAAGTCGCCACATGGTGGAGAAGTGCTCTCTTATGGAGGACATTCTTCAGCACAGCCGTTGTGGTGGTTGTATTGAGAGCGTTCATCGAGATTTGCAATTCCGGTAAATGCGGGCTTTTCGGTAAAGGAGGACTCATAATGTTTGATGTGAGTCATGTAGAGGTTAGGTACCACGCAGCTGATATAATCCCTGTCACATTGATTGGTGTATTCGGTGGCATTCTTGGAAGCTTATACAATCATCTTCTTCATAAAGTCCTTCGTCTTTACAATCTCATCAATCAGTAAGTGCTTGCTTATGAGTAAGAAAAACTTCAAGAACACAAAAGAGTTGTACTTTACTTAACATTTGTTTGATCATTGGTTGTGCAGGAAGGGTAAGATTCACAAGGTGCTTCTAAGTCTTTCGGTGTCTCTGTTCACATCGGTTTGCTTGTATGGTCTTCCTTTCTTAGCGGAATGTAAGCCTTGTAATCCTTCCATAGACGAGTTCTGTCCAACAAACGGAAGATCAGGGAACTTCAATCAATTCAACTGTCCCAACGGTTATTACAACGATCTAGCTACTCTGTTTCTCACAACCAATGATGATGCAGTCAGAAACGTTTTCTCTTCAAACACTCCTAATGAGTTTGGTATGGTTTCTCTCTGGATATTCTTTGGCCTCTACTGCATCTTGGGGCTTATCACATTCGGTATAGCGACACCTTCTGGTCTCTTTTTACCGATCATCCTCATGGGTTCTGCTTACGGCCGGATGCTAGGCACAGTTATGGGATCTTACACGAAAATCGATCAAGGGCTTTACGCTGTTCTTGGTGCAGCTTCACTCATGGCTGGTTCAATGAGAATGACTGTTTCGCTCTGTGTTATATTCCTAGAGCTCACCAACAACCTTCTTTTGTTACCCATTACAATGTTTGTGCTTCTGATTGCTAAAACAGTTGGAGACAGCTTCAATCTAAGCATCTACGAGATCATTCTCCATCTAAAGGGTTTACCTTTCTTGGAAGCAAATCCAGAGCCATGGATGAGGAATCTCACTGTAGGTGAGCTTAATGATGCTAAGCCTCCGGTTGTAACACTTCACGGAGTAGAGAAAGTCGCGAATATAGTCGATGCGCTGAGGAACACAACGCATAACGCGTTCCCGGTGTTGGATGGAGAAGATCTAGCTACTGGTGCTGCTACAGAGCTTCATGGTTTTATCTTGAGAGCTCATCTTGTTAAAGTTCTGAAAAAGAGATGGTTCTTGAATGAGAAGAGAAGAACAGAAGATTGGGAAGTTAGAGAAAAGTTCACACCAGTTGAATTAGCTGATAGAGAAGACAATTTCGACGATGTTGCAATCACAAGCTCAGAGATGCAAATGTATGTTGATCTTCATCCTTTGACCAACACAACACCTTACACAGTGGTGCAGAGTATGTCTGTGGCTAAGGCTTTGGTGCTTTTCCGATCAGTCGGTCTCAGACATTTGTTGGTTGTTCCCAAGATTCAAGCTTCAGGAGTAAGTTTGCTTCTTTTTTTTTTTACTATCTTGAATTTGAAAATCTTTCAAGAACACAACTAAACTTGTTTCATATCTCTTTGTGTTTTTTTTGAAGATGTCTCCTGTGATAGGGATCTTAACAAGGCAAGATCTAAGGGCTTACAACATTCTACAAGCGTTTCCTCATTTGGATAAACATAAAAGTGAAAAGCTTCGATGAACAAGCTAAGCTAAGCTAAGCAAAAGCAAAGAAGCTTCACCTTTTGCTTTTGTGTTTCTTTCTCCTATTCTTCTTAGTTTTATTCATTCTGTCCAGTTTTGCTTGCATTCTTTCTTCAAGACCAAACAAAAAATATATACTGTTTCGTAGATTTCTGTTTTCTACTTGTAAATCGATATTTTCTTACCACATATTATAAAAATAAAAGCCATTTGAATACACAACACATATTATAAGAATAAGAGCAATTTGAATACAAAACTTAATTACTTGTTCTTGTGTGCCGAATTAGTAACTTTCAAGCTGCCATTTTCAGAACAAGCCCAAACTTTTATGGTTCCATCCAAGAACGACGACAAGAGAAACTGATCCCAACATAAGAGCGATCCCAAAACGGTCAATTTTGACATATTTCCAAACCATGCAATTTTGGGAAACTTTTGGTGTATAATGCAATACTTATTGAAAATTGACAATATACTATACCTAAATACTATTGAAAATATACTATACTTATTGAAAATTGACAATATACTATACTTAATAAAAATTGACAATATTATATACCTAAAATTTTCTTTAAAAAAAAAATTATACTATACCTAATTACTTACCCAAAAAAAAAAACAAATACTATACACCTAAATAGTAAATACTTTTGAATCATAGATTACAAAGGGAGAAAAATGTACAATTGAAAAGTATAATATCCCAAAATTTAATATTTTCTATGTCTTAGTTAGACAGTTCTCCTATCATAAATACTAGCCCTTTTCATATTTATTAAATATACTTGAGATCTCTAAAAAACTTGTTGTGCACACATGATGTATGTTGAGATTCCATTCTATATTAATGGTAAATATTTAGGAAAACAGAAGAAACAAATGACGTCTGAAGTGTTTTAGCACCGATTCAGAGGAAATCAAACCAAATTACAAAAGAGACAAATCCAAAGGGTATATAAAGTTTTTTCATTATTGATAAAAGGGTGTAATATAAAGATAGGTAAACAAACAAACCCTTTTTTATTTGCTGGGAACAACACAAAGGGGAGAAAACAACATAAGGTTTGTCATACAATACAAATACAAGTATGAAGAGAACACATCGTCACCGGGAAATTTCGACTAAGCAGAGACTGCAGAGGAACTAGAATTCCGGAAAGTGAAATCAAGACACATTAATCCTTCAGAATCATCCTCCAAAAGTATGCGAACACTGGCTTGTGTCTGCAAAGGTAAAAACGAAAACAAAAATAATTGTCAGAAGGGCAAACCAAATGGTGGTTGTGTTGTGTAAGCACTATGAGATCTGGTACATTAAACTAAAAAACAACAAACCTAACCTAGGAGTGTCGTTACTCGTTCCCCATAAGTTTGATCTTGTTTTCCCAAGGTTTTAATGGGTTCGAGTTAAGTTTTTTAACCCATATACTTAGATGGGTTTTGGTGAGTTAACCCTCATGAATTTGTGAAAGAATATTTTTGTTGTATTAATTAATATTATATCCAGTCGGCTGATATATTTTTTTCTTATCATTTCTAGAGAATGAAACGAAAGTTAGATGACATTAAAGTGTTCTAAACCCCATATACATTAAATGGGTTTTGGTGATTTAATTGATCGTTTTATGATTTTAGGATTACGTACTTTATTTTATTTTATTATCTAAACATATTTATTTAATTGTTGTAAAAAAAATATTATTTAATTTGTTATTTGGAAACCCTCATTAGAATTATAATTATAATCGTTTGAGTTTTAGATTATTTTATTTTATTTATACAGTATATCCATATAATCCTTTTAGTCTGTTGATTTAACATTATTGGGTTTTGTTATATAAATTTCAAACCACAAAATAAATGGGTAGGTCAAACCCTCCTATAAAAATTTCGATTTAGTACATAAATGTTTTTCGTTAGAGGGCAAAACTGAAAATTAAACAAAAAAATGACTTTGTGGAGACAATGTCAAAAAACGCACCGGTATGTATGGAGGAAACGATTTTGTAAAAGGAAGCTCGAAGGCGCCAGGTGCAACAGGGCATGTAATACACTCACAGAGGTCGTAGTTTTTGTTATACATTTTAATTTTGCCAACTCGAATCTGCACAGTTATGGTTCCTTCAAAAAGCATTTTACCTGTTCACACAAAAGAATAATATTGGAAACGAAAACAAAAGTGGAAACTTGGATAAAAATAAAGCTGATTGGTGAAGGGAATTAATTAGGTACTTGTAGAAGCGGTTATCTTAAACCCTGTACTGTCTTTATCCCGAAATATCTCTACACCTGTGGGCTGTGGCGTTAACAGGATCATCGGCATAACCTAAAACAGTCACAAATGTTAGTACCATAAGATTTTAGAGTGAAGAGTACAAGTTTCATAACACAAAACCCATTATTTATTAAATGCTTATATATAGACAGAAATAGAGTCAACGATACATAAACATGAGAGATTGAGTTAGATCCAGATTCAGCTTTTGTCATTATTTCTAATCCCCAAACCAACCAATTATTGTCCAATCAAAAACATTTGTTTCATCAATATTCTGTTACTATAGTTCCTAGTCCTCTCTAACTTAATAACAGATCTTCAACTGATCTCGTAATGGCTAACCAAAATTTATGGTACGTTACTTTCCTAGATCTGTCAAAGTGAGATTATTGAAATGTTGTATGACGCTTTCAACTCATAATATTACTTTGATCTTACAAGTAATCCTCAAGAACATAGTAACAAGAGAAAGAAAAATGTTAATTAGTAGCAAACCGCAGCTTTCGAAAGGGATGGCCCGCAATGTGGGTAAGAAGAAGAATGATAGGAGGAGAAGAAGCACAGGTTGAGCGTGATATATCTCCATGGCTTAGCACTCGAAGATCTGCAAAAGAGGAAAATAATTTTCTGTTTGGTTTCACAAACAAGCATGTAGCCTCTATTTAAACAAAAAAAAAGTATGTTTTTCTTTATCCAGATGTCAAATGGGCAGACAAGAAGACCCCACACGTCCGATCCAACTAGGTCTGTCATGGTAACTAGTTTAAGCTTAAGATTTATTAAGAAGCGGATTTCGCGGGTGAGGATAACAGGTTAACGTGATGGATTTGCGCGTTTGCGGTGTTAACCCGCAAAACTAAATACCTTCTTATCCTCTTTTTCTACATATTGCCCTGTTCTTTTTCCAAACGCTGCCGCTAGCTTGTGCGTCAAAAAAATACATTAAGCGTGTGAGAAATATAACAACGGCGGTGAAATATTGAGACGCAGCGTCGTTAAACACGACAATCAGCCTTATCTAAACCAGACGCTGATATTTTAAGCAACAACAGCTCCTCCATTTTCCGTCTTTTTCTGTTCCTGCGTCTTCCCTTCTAAATTTTTAGAAAACTTAAACCTTCCACGTGTCTATCTACAAGCTTTTAGGTTTGTTATTTTTTGACGCACATACTAGCCGTCGCGTCAAGGAAAAGAACAGGACTATGATCAAACCTATGCTATGATCCTGAGAAGTGCAAACCTATGCTATGATCCTGAGAAGCTTCAGTGAAAAGAAGACGAGGATCATAACTATCCTTTTTAGCTCTTTTATTCCGCCTTTTTAAATTGCGATCAGATCATTAAATTTGAAGGAGCACTTCTCATGATCATAGCATAGGTTTGCTATTCAGTGAACGTATCTTTCACCTTATGCTTGTTCGTTATTTTAAGAAAAATAAATTTTCCTCGGAAAAATAAATTTAATTATCTAAAAAAATACGAATTTAAAATTTGTATTCTGCTTTTCGTATATGTTCTACGAAATTTAGAATACATATTCTTCATTTTCTATATATTATGCATAATATCTATATTCTAAAATAATTTAGAATATATATTCTGCAATTTTTACATATTATTCAAAAATTAGAATACGTATTATACAAAATTTAAAATTTTGGATATCATAAGTGAAAATAAAAATCTCATAAAATTTATTTTATACGAAATCTTTTTTCTTTTTTTCTCATCTTCTTCGTTTCGCTCTTCTTTCTCATCTCTTAAGTCTTTGTCTCTCAAGTTCATCGCAATCTTTTCTCATCCATTACAAACAATGTGTTTTGATTCTAAGCTAGCAACACGATGTAAATATATTGGTTATGATTATGTTGTTTGCAAAACGCGGCGTTTTTAATCGATAAAGCAATATTAAAAAAATGTTTGGTAAGTACACTACAAGAAAACACCGATTTAGCGACTACTATTTACGACTACAAAAAGTAGTCGTAACATTTTACGACTGCTTTGCGACTATCTTGCAACTATTCCGTAGTTTTAAAATAACAATCGCAAAATAGTCGCAAAACAGTCGCTAAATGGGGACTACACATTTTAGTCGTACATTAGTCGTCAAATTACGACTAATTGACGACTACAATGACCTCGCGGAAGGTTAGTCGCAAAACAGTCGGTAATTTACGACTAATTAGCGACTGTTTCGGCGGGTCGCAAAACAGTCGCGTATTAGTCGTAAAAAAACCAGTATACCACGTTTTCTTCGTTTGGTGGTTGGTGTACTTAATTTCTTATGTAGTCGTAAATCAGTCGCATTGTAGTCGCAAAATTTGTCTATATATACAAACCACCGCCGATTGTTTCCTCTCATCCACTCTTCCACTCATAAGTTACACACTCAAAGTATAAAAAAAAAGAGTATTATTATTTGGAGTGAAAAAAAAAAAA
>JAHZTW010000001.1:183966349-184175901 GCA_020283515.1 Alliaria petiolata
TGAATCGTTTCTGTCACTGCAAGAGCAACTGAAGGAAGCTCAACGTAAAATCGAAGAGCAGGCTTCTTACAATGCACGACGTGATGCTGAGGTTGCTGCCCGTGAAGCAGAACATTCCCGAACTGTGGCTGAGCAAAAGGACAAGCTCGAGAACTTGTCCTTGGTGGAAAAGTATTTGTGCCAAAGGCTTCCTGGACTTCATGGCGACTCATTCAGCTCAACAAACCACCGACCCTCACACAACCGGTCTTCCCCCAACAGCTCCAACTTCAACTCCATCTGCTTCTTAGGTTAACTATCACTCTCCATTTCTAAACTCTCATGACCTTGTCACTTTTCCATATATATGTGTTTCTTTTCTGTTTATTTGTGTATGTTGTGACATGTAAGAATATTTGTTTCATTTAAAGATTTCTTTGAATTTTTCTTAAATCTTGGTTTTGTTTCCATTAGAATAGTGGTTTTGGTTTTTATAAAATCAAGGTTTCATAATTTGGAAAAACAAAACCAATTCAAATAACAAATAAAAACCAAATGTCAATCAGAAAAAAAAACCATATGAACAGTATCATGATATTAATAGTCGCTATACAGTCGTTAAAACAGTCACAAAACAGTCACTAAATAGTCGCTAAATAGTCGATATACAGTCGTAACCTAGTCGTAACATAGTCGTCAAAGTGTTTACGACTACTGCCCGACTACAACACCAACCACTTCTGTTCATGCGGAGTAATCGTTAAATAGTCGCAATGTAGTCGTAACAATTAACGACTACGATATGACTAACTCTACGACAATGAATAATAGTCGCCATGTAGTCGTCAATAACCGACTATATTTACGACTACGGTGTTTAACGACTATCGATTTACGACTACATGTATTAGTCGCTACGTAGTCGTAGTCTATGATTTAGCGACTACATTGCGACTATTTGTGTAGTCAGAAAATCCCTGCTTTCTTGTAGTGGTAATTAAGATTTCGAAAAATTTGCCAAAATGAATGCACCTAGCCACCCAAAATAATTGTTCTAAATACATTATTTTCGATCAAGCAATTATATCGTAAACTTGTTTGGTAATTAATTAAGATTTCATGGTTTAAAAAAAAAATTTAATTAAGACTTCGGAAAGTTGGCTCAATCTCCTTCTCACGGTCATCCTAGCATTTTCTTTTGACGTTGAAGCACTCAGTCCTCACTACTACAACCAGCCATGTCCACAAGCAGTCAAGAAAAAGGACAAAACTGTCCCTGCCGTTCTCTCGGGGATGCATTTCCACGACTTGAGTATACTGACACACCACCTTTTTTTTGTTTTGGCCAAAAGACTTTAATTACACACCACATTCTTTTCATATTTCAATGTTTTATGTGTATATAGTATAGAAATAACGTTGTTGGTGTATATATTAAATGATTAAAGAGAAAAGAAATTGGGAGAAGGAAAATAAACACTTATTTGAAAGTGTGATATATATGTTTGATTTTTTTTATAAAATCAAAAACCTAGCTTGTAATTCGTTTTGTTGTTCGTTTTGGTTTTGTTTAACAAAATTGTGTTTTTTTCTGATTTGGTATTCGATTTAAAAATACTAAAAACTTAAACCAACTTCGCAGTTCGCATATAAAATTATAATATTTTGCTAAATTAGTGGATCGGTTGAAACGTGGTATCTTTATGCAAATTATCTTCCCACGTTCTCTTAGCCAATTACTATTCCAAGTTATAAGCGAGAATCTATTTTGATCATAATACTTTCCTAAGTTAGTGGATCGTATCTTTTTTGTTAAGCGTAGTGGATATATCGTTTTTTTTGTGTTCAACAGTGGATATCGTTTGAAAATGGTATCCCCATATATTAATTAATCTCCCACGTACCTGACATGTCACTTGTACTAGCTATTTGGTATAGGGTCTGTTCGTTTGATAGCCGCGCGGCTGGTCGCAACGTTCAATCGCAACAGTTCCAATCACAACGCTGGATTTTTTTGCGATAAAAAATCCAGACGCAAACCGCTGCGTCTGGCCGCAGCGTTTGGCCGCAGGTGCTGCGGCAAGCAAACGAACATAAATTGACCGCATGCCGCAGCCGCAGCCTCCTGCGGCAGGCAAACGAACAGGCCCATACTGTCAATTACGGATTACCATGTTCATTCATCGATCCGTCTCAAAAGTGGGGAAACCAAATTTGTTTGGCATTAGCTTGAAAGAAAAAAATTACTTAATTACATGTACAACTCGATTATCGTATGCTTGTTTGGAGAAACTAAAGAGGAGAAGTATAGCTGCTAAGCAAACCAAAAGCAAATAAGCTTCACCTTTTGCTTTTGTGTGAGTGATTGAATCAGCTTTGGATTTGTGTTTCTTTCTCCCATTCTTGTTATATTCATTCTGTCCAGTTTTGCTTGCATTCTTTCTTCAAGACCAAACAAAATATATATATATACGTTTTCGTAAATTTGTGTTTCCTACTTGTAAATCTCTATTTTCCTACCACATATTATAAGAATAAAAGCAATTTGAATACAGAACAAAACTTGAAAGCTTAACTGAAACTTTAGATATAAGAATGTATGTACAAATTGAATCAAAATTCTCTTGTGACCAAGATACTTTAGATACAAAAGAGTTTGGTCGAAAAATGAAAAACGGCTTAACTTTGGTGGCAGCTAAGTTCCAAACACGCAGCTTCCCACTCTTGTCTCCACTGAATAACAACCCTTCAGGACCAATTGTGATTGTGCCGATCGTGTGCGTCGAGAACATCTTTCCTCTCTCTTCAAAACTGTGTATAACCCCCAAAAAAACAGAACGAATGAATGAGTAAATAAAGAAGATCACAGTAAAATATAATTAGAGAGACTCTAGGACTAAGCTTCACTTACGATGGAAGATCGCAGATGCTGACTGTTCCGTTTATAGAAATCAAAGAACAAAGATGAACTCAAGATTAATAAAGAATTACTCTCTTTATTTAGCTTTAGAAAACTTCTCAAAACTAAAGCTCTCAATCTCACAATCTCTATTAAGTTATGTCACAACTTTGACATCTCCTTATATAGATAAAAACATAACAAACTTCCTATTCTCTCTTTAGGATAATTTTCTATTCTCTTTGGACATAACATATATTTAGATATCTCCTAAATATATTTCCTAATCCTATCTTCTTTAAGTTTGCTTGCTCTTCAAGCTTATTCCAACATTCTCCTCCATAAGCTTGAAATCTATCTTCTCCAAGTCTTGAACTCTCATGAACTCTCTCATTTCTCTGAACTTCAGCTTTCCCAATGCTTTGGTGAGAATGTCCGCCTTTTGCTTATCTCCCGGAACATGCTCTACATCTATTAGACCACTCTCCACGCATTCCCTTATAAAATGATAACGCCTATGTATGTGTTTGCTTCTGCCATGGAAAACTGGATTCTTCGTGAGGGCAATTGCAGATTGATTGTCAATGCGAATGGTGACTTTCTCACTTGATGATCCCGTAATCTCACATAGCAGATCTTGTAACCAAACAGCTTGCTTCGCTGCTTCCGTTCCGGCCATAAACTCTGCCTCACACGACGATAAGGCAACAACATCTTGCTTCTGTGAACACCAAGTAATATGACTTTCTCCTAAATAGAATATATTTCATGTTATACTCTTTCCATCGTCCGGATCTACATTTAGATTGCTGTCATTGTATCCTACAAGCTTGGGCGTGTTTGTTCTCTTAAAAGATAAACCAAGAGAAGTGGTTCCTTTCAAGTACCCTAAACACAATTTCATTGCTGCTCTGTGTGATACTCGCGGACTCTGCATGTATCTACTCAATACTCCAACGCAAAAAAACAAATCTGGTATTGTATGAAGAAAATACCGTAGACAGCCCACGTTCTTTCTAAACATCGTTGCATCAATCTCCTCTTCGTTCTCGGCTTTTGACAATTGTAGTCCCGTTTCCATAGGTATATAAACTGGATTGCAATTCTTCATTCCAGCTTCTTCCAAGATCTTTAGTGCATATCGGGTCTGATTCAATGTTATTCCGCTTTGGTGTTGAAGCACTTCTATACCAAGATAGTATGTCAATCTTCCAAGGTCACTCATCTCGAACTTGGATGCCATCTCTTCTTTGAAGCTATTGATAACATCTAGGCTTGTTCCTGTCACGAATAAATCATCAACATATACACCTATAACCAGCAAATGCTCATTAACTTTCTTCCGATAGACAGACGGTTCCTTAGAGCATTTTATAAACTGAAGTTCCATGAGAATGTGATTCATTTTGTTGTTCCAAGCTCTTGGTGCTTGTCTCAGGCCATACAATGCTTTGTTGAGCTTGTAGACCTTATCTTCACATCCTGGTTTTTCAAAGCCTTCTGGTTGAGATACATAGACATTTTCTTTCAATTCACCGTGAAGGAACACAGTTTTGACGTCGAGATGATGAATCTCCCAACCATATGAATCTTCGAAATCCACACCATACTTCTGAATATACCCCTTTGCAACAAGTCTCGCCTTGTACTTGTTAATGCTCCCATCTGTGTTCCCTTTCAGTTTGAAGACCCACTTCAATCCAATCGGTTTTGCTCCAATTGGTAGATCCACGAGATCCCATGTCCTATGCTTCTCAATGGAGCTAATCTCTTTTTCGCAGGCACACTTCCATTCGTCAGACTTACTTGCTTCGTGGAAGCTTCTTGGCTCATTGTTCATACAGAGAAGTAGCGCCTCTCCCTCCTCCTCGGCAAGAAGCACATAATCTTCTAGATATTTCTGTTTATTACTCTATATATTAGAGCTTATAGCTTGTAAAACCCTAACTGTCTCTCCTTCCACGAATTCTCCGAGACAGATCAAACACTCCGTAGCTTTCATGTTAATGAATTAATGCTCAAGCTAAAAGGAATTAATGCTCAAATAAGAAGAAATTACAAATGAGATTTGATGTAGAAAGCAATATTTGATTATATAAAACTGTTTGGTTGGGGTATCATATTCCCAACTAATCATGAGTCATGACAAATATAATTAACATATCATATCATATAATATAATAATTCTCTGTTTTTTTTTGGGTAAACACATCATTAATAATCAAAATGATTTGCAATTGTTAGGTATAATGGCATTATCCTTGAGAGAAATGAAAGATAATAGAGTTTTGGTTACCATATATGTGTAGTTGGTCAAGGTTAATGAATATTCCATTTACGTTAGGATCGGTCACGCACCACCTAAAATTAAAAACTACAGTACAATGGTCACGTACCAAAGTTCATAGGCAAATCCTCCTGAAAAAGAGAAGAAATGACCATCACTATAAGAAAATCCAAAGGTAAAACCTCCAAGAGAAAATAGGTGACAATCGTCTCTTAGAATAAAAAGTAGTTACTACTTTACGAAACCAAAAGCAAAGCCTCTTACGAAAAAATAAGCGACGGAATGTTAATTAGAGGGCATACCTCCTAAGAAACAAGAAGCATCGAATGCTCGATACAAAAAAATATCAGATATAAAGGACAGTAACGATCGATGGTTGCTATAAGGAAAATGTTAAAGATAAACCTTTTAAATAAGAGAAGTGGCTGAAGAAAAGATAAACATTTTTAAAATAAAAGAAGAAAAATCAGAAGAAAGGAAGAAAAAGCTAGAGAAGAAGAAGACTAAGTAGAAGTAGGAAACGATGAGGACTCATACCCGACAAATATAAACTAGAAGAATCAGAAGTCAGAGAAGACAAAAGCGATAAAGGAGTGGAGAAATTTGAGAAAATCGAAAAATCGAAAGAAGGTGAAAAAACGGAAGAAAACATGTAGAAGGATAAGAAGAAAATGAATAATAAGAAGATGAGAAAGAAGTACAAGAAGAAGACGTAGACAAATAAGAATAAAAACCAAATGATCAAGAAGAAGAAGAAGAATGAGAAAGACGAGGAAGAGGAAAAATTGAAAGATAAAGAAGAAGAAGACATAGATAAAGACAAAAAAACGAGATAAAAAGAAGAAAATGAAATCGTTGAAGAAAAAAAAACCCCAGAAAAAGAGGAAGAAGAAGCCGGAGAAGAAGACGAAGAAGACTAAATAAACGAGGAGAAGGAGAAGACGAATACAATCCCTAAAAACACACAAAGTTTTCAACACATTTAATATTTACTTATATATCAATATAACAGATAATATTTATATCTCATTGTTTCTGATTTCTCTATTGTATTTTTTTTTCTTTCAGGATTAATAAATTTAAAATAATCAATATGATTGTGCTTTTCTTAAGAACTCAAAAAAGTTGGCTTTTCTTAAATTTGAACTTGATTTCAAAAGGAGTTATTGTCAATAAATCATAGAGACATGCATCGAGTTTCAACTACATCTAGAAAAGTTAGGAAAAACATAAAAAACATATCTAAAGGCTCCACATTTCAGAAATTAAGATGTCGTAAGTATTAGGCAGAATCGCATATAGGTTTTAAAGGAGAAATTTGGTATATTCTTTAATTTTTTTTTTTGTTAATATGAAAGAAAAGTTCTTTCTATTGTTTTAATTTTTAATTTTTTTTTTATGTGCAGTCGAGTTACTCGACGTATAAGGAGGCTAATTTTAGTCACACACTTTTGGAGATCAAAAATGAGCGAGAGAGAGAGTTCTAGCGAAAGGGGAGAGATAGAATAACAAGAGTGATAAATTGTTTAAAAGATAGGGATAAAGAGAAGAACCAATAAGAAGGAGATATACTTCTTGCGAGACGCAGAGGGAGTTCGCGATGGAGAAAAACATAAATAATTGATATGAACATGATCATAATGTTTGAATCATGTTTCGTTAACATCAAAATCGATTTGGTCCAATAACATACATGTCTATGCAAATATAACATCACAAAAGGATGACTTGAGCTCTTTTATGAATATCTCTACGCTCCAATATACATCACAATCGGAGATATCAAATATTTTTCAAAATCACAATGTAAGTAATAAAAAGAGATTAAAAGGTAATTATTATTTTATTGATATGAAACACAGATCATTTGATTTTGGATTGCTTTGTTCTTTTTTTGTGTGTGCAAACTTTGATTTTCATTAATCTTAATCTGCTAATTTACACCAAAAAGAAGGGAATTATCTATTTTTTTGGATAAATGCAACAAATAAACAAAGCATACATGTGAGTTTTTATAGGATAATATAAAAAAATATTAGAAAACAAAATATAAACAATATATCTTGCTCCTGAAAATGGTTTTTTCTTTGCAAAGATATTAATCTTGATTTCAAATAAAATCAAATTATAAAACCGAATTATTCCACCTCTAAAAAATCAATGTTATTAACATTTTAAAAATGAACTGAACCCCGCACAAGGTGCGGGGAAACCACCTAGTTCTTATGTAAAAAACATGTAGTGTAAGCACTAGTATGAGATATGGTACATTAAACTAAAAAACAACAAATCAAACCTAGAGTGTAAAAATTGATCGTTATCATACGTTTGATCTTGTTTTCCCAAGGTTTTAACTGTTCGTGTTAAGTATTGGGTTACCTAAGAGTTTATCATTTATATTCATCATTTTTGTTACTACTAGTTATTAACATTATATCCAATCCGCTTATCACTTCTAGACAATGGAACGAAAGATGATATCAAAGTGTTCTTCAATTTAATCGATTCAAGTGTTTCAAGTGTTATTAAACTTAATTGATGGTTTAATGATTTTAAATCTAAACATATTTATTTGATTTGTTATTTGGAAACTCTTATTAGATTAATATAGTATTTTGAGTTTTATTATGTTATTTTTTTATATATAGATATTCCTATAAACGAAATCATATTATATAAAGTTGGATGCGTTAAAGTAAGTAATTCACATGATCGCGACACATGACAACTTAATCGATAAAATTTCAATACATGTTTTGATTAAATTATATTAAAAATAAAAAATATATTAATCCTAAAAGAAAAAGGTAAAATACATATATTTTTAAAAGAGAAATAAATAAAACAAAAGGAAAGATTTTAATATGTGTCAAGTTTATCGAGTTAGATTATTTTTAAATAAAAAAAAGAATTTCCAAAAAAAAATTAAAAAAATTAAAAAATGTTAAATATATAGATTTAGATTAAAAAAGTAAAATAAAATTAACTAGGATATAATAACTTTTAAGAAAAATAAAATAAAATAAAAGGATATATTTCAATTTAAGAAAAAGAAAATAAAAACAAAAAGTAAATTAGATTAATTAGGATATATTTCAATTAAAAAAAATATATATATGCTATTGATATGACTTTAGACGATGATGAGCTTAATGAGAAGGAGGATAGCAAAAATCAGGTAGAAAGGTGTTTGATGCGAGTCTCGAGAAGCATAATTTCTCTAGAGAGCAGAGAGATCATATACGGGAGATGAATGTGAAGAGAATGAGAGACTTTATTTGTTTGAAAAGAGTTAATGCGGAGATCGTTAACATATACGAAAGACTCGAATTGCATACCCAAGTTTTTAACGCACCGGAACAGAAAAAATGATAAAGTGTGAAATACATGAAAAATAGGGTTAATGTTGCTTATGACCCACAACAGATTCTGTGTTTTGAATATTTTAATTGAAAATAAATGAGAATTAAATAAATAAATAATTTTTAAGTTTCGATTTTGTGTTTTTCATATATTTTTTTGAGTGGTGATTCGATTTTATATTCTATTTTAAAATATATATATATATATATATATATATATATATATATATATATGTATATATATTATGATTGTAACATGTGGCAAGTTAATCAATAAGATTTTGACATGTGTCAAGTTTATCGATTTATATTTTGACGCGTGTCTCAATAAAATATTATTTTTAAAGAAAAAATGAATTTCTCAAAAAATAAAAATTAAAAAAAAGTCGTCAAATTTATTGATTTAGATTAAAAGTAAATTAAATTAACTAGAATATATTTCAATTTAAGAAAAATAAAATAAAACAAAAGGATCTATTTCAATTTAAGAAAAATAAAAATAAAAAGTAAATTAATTAACTAGGATATATTTCAATTAAAAAAGAATTCTAGATGCTAATGATATGATATTAGACGATGATGAGCTCAATGAAGAGAAGATAGCAATAATCATGTAAATATCATTTTGATGCGAATCTTGAGAAGCATAACTTCTCTAGAAAGCGGAGAGATCATATACGAGAGATAAATGAGAAGAGAAAGAGATATTTTATTTGTTTGAAAAGAGTTAATGAGAGATCATTTACATACTCGAAGGATTCGAATTGCATACTCAAGTTTTTAACGCAGCGGAACAGAAAAATATAGTTGATAAAGTGTGTGAACTATATAAGAAGTATGGTTAATGTTGCTTAGGACTCGCAACAGATTATATTTTTTTTTGAATATTTTAATTAAAAATAAATAAGTATTAAAATAAATAAATAACTCTTAGATTTAGATTTTGCGTTTTTATATATTTTTCAGTAGTGATCCGATTTTGTTTTATATTTTTTTAAAAAATTATTTTAACGGGTTTTAAATTTTATTATTATTAATCTGCGTATACGCGGATCCTAATATAAATTTTAATTTTGATAAAAGTAGGATAAATAATTCGTTAAAATTTTATAATAAATAATTATATCTATATATAGATAAGGCATTAGAAGTAAACATAATTCATATAAGAATATTAAAACATATATATATTTAGAAATAAAATTAAATTAATTTTTGTCCTTATAGATTATCCAATTTTGTTTTCAATTTATTTTTGCGAATTTAAAATATTTTATTAAAAATTCGCATATATACGAATCTTATTCTAATCTTATATAAAGATAAATGAGTCTTTTCTCTCATGTCCATTTTTTTACTCCTAGAGTCCTACGTACATGTGGTTAGGGCTTGTCCAATCTGGTAAAACCGAACCGAACTGAACTGAAATAGAACATATGGTTGGATTCCGGATATATTATATTAACCGTATGGATGTAATAAATTCAAAACCGTAGGATCCGGATATGGTTTGGATATTAACCGATAAAACCGATTAATATTAAATCATAATATAATAATATATAGTATACAATAAGTATGTAAATTATGTAACCCTAAAATTCTAATGTCTAAATTATGTAACCTTGATGGAAGGCGAATTTGAAAGAGTGAAACTTTGCTTTCATTCAATTTTTTTAGTTTTCATTCTAAGTTAAATTTTTTATTTTATTTGATGATATTAAAGACTAGTGCTTTAGTGCTTTCGTTTTAAAATTTTTTTTAAATTACAAATTTTAGAGTTTTATTGATTTTATAATAGATATGAGTTTTACAATTTTATTGTTTCTATGTTTTCTACTTTTTATCGTTACTATTTCTAATTTTCCAATAAAAAAAACCGAGATCCACGTTATACCAAACAAAATTTTTTGTTTTTTGTTAAAAACAGAATAAATCAAAAACCGAAGATATCCAAACCAAAACAAACCAAACTAGATATGATATTAAAATAGTAGCTATTTTTTACTAACCGAAAAAACAAAAAACCGAATAAACTGAATCGAAACCGAACCGATATCCAGATTGAATACCCCTAGTATATATTATTATATTATGATTTAATATTAATCGGTTTTATCGGTTATTATATGGTATACGTGTATATTCATATAAGTACAGAAATGTTTTTCATTAAAGGTATTTTTTTTCTTTAATACTTTTTTACAGAAACCCTTTTTTGTCTTTGCCAAACTGAAAAAAAAAAAAAAAAAAAAAAAAAGGCTTTGTGGAAACAATATCAGAAAACGTACATCTGGTTCTGGAGGAAGGGATTTGGTAAAAAGAATCTCGAAGGCGCCACGTGCAACAGGGCATGCAATGAATTCACAGACGTCGAATTTTTCATCATATAATGTACCAATGCCATATCTAACTTCTACTCTCATGGTTCCTCCAGTAATTATTTTGACTGTTCACGCAAAAGAAAAATATTTTGACTGTTCACGCAAAAGAAAAATATTGGAAACTGAAACAAGAGCGGAAACTTGGATAAAAATAAGAGACAATTGGTGAAGGGAGTTAGGTGATGAATGTTTGTGTTGTTTTTAGATTTTGGTTTTTGGTTTTTGGATTTTGGTTTTTGTTTTTAGATTTTAGTTTTTAGATTTTGGTTTTTTGATAATACTTGGGAGAAAAACTCCAAAAATATAGATTTTGGTTTTTGCTTACAAATTGGAAGTTATTTTTAAAAACTAGTTTCCCTAAATTTTAGGGAATCTATTTATCAAAAAACTTGATTGGCAAATAAAATGGTTTTTGAAAAACAAAAGCCAAAAACTCTTTCAAAAACTACAAACATTCATCACCTTAATTAGGTACCTGTAGAAGCGGTTACCTTAAAGCTTGTACCGTCCTTATTCCCAAATAACTCTACACCAGTGGCGGTAACAGGAAAATGAATACGATATCCTAAAACAGTCACAAAGATTAAAAGGCCATAAGATTTTAGAGTGAAGAGCACAAAGTTTCATAACACAAAACCCATTATTAATTATATATGCTTATATATAGACAGAGATATAGAGTCAACGATACATAAACAGGAGAGATTAATTAAGATAGATCCAACTTCAGCTTGTCTTTATTTTTAGAGAAATCCCCTAGAACTTCTATATAATCCCCAAACCAACCAATTATTGTCCAATCAAAAACATTTGTTGCAGCGATATTATGTTTCTATAGTTCCTAGTCCTCTGTAACTTAATAACCGATCTTCAACTATCGCAATGACTAACCAAATTTTATGGTACGTTACTTTCCTAGAACTCTGTCAAAGTGAGATTATTGAAAATTTGTATGAAGCTTTCATCTACTAATATCAATTTGATCTTGTTACTTGTTAGTACATCCTCAAGAACATAGTAACAAGAAAAAGAACAATGTTAGTAGCAAACCGCAGTCAGTGAAAGGGATGGCCCGCAAAGCAGGTAAGAAGAAGAGTGATAGGAGGAGAAGAAGCATAGGTTAAGCGTGAGATATCGCCATGGCTGAGAACTCGGAGATCTGGAAAAAGAAAAGGAAAATAAATATCTGGTTGGTTTCACAAACAAGTATGTAGCCTCTATTTAATCAACCAACAAAAATGAATGTTAAATCTCTTTTCTCTATCCAAATGTCAACTCTCCAAAAGATCTGAAATCCATTCAAACAATAATTTAATAATTTTAAACATACACAATTTATAATTTTGTATATGACCTCAGAACCGGCCATATTTATAGATGTCTTCTTTATAATATTTGGTTGGTTTTTAATTTGAATCTATAACTGTTTCATTAACTTAGCATGTATAAAATTAGTTGTAACACTTTATGTGCGGGATATGCTTTTAGTGAAATATTTCTCTTGTTGGGTAAGCTTCTAGAAAATTACATTCCAAGAAGACTTTAACAAGTCGGTTAAAGTGTTTGGAAGAAAAAGAAATAACTAATTCAAGTTGTAATAGGAAAAGAGTAGTTTTCCATTACTAGTAGGATTAGAAAAAGGATTAACAAAGTTGTGTTAAACCTATATATATCAATGTCGAGATGTGACAAAGATATTAAGAGAAGAACAAACTTGTGTTTAGTTTTGAGAGATTTTCTAAACATAATAAAGAGAGTAATTCTTTAAAGGTTTTTGTTCTTAAGAAACTTTATTTGGTATCAGAGCTCTTGGTGATACGATCTAGGAGGAACCGTGATCACGGAATCCCAGAAGGAGAGAAGAGCGACGAAGGCAAGCTATGGCGGAAATTGATCCTCCTCCACAGGCGGAACTCGACCCTTCTCCACGGCAAAGGGATGACAAGATGATCTCGATCCAGTGCCCGATGTTGTCATCAACAAACTACACGGTTTGGGCTATGAGGATGAAAGTGCTGATGCGGATTCATAAGGTTTGGGAAGCAATCGAACCCGGAACCCTTGAAAGCAACAAGAACGATGTTACAATCGCATTACTCTTCCAATCCATACCGGAAGCCTTAATTTTGCAAGTCGGCGAACAAGAATCTCCTAAAGAGATTTGGAAAGCAATCAAAACTCGACATCTAGGTGCAGATCGTGTGAAGGAGGCATGCTTGCAAACCCTAATGTCCGAGTTTGATCGGATCAAGATGAAAGATGATGATACGATCGATAACTTCGCGGGCAAGTTATCAGAATTATCAACGAAGGCAGCCTCTCTTGGAAAAACGATCGATGAAGCTAAGCTAGTGAAGAAGTTCCTCAACAGCCTACCGAGAAAGAAGTACATCCACATCATAGCCTCACTCGAACAAGTCTTGGACCTAAATTCGACAAGCTACGAAGACATAATCAGAAGGCTCAAGGCGTATGAAGAACGGATTCTGGGTGAAGAAAATCACGGAGATTCACAAGAGAAGCTGCTCTATGCGAACTCTGATGATCGGAACGCTTCAAGAGGTAATAACAAAGGACGTGGACAAGGTCGAGAAAATTCACAAGATCAATCGAAACAAAAGACGGATCGTGACAAATCAAAGGGAAAAGAGAAGAAGGACCGACCGAAAGTGATTTGTTACCGATGTGATAGAGCTGGCCACTTTGCCTCTGTATGTCCGGAGAGACTACAAAAAATACAAGAAGCAAACGCAGTAGAGACCGAAGACGAAGACGAGGATCCGACTCTCTACATGCACGAAGTTGTGTTCTTGAATGAAGAAAGAGTTATACCGAAAAATTACGAGACCAGCTACAAAGACAAAGAGTTGTGGTACCTTGACAATGGGGCAAGTAACCACATGACTGGTCATAAAGAATATTTTTCGGAGCTTAATGAAAATATAAAAGGGAAAGTCAAGTTCGGAGATGGGTCGTGTGTTTAAATCGCAGGGAAGGGAGCAATTCTGTTTCAAAGTAAAACGAGTGAACAGACCTTGGTCTCTGACATTTATTACATACCGTCGCTAAAGAGCAACATCCTGAGCCTAGGACAAGCTACAGAAGTTGGATGCGATGTAAGAATGAGACAAGACTATCTTACTCTTCACGATCCGATGGGAATACTTTTTGTAAAAGTTACAAGATCACCCAACAGGCTCTATAAGATTAAGCTACGTATAGGGAAACCAACATGTTTACTTACGAGTATAGAAGATGATGCTTGGAGATGGTACGCTCGTTTGGGACACATTAGTTTCAAAACAATGAATACAATGTTTCAGCAAAAGATGGTGCAGGGTTTGCCGAAATTTAAAGATGAGAATAAATTGTGTGAGTCTTGTTTAGTTGGAAAATAAACTCTTTAATCCTTTCTGAAGACTTCATTGTTTCGAGCTTCAAAGCCTCTGGAGCTTCTACATGCAGACTTGTGTGGCCCTATAACACCATCCACCATGGCGAATAACAAATACATTTTTGTTATCATAGATGATTTTTCAAGATATATGTGGACTATCTTGTTAAAAGAGAAAAGTGAATCTTATGAGAGATTCAAGACGTTTAAAAGCTTGGTAGAGAAAGACGTTGGGATGATGATTATGACTCTAAGAACCGACATTGGAGGAGAATTTACTTCGGGAGAGTTCAATGATTTTTGTGATACAAGCGGTATCAAGAGACACCTCACGGCTCCTTACTCACCACAGCAGAATGGTGTTGTGGAAAGAAGAAACAGAACTCTAATGGAGATGACTAGGAGTATTCTCAAGGCTATGAAGGTGTCAAATTGTTTTTGGGGAGAGGCTGTGCGACACGCCACTCATGTGATCAATAGAGTACCAACACGAGCTCTTGAGAACATGACCCCGTATGAATGTTTGCGAGAGAAGAAACCTAACATTGAGCACTTGAATGTGTTCGGCTGTATGGCATACTCAAAGGTACAAGCTACAAATCTCAAGAAACTTGATGATAGATCGAAGTCATTAGTACACCTTGGGATCGAGTCAGGATCAAAGGCATATCGACTTTACGATCCAACTACACGGAAGGTAGTTGTTAGCCGTGACGTTGTATTCGATGAATGCAAAGGCTGGAACTGGAACGAAACACAACAAGGATTAAGAAGGGATCCTGGCATGTTTCACATGAGATGGGGGGAAACAATAGATACCGGAGAAGGACCTGCGGTTGTTGGTGTCGAACCTCAAAACGAGCAGGAAGATACCGATAGTGTTGTGTCAAGTGGTTCGGAACAAGAAGAAGAAGACGACTTGGGAGAGAATCCTCCGAATGATCCAGTTACTGTACAAAATCAGCAAGGAGTTCAACCCCAACTTCGAAGATCAGGTCGTCAAGTAAATCAACCTAGTTATCTTAATGACTATCTTCTTCTTGCCGATATAGAATGCGAGAAACTACTTCTATCACTCAATGACGAGCCGATGAATTATCAAGAAGCAAGCGAGTTAGTCGAATGGACAAACGCTTGTAAAGAAGAGATAAGTTCGATTAACAAGAACAAGACTTGGAGGTTAGTCGATAAACCGAGAGGAGTGAAGATCATTGGTCTTAAATGGATCTTTAAGATTAAACGAAACGCAGATGGATCTATCAACAAATACAAAGCGAGACTGGTTGCAAAAGGGTATGCACAACAATCGGGAATTGATTTTGACGAAGTTTTTGCACCAGTGGCTCGTCTTGAGACAATAAGGCTGCTCGTAGGGATAGCTGCATCTCATAGTTGGGAGATCCATCATCTAGATGTCAAGACTGCATTTCTACACGGTGAGCTAAATGAAGACGTTTATGTGGCCCAACCGGAAGGTTTTGAAAAGAAGGGAGAAGAACATAAGGTTTTCAAACTTTCTAAGGCCTTATACGGTTTAAGACAGGCTCCACGAGCATGGAACATGAAGCTTGACCAAATCCTGAGATCTTTGAGCTTCAAGAAATGTTCAAAGGAGAGTGTCGTGTATCGCAAGGAAGACAAGACGAAGTTTCTTCTTGTAGCTGTATACGTTGACGATCTTTTTGTGACAGGAAACTCGCTGGGAGTGATACAAGAGTTCAAAGCAAGCATGTCATCTAAGTTCGAGATGTCGGACCTTGGTAAACTCACATATTACCTTGGTATTGAGGTTTTTCAAGGTAGATATGGCATCGAGTTGAAACAAGAAGCGTATGCACGGAGAATTCTCAAGGAAGCGGGGTTAGACAAATGTAATCCATCTCACATTCCAATGGAGTTTGGATTGAGGATGTCTAAGGCACAAGGAGAAGAACCTGAAGCTGATG
The DNA here is from genome assembly GCA_020283515.1 of Alliaria petiolata. Lineage (NCBI taxonomy): Eukaryota > Viridiplantae > Streptophyta > Magnoliopsida > Brassicales > Brassicaceae > Alliaria > Alliaria petiolata. The sequence continues at coordinate 183,982,601 of JAHZTW010000001.1, forward strand.
TTACAATGTATCGCCGAAGGATTGGCTGCTTAAGGTATCTGTTGCATACAAGACCCGATCTCGCTTTCTCTGTGGGAGTAATGAGTAGATATATGCAAGATCCTAAAGAGTCGCATGGTGCTGCATTAAAACAAATACTGAGATATGTGCAAGGGACTCTGTCTTTTGGCTTAGTGTTTAAGCGAGAAGGATCAATGAAGATTGTTGGCTACAGCGACAGCAGCCACAACACGGATCCTGATGACGGAAAAAGCACGGCTGGTCATGTATTCTACCTTGGAGAAACACCAATCACATGGTGCTCGCAGAAACAGAGGACGATTGCATTGTCAAGTTGTGAAGCCGAGTTTATGGCTGCGACAGAAGCTGCGAAGCAAGCAATATGGTTGCAAGATTTGATGAGCGAAGTAATGGGACAAGATTGTGAGAGGACAATCATACGCATCGACAACAAGTCAGCCATAGAGCTTACCAAGAATCCCGTATTTCATGGAAGAAGCAAACACATCCACAAGCGTTATCATTTTGTCCGAGAGTGTATTGACAATGAACAAATCGAAGTGGAGTTTGTGCCCGGAGAAGATCAATGCGCAGACATTCTAACAAAAGCTCTAGCAAGAATCAAGTTCAAGACGATGAGGAGTTTGATCGGTGTTCAAGACCTCGCAAGAAAGGACTCGAAGCTTAAAGGGGTGATTGTTGGGTAAGCTTCTAGAAGATTACATTCCAAAAAGACTTTAACAAGTCGGTTAAAGTGTTTGGAAGAAAAGGAAATAACTAATTCAAGTTGTAATAGGAAAAGAGTAGTTTTCCATTACTAGTAGGATTAGGAAAAAGATTAACAAAGTTGTGTTAAGCCTATATATATCAATGTCGAGATGTGACAAAGATATTAAGAGAAGAACAAACTTGTGTTTAGTTTTGAGAGATTTTCTAAACATAATAAAGAGAGTAATTCTTTAAAGGTTTTTGTTTTTAAGAAACTTTATCTCTATCACTAACCTTAGCAGAACCTTAGCCTATACAAGAAAGTAAAAAACCTTTCTCGGAGATTAATTATTAACACCAAGAGAGAGAGAGAGAACGCATAATGACTTCTCAATGTGACATATTGTATGAAATAAGTTGTATATGTTTCCTGTATTCTAATAGTATTTGTTTCATCCAAATAAGTTGTGTGCAAAAACTTTTTAGAGCAATATATTCGGTTTCGGTTATAGTTTATTTTACGATCGACAGCACTGTGTGTCTAACCAGATCAGCAAAACCCAACCGAATTATTAATGTCGGATCTTCATCCCATTACCTGCACTAATTTATTAATATACATATTAGGTGATTTTTTAGTTAATACTTAATAGTATATTTTTATTTAGAGATGAACAATCCGGTTAACATTTTGGTTTTGTTTTAATTCTTTCGGTGTCAAATTTTATCATAACAACTATGACTTTTATTCAAAATCATTCGTATTTTAGTTTATTTCTTACTAGGGTTGGTCCGCGCTTCGCGCGGCAGTTTTTTTATCATTAATCTTTAGTTGTATTTTTTCCATAATATAATTATTCAATTATTGTGTTGGTTCATTATACATTCTCTATTCTTTGAATATATATTTTAGTTCTTATAATATTCGCTTACGTCAAATCTTGATATATGCTTTCTTACTTTCATTTTGCAGTAGAATTTTTTTTATATATATTAGTTACTTATGTTTTGTTTTTTAATGTTATTTAATACTATAATTCTCGAATATTCGTATGTGTTTGATGTTATGGCCATGTTTTGATTTATTTTGTTACTCATTGTGTTGTGTTACTTAAATTATATGAAAATGAATTTGCATATTTCTTCAGGTAGAGTTCATGTTAATTTTTAAGCGGACATTGAGGAGTGTTTGTATTAATTTTGTTTTTCCTTTCTGCTAAGGGGCAATCATTGTAATGCATGAATTATTTTTAAAATTAATAACCGGTCACAATTCTTGTTTTAAGCTCATAGCCCCTTGTGTTGCCCAATAGCGCAAGAAACCCAACAATTGATCATTAATTGAACCCAGTTTTGTTTGAGCTTGTAATTGCCTGAAAAGAACATGAATTTCGACCCAATGAGTTGAATTCAATTCTAAGAGACCGAGCGAGAAGCAAATGAAGACGAAGAAGGTCATCCGCTTCACGCCTGATGATAATCAATGGATACAACTTCTCAACTGTTAACAATCCAGACGATACTCCGGACCCAAATCAAATCTCTTATCCCCAACCAACTCTCAATTGTCCTATCCTTATATAACTATACTTGAACCGTATCTAATCACTTGAAGAAGGGAGCCAGATCAGGTTGTGCTATCTTATGCAGTTAATTTTGTGTTCAGCTAAAGTTGTAGTCAATTTTTTCTTTTCTCCTGCGTATTTGCAAGGTCTAAAAATTAAAAGTAATTAATAGTCTATGAATTTGAGAAAAAAAGATTTCAGATGACAACTTCTATAAATATTACAAGGCGGAACCGTGATGCTATCGAGAATGGCCTCCATGGCTGTAGAAGGAAGCGTAGATTACGACGGAAGAAGAAGTCAGAGTGATTTTAAATTGGGCTGAGTGAAGTTGGTATTGAAATTTGTCTCAATTATGTGTTGTCAAATGTAAGAGGATGAGGTGCAAGGAGAAGTGAGGAATAATAAGGATGATTACTCCATTTTATTTTTTTGAATTAGTTTTTTAAATATTAACTAATCATATATAAATTTTACTAATTTGACGTTTCATTCTATACATATTTTTTTTAAAGTATGATATTTTTTAACAACTTAATTTTACTTATTTTTACATTAATTTTACTTATTTATCTTTTTATTAGATGTTAAGATTTAGAAACTTATATTTTTCTTTATAAATTTAGTTCTATTATAGCTTATATTTTTAATTGTTACGATTTTTTTTGATATCATAGTTTTTTTTATAATATTAGCGATACTACTTAACCTAATTAAATATTTATAAAAGTTGAAATATATTAGGATAACCATTTTTAAAAAACTTTTTTATTATTTATTTGAATTATATTCATATAAATGTTTGGTTTAATTTAAAATATGAATGGTGTATTTTGAAATTCTTTTTATAATGTTAAAATAAAATATTTAATTAGAATGTGTATTAAATATTCATTAAAAATGTGTATTAAATTTTCAATTGTTGGTTCAAGTATACCTTAATTTTACTTATTTATCTTTTTATTAGATGTTAAGATTTAGAAATTTATATTTTTCTTTATAAATTTAGCTCTATGATAACTTATATTTTTAATTGTTAAGAATTTTTTGATATGGTATTTTTTATAATATTAACGATACAACTTAACCTAATTAAATATTTATAAAAGTTGAAATATATTAGGATAACCATTTAAAAAAAACTTTTTATTATTTATTTTATTTATATTCATATAATTTGTTGGTTTAATTTAAATATGAATGATGTCTTTTAAAATTATTTTTATACACTACAAGAATAAGTTCATATAGCTACGTTTTTTGTTACAAAAAAAAATTGTAGCTAAATTTTGTTACAAATAGCAAGAATTTGTTACAAAAAAAGTTAAATGCTAAATTGTAGCAAATTTGTAATTTTTTGTAGAAAATTTGCTACTGTTTGCAAGAAAATTTTAGTAGTAGCAAATCTGTTTCAAAACACCAAAAAAAATTTGTAGTAATATTAGCTATAAATTTATTTGTAGGGTTTTGTAGATAATTAACTACAATTTGCGAGAATGTTTTATTTTTTTGTCGCAAATGTGTTTCAGATAGCCACAAATTAAATGTAACAAAGTTAGTTACAAAATTAGATTGTAACAAATGACGATTAATTGTGACTTATTTGTGTCAGATTAAGACGTAATTTGTTTAACAACTTTGGAACAAAAAAGAAAAAAATTGATAACTAAAAAAAAAAAATATTGTCTCGATCCCTCTTCTCTCTCAACCTCTCTTTTCTCTTCTCACGCCTTCTCTCCCTCTTCTCTCCCTCTGATCACTCTCACTCTCACTCTCACTCTCGTCCCTCTTCTCTCCCTCTTCTCTCCCTCTCGATCACTCTTCGTCTCTCTCTATCTCTCAACGCCGTGAAGTCGCCGCCGCTGCTCTCCATCTCTGCCGTCATCTCCTCCAACCCAGCTCTCACTTCCCCCAGTCGCCGATCTCTGCCACTCCGTCTTACTGCCTCTCACTCTTCGTCTCTCTTTATCTCTCACCGCCGAAAGTCGCCGGCGCTCCATCCCTGTCGCCGATCTCCTCTGACCCAGATCCCCTTCCCCCGTCGCCGATCTCCTCCGACCCAGCTCTCCCTTCCCCCGTCGCCGATCTCCTCCGACCCAGCTCTCTACGCCAAGCTCTACGACAAATACACCAAACTCAAGGTTTTCCCCAGCTAGATCTTCCGTTTAATTTTTATTTAATTTCTGGGTTTTGTATTTTGCGTTTCTGGATTTTGATTTAACTGCTCTCATTTCAAGAAGAGAAGTTCCTAAACTTAGTTTCAGGTACCAATTTCGATCTACTGTTTTCGGAAGATTCTTTATTTGTGGCTGGGCTCTTCCTTTTGTTCCGTGCTTGAGTTTTAATCTCATCAGATATCATCATCAGTTGCTTCTATGTCGTTAGATTATATTGCAAGTTGAAGTGCACATTTTGGTTCAGTTTGGAATTATATAACAATTGGGTTTCTTTTATGTTGTTTATTGCTTGCAAAATTGGATAATTGCAAGTGTTTGAAGACGGTCTTAGTCTATCTTTCTCTCTTTTGCTTTTGCAGCCTCTCAGGAAGTCTTTTTAAGCATTGGCAATGCGGTAAGTACCTAAAACCGAGGCTCTCTTTTCTCTTACTGTAAACCGCTTGTTGCATTCCCTAGCCTAATCTGATATGAACTTCACCTTAGTAACTTGCAAGCCTGATGTTCTAAGTCTAAGTCTTTTGTTTTACTCCTATGGTTATTGGTTATTGCAGTTACTAGGGTGGCTTGTAGCACTATATTCAGCTCTGTAAGAAATATTCTGTACTCTCTGATTTTTTTTTTTGACTTGTTTCTTAGGGAGGGACTCGGAGTCGGAGAAGGGTATGATGCAGATATTGGCTTTGTAAATGCACTTGGATCTTTCGGAGGAGGCCATAATGATCCCATATGTGTTGCTTTTGGAGGTACCTTCCTTGTTTCTCTCTACTTTTCCTCACTTTTGTAACCTGAATTCTGCATTGTTTCTCTCTGTATCTGAAGGAAATCTTTTATTTGATATTTCATGGTATCTTAAACTTTCTAATATAACATGGCAGTATCTCAGAGAGATCGTGTCTCATACCTAGCTCTCTGACATTTCAGGTGATTGTGAAGGCTCGTGTACCAATTATCAAGTTTGCTGAGAAGAAAAGCAGTAAAACTGACAAGATGCACGGCTTAGGAGTGTATAAATTCGAAAATGGGCATAAGTATGAAGGAGCTTGACGTGAGGGAAGAAGGCAAGGACTTGATATTTACACTTTCAGGAAGGCAATGAGAAGGGATAGACTTGGCTGCGGCATAGTAATTTAATTTGATATTAGGACTTTTAAATGTTTAATCTTTATAGGATTAATAATTTGTAATCACATTTTTATTTATTGTAATTTATTTTAATTTTATTTTTTTTTAATTTAAAATTTCTAAATAGCCACATAATATTTGTAGCTATTTGTGGTATTAGTTAAATATTAGCAACAAAAAAGTATAATACTTTGTATCTATTTACTACAGTTAAGTTGTGGTAAATTGTAACACATTTGTGACGAAATTTTGATTGTAGATTTTTGTGGAAAATTATCACAAATTATTTGTAGCAAATTTTAATTGTCACAAAATCAATCCGTGAGTAATTTGTGGCTAATTTGCTACAGATTGTTACAAACACCAAATAGCTACGACTCCATACTCGCGAAATTTTTTTGTAACAAATTGTTGCAAATTTTTTTTTTGCTACAAATTATTAATCATAGCTACGGAAAAAAATGTAGCTATGCGGAACAATTCTTGTAGTGATAATGTTAAATCAAAATGTATAGTTATATGTTTTATAAATACATGTCTTTTCAAATTCTAATGTTAATGCATGTTAATTATTATAAAAATTAAATTGAATAATATAAAACATAATAAATAAAATAAACAATTTTAAGTTAATAAATTAATTAATAAAATGATTGCTGAGATGCTGTAGAAGAGAGAAAAGTTAACTTTATTAATATAGATATTGAATTTACCAGTTATAATTTACATTATCTTCCCACGTTCTTTTAGCCATTATTGTTCCACGTGAATCTATTTTGATCGTAACTTTTTGGATGAGACGCACGATCTTATCTTTTTTGTCAAACATAGTGGATCGTTTTAAAATGGTATCCCAATATATATATATTTATCTCCTACGTTATACATAACGCGAGAATATTGATTCAAATTATTTAATGATGATGCCTGACATCATGTCATTGGTACTGTCAATTACCACGTTCATTCATCTCGAAGAAAGCTTCAGATATTTTCATCGATCCGTCTCAAAAGTGGGGATAGCAAAATCCTCCAAAAAGAATTTCTTTGGCATGTTGCGTTTAACTCGAAAGAAATTATAAATTACTAACATGTATATAAGGGATGTCAATGAAGGAATCAAACATGTGAATCTTGTTTGATTCTTTTGTTTTGTTTGATTCAGGTGATCCGTCAACACTGTAAAGTAGAACCACTACCTCAGTTTTGTTACATGTCCTGGTTACATGATAATTAAGAAGATCTTTGCTGCGGATTTGGAGATCTTGCCTGACATTCTCGAGAGCTGTCCGAATCTCAAATCCATTGTCTTGGTGCTGGTTTTCTTCTTGATCTTTTGTTATGTGTTTACTTTGTGAGAAAGATTATGGAAATGATAGTTTCTTTTGTGGTATTTGCAGGTGATGTGATACTGATCAGCACTAATGATATAAGTTTCGAGGCAAAGTTTGAAGATAAAAGAAACAAATTTGTAGCTGAGGAAGCAGTTCTCGGTGGAGCTAAGTTTGAGCCAACAAAAGGAAGACACGAATCTAAACCTCCCTGGTTTTTTATCAAGACAAGGTTAGAACATTTAAAATTCGACCCAAATGGCTTAACTATGAAGATCAGTGCATTTTATGCTAATTACAAGCCCAAGAAGAGCCCAGACCAAGTGTTTAATTTGCTGGACAAGAGAAGTGACGAAAATAGAAGCTCAGACCCAACAAGAAGAGGATTTTCGTCCATTTTGAAGCCCAAGAAAACAAGAAGCAGCAAAGTGGCATCCCAACTGTTCTACTTAATGTTTTGTGTTTTCTAGACCATGCATGAAGAGTTTAGCTCTTTATATTTTTTTTGAACCATTTCTGTAAAAGTCATCTATCTTTTTTATTCAAAACTCTTTCTAAGTTAGATCTGTTGGTGTGTAATATCCAACAAAACCTCAATCTCATGGTGTGTCATATCCAGAAAGATTGAGTGGTTTGCAAGGGAATTCCGCAGCCTTTGTTAAAGCCCATCGATTCACTCTCTGTTTATGTTCTTCACAGTTCAGTTGCAGAAACTTGAAGTCCTTATTAACTTCAGATTGGCGATTCAGGGAAGGTTTATATTAAGTGGTATCAGAGCAAACAATCTGCAAGTTAAGTGTTCTATCTCTTTCATTTCGTGTCTGTTCATCTCCCTATGCGTAGATATGTTATGTTGGAAGCCAAAGATAGTAGATCTGCTGCGATTTCTTTGGGTTTGGTTTTGTCTGTTCATCTTCTAAATCCAGATCTGTAAAGATGAATGATCTTGACAAGAAAACATGCAACAATAAAGTGTTGGTGGAAGCACTCACTGCTCAAATGAAGGAAATCATGGAAACCGAATTCACAGCCTTTAGACAGGAGTTTAAAGAGCTGAAACGAGCAGGTCATAGGAAGGAACAAGAGAGGTCTCCACAGAAAGAAAGAAACCCACGCAGGGAATCAGTGATTGAGATGGATGCGTTTAAGGCTGAGTTGGAGCAAATACTCAATAAATTTCGTCCAAAGCCTCAACAAATACCAAAGAAAGTGCAGAGCAGAGCTAACACAAGTATTAACAAAGAGCATCCATCCAAAGAAGAAGAGCCAGCAGCAGCAAACCTTGCAGAGAAACAGAAACAAGCTGCAGACACAACACACCCCATGATGCTTGAGGAAACAAAACCAGAAGCACTTATACAATCTCATTTGAGAAGCAGTATGCAAGATTGTTGTGAAACAAGAACGAAAAAAGCAAAGAGACGAAACGATTTGAGGTAAATACCCTTCTAGGGTTTCTTATTAACTCGTGTGATGAATTATTTACAAACCTAAGAACTTGTATTTATAAGCCCCAAAAACCCGATTCCTAAACCACTTAGAAAATGAGTTTCCTTTTCCTAGGAATTTCCTTTTTCTAGGAGTTTCCTTTTCCTAAGCCCAATTAGAAACCGTACCATAGACCCTTTTGATTATTTGTCACCAGAAATAACAAACTTCACCTTGACAAAAAATCTCTTCATGGGTCCTCTTGCTTCTTCCTCTAGCATTGGAAGACATGGAGCAGCTCCAAGCAGTGCTTGAACTTCTCCACAGTAACTGGCTTGGTTAGCATATCAGCCGCATTCTCTGACGTATGCACTTTCTCCAGAATGATCTCACCAGAAGCAACCAACTCCCTAATCTTGTGAAACCTCACATGAATGTGCTTTGTCCTTGAATGATACACTTGATTTTTCGCCAGAAATATTGCACTCTGGCTATCACAGTGTAGCTGAACTCCACCTTGCTCAATACCCAACTCTGTCACAAGTCCTTGAACCCAAAGTGCCTCCTTTGCTGCTTCTGCCAATGCCATGTATTCAGCCTCTGTGGTAGACAATGCAACAACAGATTGTAGCACAGATCTCCAACATATAGATCCTCCAGCTAGTGTAAACACAAAGCCTGTAGTGGACCTTCTGTTATCCAAATCTCCTGCATAATCTGAATCAACATACCCCAAAACTGAAACACTCTCTTGGCCTCCAAACATAAGCCCACGATCAGTTGTACCCTTCAAATACCTGAGAATCCATTTCACAGCTTCCCAATGTTCTCTCCCAGGTTTCGACATGTACTTGCTGACTTGACTAACAGCTTGAGCCAAATCTGGTCTTGTACAAACCATGGCATACATAAGACAACCAACAGCACTAGCATAAGGAACTTGTTCCATACCTCCGATTTCTTCTTCAGACTTAGGAGATTGAGCAGCTGAAAGACTGAAATGATTCGCCAAAGGTGTAGAAACCGGTTTAGCACTTGCCATGTCAAACCTTTCTAGAACCTTCTGTATGTACCCCTTCTGAGACAACCATAATCTCCTAGAGCTTCTCCCTCTGCGAATTTCCATTCCAAGGATCTTCTTTGCAGCTCCTAGATCCTTCATCTCAAACTCTCTGCCCAGTAACCTCTTCAATTCCGCAATATCACTCATATTTCTCCCAGCAATTAGCATATCATCAACATAAAGCAATAAGAGTATAGGAGGATGACCATCACGGCACTTCACATAGACACAACAGTCATACTCACATCTTTGATAGCCAATCTTTACCATGTAGGAGTCAAACCGCTTGTACCATTGTCTTGGAGCCTGCTTCAACCCATACAGAGACTTCCTCAATCTGCATACAAGCTTCTCCTCACCTAGTTTCACAAGCCCCTCTGGCTGCTCCATGTAGATCTCTTCCTCCAAATCTCCATGAAGGAAAGCTGTCTTCACATCCATCTGTTCAAGATGAAAATCCTAACTAGCTACCAAACCAAGCACAATTCGATTTGAAGTGTGCCTTACCACAGGAGAGAAAATCTCATCATAATCTACTCCCTTCCTTTGTGAGTACCCCTTTGCGACCAATCTTACCTTGAACTTCATGAACTCCTTTTCCGACATCCCTGGTTTTCTAGTGAAAACTCACTTGCATCCAATCGCCTTCTTGCCCTTTGATAAAGGGACAAGATCCCAAGTACGCTTCTTGCTTAGACTCTCATGTTCTTCCATCACAGCCCCTGTCCATTCCTCCTTATCCAGACTAACAATAGCCTCTTTATAAGTCAATGGAACATCTGACTCAATAGAAAGAGCAAAACCGACCATGTCTTCAAAACCATATCTTACTGGCGCCTTTTTGATCCTGTTTGGTCTGCACTAATGATATAAGTTTTGAGGCAAAGTTTGAAGATAAAGGAAACAAATTTGTAGCTGAGGAAGCAGCTCTTTGTGGAGCTAAGTTTGAGCCAATAAGAGGAAGACACAAACCTAAACCTCCCTGGTTTTTTTATCAAGACAAGGGTAGAACATTCAAAATACGACCCAAAGGGCTTATCTATGAAGATCAGTGCATTTTATGCTAATTACAAGCCCAAGAAGAGCCCAGATCAAGTGTTTAATTTGCTGGACAAGAGAAGTGACGAAAATAGAAGCCCATGCCCGACAAAAAGAGGTTTTTTGTCCATTTTGAAGCCCAAGAAGACAAGAAGCAGCAAAGTGGCGTCTCAACTGTTTTACTTATGGGGGTGTATTAGATTAGGAGTTTTAAAAGATTTGGTGGTTCTTTTAAAATCTCCTGTTATTGAACTAATGATTTCTAAATGTCTTATCAAATCCTATGTTATTCAATCAAGAATTTATAAAAAGTAAATCAAATCCCCTGTTATTGGAAATATTTTAAGTGGTTTTGGTGGGGTTTGTTAGTTAAAAATATAAAAAACCAAATCTCATAGTTTTAGGTGTGATTTCATAGACTTTAATAACAAATCATAAGAAATTTTCTAATTCACCCAAAATCATCTAAAATTTCATTAAAACTGAAATCATTCCAAATTCTCCCAAATTTCAGTTTCAATACACCTCCTTTAATGTTTTTGTGTTTTCTAGACCATGCATGAAGAGTTTAGCTCTTTATATTTCTTTTGAACCATTTATGTAAAAGTCATCTATCTTTTTTATTCAAAACTCTTTCTAAGTTAGATATGTTGGTGTGTAATATCCAACAAAACCTCAATCTCATGGTGTGTCATATCCAGAAAGATTGAGTGGTTTAGCAAGGGAATTCCCCAGCCTTTGTTAAAGCCCATCGATTCACTCTCTGTTTCTGTTCTTCACAGTTTAGTTGCAGAAACTTCAAGTCCTTCTTAACTTCAGATTGGCGATTCAGGGAAGGTTTACATTAGCAAGAACTGAATGGTTCGATTAAGGAGGAGATTAGTTTTTCATCTTCTGTGCCTTGGTGTTTACGGTCAAGCCTAGAGCGTGTCGAGATGAAGAAACCGATTGGTGGATTTGGTGTAGAGATGAAGAAACCGATTGGTGGATTTGGTGTAGAGATGAAGCTAATAAGGTATTTCTTGGAGAATTCAATAGTGCTCAAGCAACTTACTCTGCGTCAAGGTTGTCCTAGGTTGAAACTGTAGGTGATATGTATAGAAAGGATATAAGTGTCATTAGTATGAACCTAAGCTCTCCTTTTACACCCTATATATATTGTAAATCCTCTCTCTAATAACATTAAGCATTCAATCTTATAGAAACAAGAGTCTTTCATCTTCATGGAGCTCCTGAGATTCTGGAGATGCTCTAGCGAGTGTGAAGTCGATGTCGTTGGACCCGAAGAGACATGGATAAAACTATGATTGTGTTTCAACAAACACAAGTCTCTAAGCTTTCTCTCTTCTGTTGTGTGTTTCTTTGACTTGGATTATTTCTCACAATTATGTTTCTTTCTGCGTAGTTATGATCCTGTCTTTGTAGATGTGTCTGATTATAAGACTTGTCATTATTGATAATGGACATCAGGTTCTCTTATTTAACCGTAGATGAAACAAGAAACCATAGAATGGTAAATCTGTTATTAGTTAGTTTTCTTTTCATTTGTTTCTCTGAGTTGGTTCATGGAAATGGAATTTAAAATGGTTCTTGAGTGCTCTGCTTCTCTTACCAGATTGGATCTCTCAGATTGAGTTTATGGATCGAATCTTCCTTCCCATTATGATGCAAAACAGGAATTACATAGTTTTTTTTGTTTCTTAGTGCTTATTTTTGGATACTAAAAGTTTTCTTAATTTATGTTACAGTTATATAGCTTAGCTCCTTCCAGTTGAAAAAGCTTTTGCTTTCTCATTCAGTTGTTTATGAGAAATCTGGCATTCAGTAAAGCTTCATGATATCAACTAATTAACATGGCTCAAGACAACTGATGCTTTTTACGCTAACAAAAACTGAAGACAAAACAATTGATGTTATTTTCTTATACTAATTTTTGAAGCGAGTTATTTTCTTATACTAACTCTAAGGGGCCGACTGGTTTAAACGCAGCGGTTGCGGTTGCGTTTGCGGAAGTGGGCGATTGCGGTTAATAGTGTTACTAAGCGGTTTGCACGACTGTCATAGCGGTTGGAAACGGGTGCGTTTGCGGGATACTTACGACTGGTTAACTTGCAGGTGCAGTGGCGGTTAAATAATAAATTAACAATATAAGCATATTTTATAACTATAAAAAAATTATTTAAAACCATATTATTATAAAAAACTATAAAATTATTAAGTAAACATAATTAATTATAAAAATAATAAAATATTATGTGTATAATACTTACGTTTATTTCTTAAAAAATTTTAGTTTGGATGAAAGTTATAATTTCAGTAGAGAAATTTTTTTTTTGTATGGAGATATTAGATGAAAAGAATCTTAGTTGATATATATATATACATTAGTGATAGAGAGACAATTTATCAAAATAATTAGAGTTTGTAGATCTTATATATATAAAATTATGAAAGATTGTTAATGAATATTAGTTAAAAAAGTGTCAAATTTATTAATTTATTTGTAATTATAATATTCAAATTTTTTTTTAAGTTTCTTATATATATCTTGCTTTTAAATAAAATTTGCGTTTTTTTAATTTTTTTTTTTTTAATTATCTACCCGCAATCGCAAACGCTAGCTGGAATGAGCTTTTAATTTTGAGAGACAAAAAGCGGTTTGAAGCGGTAGAAAGCGTTTTGCGTGATTGTTATCAAACGCCAACAACCGCTACCACTCGCAAAAGCTATGTTTGCGGGATTTTTAAATAGGTATTAAAAATCATCCAGCTATCATTGGTTCTTAAGTCTCAACCATCTTGCTTCCCTACAACATCAAAACAAATTTACATCAAATCTAATAACTGAATGCAAAAGTATCATCATCATAGATCACAAGCCATATATGAATCATTGAGTTTTGGAATTGAATTAAAAAAACTACATGTTATTTAGCTCTGCTGTTTTCTCTCCTTGATTTTCTTCTCCTCACCCTCTTCTAAAAGCTGCGGAAAACAAAACCTAACTAGTAGTGGTGTTGGCTTTTGGAAATAGTATTGCTCATGACTTTGACCTTTGCTTATTTGGGGAAGCAATACCTCTATTGAAACTCGGAAATAACCCTCTTTTCCCACCTTTGTAGTACCATATGATGACCTCACCCACGACAAACTCTATCCGTTTTCAATTCCCGCTCCCGTCACAGATACGACATGCATGCCCATGAACATCGAGTCTTTATACATGGGACCTCGGTAAATCCCCTATTATTACAGACCATTCAAGAAAACAGTGTTATTTTCATCTTTTTACTAAACAAAAGAAATTTGCATACAGTAAAACCTCTATAAATTAATAATGGTGAGACTTCAAAAATCTATTAACTTATACAGTTATTAATTTATAGAAATATTTTTTTGGTTTGAACTCTTAATGATCATTAAGAGACAATAGCAAATTGTTTTCAACAGTGCAAACTTTGTTCAGCAGATGTCGCATCAATAAATTTAGAAGATGAACCAAACAATATTCATGAACATAAAATTGTGATTAATAATTTCAATTATAAAAAAATAGATATTTTTCCATAAACGGATGGGAAAACAGGTCATATAATCCTTGCAATTAATAGTTGGGACGACTAAATCGAGCTTCCCCTAAACCGAAAGTGTTAAGATAGTTTACTCGTTTTTAACTTTTTATCAGTTTATGTTGGCAAAAGTGTTAAGATAGTTTACTGGTTAATTTGTTGCTCACAGGAAATATGACGAGACCTGCGAAAAAAAAGAATTAATCTACATTACTTCATAATTACCGAGTTAGAGCAAAGTATATTGATAAGTCAGTTTCCTACATTTGCTCTGCCACTGCTTAGCGAATACTGATCAAAACTCGACGTAAAAAATAATAATAACAATCATTTTGATAAATAATAAATATATCTGACATTTTTTTTTTTAATGTATCTGACATTATGATGAAGTAGATTGACATACTGGCTTGTATTAAAATCAAGGTGAGATATATATAGTAAGATATAGAAATACAGACACGCAACATATCAACATAAAGTAAATAAATACATAGTGATAAATTGATAATCAATCTAAAGCATCTTTTGTCATTTCATGTTAATTTTTTTCTTTTAACTAAAAGAAAAACTTAAGTAAAATATGTAGAGAGAGGTTGAAACTTTCCTGAACGAACGAATCAACCAAAGGAGTTAGGAATTTTGCCATAGAGAGACCTAAAAGCAGACCCGACCCAAGAAAATTGGTGGTCCAAAGCCAAAAAAGAAAAAAATGATGTTTAAAGGTAAGGTTATTTGATTTTTAAAATATTTGTGGTCCATTATAAAACAGATATGTGGTCCAAAATTTAACAAAATTGTTGGTGGTCCTAAGCAATGGCTTAACCCGCCTGTCCTCTGGGCCGAACCTCTAAAAGTGTAATCGATGCAATACCATATTAACGTATATCTCGTATATATTTAGATCCCTGTAATTATGTCTTCATGATTCTTTCATATAGGCTTACCTTATTTGTATACTCATTCCTCTGTATATAACCGAGTGTTATTCATCAATAATAATCAAGCAATTCCTTAATCATAATATGGTATCAGAGCTATAATAGGTTTAACCTATTCTAGCCGCCACCTCTTCTTCTTCTTTGTCTTCTTCTACTTCTCAGCTCGTGTTTTTCATCTCTGTTACTCAATTCTCATCATTAGTTTTTATCTTCTCATCTCAAATCTCTATCCCTATGGCTTCTCAGTCTACTGCTGAAACAACTTCAGTGTTCAATTCACAAAATCTACAAAGCACGCTTCTCTCTGTTAACATGTCGAGTGTGACAAAACT
Organism: Alliaria petiolata; assembly: GCA_020283515.1. Classification (NCBI taxonomy): domain Eukaryota; kingdom Viridiplantae; phylum Streptophyta; class Magnoliopsida; order Brassicales; family Brassicaceae; genus Alliaria; species Alliaria petiolata. The sequence continues at coordinate 183,997,874 of JAHZTW010000001.1, forward strand.
CACCGACCAGAATTATCTCATGTGGGGACGTCAAGTTCGTATCTCATGTGGGGACGTCAGGGCATTACTTGAGGGTCATGAACTTCAACAGTTCATTAACAAATCCAGCGACATCCCCTCCCCAACTATTCTTGTCAACAATGTCTCTGCTCCGAATCCTGATTATGCTCCATGGAGACGCCAAGACCGCCTCCTCTACAGCGCTATCATCGGCGCCATATCGCTACCGGTTCAATATGTGGTATCCAGTGCAAATACAACCAAGGAGGCATGGGATACTCTTGCGGAAACGTACGGTCATCCCACCAGAGGTCACATCCGACAGCTCAAATATCAAATCAAGACCTGTTCCAAATGAACAAAAACGATAAGTGAGTACCTCCGCCTAATCAAAGGTAAGGCTGACGAGCTTGCTCTCCTCGGCAAGCCAATGGATCCGGAGGATCTCACCGAACAAATCTTAGTTGGTCTCACTGAAGATTACAAACCAGAGATCGATGCGGTGAATGGACGTGACCATCCGATCTCCTTCTCCGAGCTACACGAACGGCTCTTGAATCACGAGGCAATGATCGTGTGCTCTGACTCAACTCCAGTTGCTCCTATTGTAGCTCATGCTGCAGATACACGCCACCATCAGTCGAATCGCAATCACAACAACTACAACACTCGATCTGCTCCCCAAAATAACCAGCACAACAGCTTCTCCAAACCGTACCTTGGTCGATGTCAAGCTTGTGGGGTAAAAGGCCACAGTGCTAAGTATTGTCCAGACTTTCGTATTGTTAAGGGAGCTGCCTCCGCCTCACCATGGTCAGCACCACAGCCTCATCCTCAACATTGGCAAACTCCACATCATCAACAACAGTGGCAGCCGAGAGCAAATGCGGCCATGATGTCGGATTCTTCGACTTGGTTAATCGATTCCGGTGCTTCTCACCACATGACCTCGGATTTGGCTAATCTCTCGCTTCACAATCCTTATGCTGGAGGCGATGACGTTCTCCTTGGCGATAGCTCTGCCTTGCAAATATCACACACTGGTTCTTCTTCTCTACCTTCTTATACAAAACCTTTTTTTCTTAATAATGTTCTTTGTGTTCCTTCTCTTGATAAAAACTTAATTTATGTTTTTCAATTGTGCAAAACTAATGGTGTTGCGGTTATCTTTACACCAACTTATTTACAGGTGAGAGATTTGCAACGGGGGCTCTTCGTCTGGAAAGCAAGCCTAAAAATGGCACTTATGAGTGGCCGAAAGTTGCAAACTCCAAGCCTCCTTCTCTTGCTTTTGCTTCGTTAGTTAAAACTACTCTTTCGGATTGGCATTCTCATTTAGGCCATCCGGCTTTAGCTATTCTTCAAAAAGTTGTTTCTGATTTTGATTTACCTATTGTTTCAAAGGTTTTGCTGGCACAACCGTGTCATGCTTGCTCTATTAATAAAATGCACAAGCTGCCTTTCTCAAATTCAACGTTAAAGTCTTCTCATCCTTTGGATGTTGTTTTCTCCAATGTTTGGACATCTCCGACAATTTCAGTAGACGGTTTTAAATATTATGTAATTTTTGTCAATCACTTTACGCGATATACATGGTTGTATCCTTTAAAACAAAAATCTCAAGTTTTCGATGTTTTTCCAAAATTCAAAGCCTTGGTTGAAAATAGATTTCAACACAAGCTTCGAACCCTCTACTCGGATAATGGGGGTGAATTTATTGGTCTTTCGTCTTTTCTTTCTACTCATGGCATATCACATATGACAAGTCCTCCACATACACCTAAGCATAATGGCATTGCTGAGCGCCGTCATCGACATGTCGCATGCTTCTATGCCCAAGTCGTATTGGACTTTTGCGTTTGCCACTGCTGTGTATCTTATAAATAGAATGCCAACACCAAATTTACAATTTCAAAACCCTTTTCAACTCTTAACGGGAAATGCTCCTAATTTTCAAAAACTTAAAATTTTTGGTTGTTTATGCTTTCCATGGATCAAACCTTACGCATCTCACAAGTTAGATGCTTGATCGACACCTTGTGTCTTTCTAGGATATTCCATTACTCAAAGTGCCTATTTTTGTCTAGATAGAGCTACATCTCGCATTTATACCTCTAGACATGTTGTGTTCCACGAATCTGTTTTTCCATTTAAAACTCCATCTACACAAATTGCAGAAATAGAAGATATTGATTCACCACCACCGTCTCACCCTCCTGTTTCTGTTATTAGTCCACTTCCTCTTTTGCAGGTTGCTCCCACAACTGTCCAGCCTCCATCGTCGGAGACAATGGTCTCGTCTCCGACTGTGGTGTCTTCACCGTCCCACCATAATGAATCCGCTTCACTGGAAACAGAGGCTGTCGCTGCTCCATCACCGATCATACAAGCAGCACCTGCTCCTCCTCCTCCACCGCCAGTTCCGACGCGTGCAAGCACTCGTCCACGCAAACCAATTCAAAAATTAAACCTTAACACCTCTGTTTCTCAGCCACCTACCACTCTACCAAAATCTTTTGCAGAAGCATTAAAATCACCTTATTGGTGTAAAGTCATGAGTGAAGAGATCGATTCTCAGATTAAGCATCACACATGGGATCTCACTAACGTTTCTAATGTTGCAAATGTTGTAGGTTGCCGGTGGATCTTTACAATCAAGCGCAAACCAGACGGCTCCATCGACAGATACAAAGCACGTTTAGTAGCTAAAGGCTATACGCAAAGACCCGGAATTGACTATCAAGAGACATTTAGTCCGGTTGTCAAACCCGCTACGATACGCATTGTTCTTAGTACGGCAACATCCAAGCAATGGCCTCTGCGACAGTTGGACGTCACCACCACATTCCTACAAGGCCACCTCAATGAAGAAGTATTCATGGCTCAACCACCAGGTTTCATTGACGCGGATAATCCACATGCGGTTTGTAAGCTACGCAAGGCCATCTATGGTCTCAAACAAGCGCCACGAGCATGGTACAACGAGCTGCGTACTTTTCTACTCAACTCGGGTTTCAAAAACTCTCTCGCTGATGCATCGCTATTCATCTACAAGAATGCTGGAATCATGCTCTACATGTTAGTCTACGTTGATGATATCATCATCACCGGCACTAGCCCGTCGCATATAAACCGGTTTATCGAATCCCTCTCGCAACGCTTTTCAATAAAAGACTTAGGCGACCTATCATATTTTCTAGACATAGAAGTCTTGGGTACATCTCATGGATTACATCTCACCCAACATCGTTACATTGCAGACTTATTAGAGAGAACGCGGATGACCAATGCAAAACCGATATCCACACCGATGTGCCCAAATACAAGTCTCTCTTTATTCTCCGGCACAGCGATCGACAATCCCACTGAATATCGAGAGATTGTGGGAAGCTTGCAGTACTTGTCCCTCACACGACCTGACATATCTTTCGCCGTCAACAAACTCTCCCAATTTATGCACCGTCTGACATCAGAACATTGGACAGCGGCTAAACGAATACTCTGATATCTCTCTGGCACGATGACCCACGGGATTTACTTCCATGCCACGAACCCGCCAATGTTTCATGCCTTCACTGATGCGGACTGGGCTGGTAATAAAGACGACTACACTTCAACAGGTGCTTACATCGTCTACCTTGGTCGTCATCCAATAGCGTGGTCTTTGAAAAAGCAAACTGGCGTTGCTAGATCCTCCACTGAAGCGGAATACCGATCAGTTGCTTCAACGGCTGCGGAACTCTGTTGGATACGTTCACTCATGACAGAACTTGGCCTCGCTATCTCTCAAATACCAGCCATCTACTGTGATAACATTGGAGCAACGTACTTAGCGGCAAATCCAGTATTCCACTCGAGAATAAAGCATATTGCTCTTGACTACCACTTCGTACGTGATCAGGTTCAAAACGGCCAGGTTCGGGTTTCTCATGTCTCCACTCATGATCAATTGGCCGATGCGCTTACAAAGCCTCTATCACGATCACGGTTCGAGAATTTACGAGTTAAGATTGACCTCTCCTCCGATGGTTCATCTTGAGGAGGTGTATTAAGACCAGAGACTTGAAATATATGTAGTATTTTTTCTCTTATAATATATCACATCATCAATTCGTAGTTTAAAATTATGTCATATCATCAATTTGCTTTTAAAATTTATAAAATATATGCAAAATTCATTAAGGTTCATTTAAAATTTACAGTAACAAATTTATAAATTAATAATGTTAGTATTATGATATTTTATTAATTTATGAAAAAATCCTAAAATAACATCAAACAAGTTTTGGCATAAAGCATTAAGGTTGACTTTGCTATAATCCTTATTCCTTCTGAACTATTGACATCATCGCTAAATTGCGTTCGTTTACAAACAAATATCATAAAAGTTCAAATTTTTCAAAATCTTCCAAACAACTATAACAACCTAATAACTCGTTTTCCCGTTTTCTCAAAATCATTTTGAGCTGCTATGTCAATCTATGGCTAGGGAGTTTGCCTTTGGCCGCTAACTTAAATAATTATAAATCCAAAACTTCTGAATATACCGAAGAGCATAAACTTGAAAGCTTAACTGAAGCTTTCAGATCTCCAGACCGGTTTAGACCAAACCAGAATAGCCGAATCGTTGTGTGTAATTTACTAATTGCTATGTTTATGTACTTTCTCAAGATAATTTGCTAGTTTACAATTTTAGAACCGAGTTTCGAGTTTGGTTTTCATTAATTTATCAGTTTGGTTTTCATTCTGGAAGTTCTCCAACAATTAAATTTTTTTTTTTTTGGGGGGTATCTGTGAGTCATTGCAGAAGAACATCTTAACTCATTTGAACCAATAACGTATATGTACAAATTAAATCAAAATTCTCTTGTGATCAAGATACTTAAATACAAAAGAGTTGGTCGAAAAATGTTAAAACGGCTAAACTTTGGTGGCAGCTAAGTTCCAAACACGCAGCTTCCCACTCTTGTCTCCACTGAATAACAACCCTTCAGGACCAATTGTGATTGTGCCGATCGTGTGCGTCGAGAACATCTTTCCTCTTTCTTCAAAACTGTGAATAACCCCAAAAAAAGACAGAATGAATGAGTAAATGGTTAAGATTAGATTAGAATATAATTAGAGAGACTCTAGGGCTAAGCTTCACTTACAATGGTAGATCGACAATGCTGACTGTTCCGTTTTGGTAAGAGCAGAACATGATCGGTTTGCCCTCTGCGTCGTGCATCCCACAAAGAGCATGAACACTCTGTTTCAAACCACGAAGAAAACAATCGGAAATGCATTTTGTTAAAACAAAGTTGTGTTGTTGCTATGAGGAGAATGGGGCTAAAGTGTAAACAAAACTTACTTGTTCTTGTCTGAGCGTATTAGTAACTTTCAAGCCGCCATTTTCAGAACAAGCCCAGACTTTTATGGTTCCATCCAAGGACGACGACAACAGAAACTGATCCCAACATAAGAGAGACGTGACTGTGTCGGTATGTTGCCTCAGGGTCATTGTACATTCCAGTGTGTTGAGATCCCACACCTTTATTGTTTTATCCACAGAACCAGAGTATAGTCTCTGTCCTCCAACAATAAAAAATGTGACTTGGCCACTATGATGTCCCTCGAGAGATGTGAGGTATGTGAAAGGATCAGACTCAATGTCAGTTGCTTTCCAGACAGATATGCTACCAGACTGCAATTCCAACAAAACCCAAAAGGAACTTACTTTAGATCCAACAAGGAAACAGAGAACTAACAACAAGTAGAAAAGCAAGAGAGAGGAAGTTAAAATGCTTACACTTGTCCCAGCAAAAAGCATTCCATTTCCAACAGTGATAGCATGAACCTGACCAACCACTCCGTTAAGATGCAAATCTTTACTGGTTTGGACGTTGAAAGCCTGCAGGATTGTATATAAACAAAAACTATGAGACCAGAGCCAACACAACAAATCCCACTCATGAGGATAACTGCAAATGTATTTGAGTTAAGAGAGGTCCTAAACTAACCTTTACAGCATTTGGCAAGCCAAGGAAAACCCATGGCCCTTCACTGATTAGAGATCCTGCTTCTGCCTGGAGGTTGATTGTATGAACACACTGGCCAGTATGGCAGTCCCATATTCGCAATGTACCATCGCTACTGGCTGAAAAGAGTTTATCTGAACCCAGAGGAAGTGCAATCCCTTTTAGATCCTATAGGTAACAATATTTAAATGTTAGCAAAAACGTTTTTCCATTTAGTCAATAGCCAAAGAGTAAACATAAATTAAAAAAGGAAAAAAGTACCTTCTTGTGTCCTTCAAGAGAAGCTACCATGGCCAATCCAGGGAAGCAAGACCAAGAGTGCAAGAACAGGCACTGATCACCCTTCTTGCAGTTTCCAGCTTTCCAATACTTACACACACAATCCTTAGACTTGGGACTGCTGTTATCTCTCGACCCCCAACCTCTGGTCTCTGAAACAGATGAGCTTCTTGGCCCATACGCAGCATTCTTCATTGGCTGATTCGACACACCATATCCAGTGCCTGAAACTGGCGATTTCNAGAGATGTATTATATATTATGCTATTAACGGACTTTTTAGAAATACAATCTTTTAAGTGCAAGCCCCCCTTAGTCTAGTGGTTGATTAAATGGTTCATTAATGCTTTTGATTCCCATTATATGTGATTTCTACACCATAAGGTCTGGATTTTGATTCCCATAATATGCGATTTCTGCATGTTATTGCAGAAGACAAATTAGATAAGGAAAATTTTCAGAACGGTGCAAGGAGAGCTATTCGTGGTAGGCCTGCATATGTATTGTGGATATTTATGGAATAGATAAATTGTCCGTTAAAAATTATCCTTGTAATTATTTCATAATATTTCAGACGAAAAAAAACGAAATACAATCTTTTAAGATTTCGTAAATGAATAGTGTGACATACTTTTGCTCTCGTTTTTGGTCTATTTCATGGCTACATGTTTATTATATCTACTTAGTGTAGTAATATTTTGATTATTACGAGAGTGAAACAGCAAAAAGGTGTTCCTACAACTAGCATTTCATATGATTCATCTATACAAATTGAAAATTGTTGTATTCTTATAAAAAAAATATTGTAATAATCCACTAATAGTGATATCAAAAGTTGAATATTGTTTTTATATTTGTGAATTTCATTTTAGATATATAATTTTAGTTTTATAAATCAACGGACTTGAATGGTATATAGTTTATTCACGTGTTCACGATTTGAAAACATGATTCCGCCGAATACATATATAATGAAAACGTGATTCCGCCGAATATATACCATTAACAAAATTAAACACATAATGAGAAAAAATATATATATATACTATCTTACCATAATAAGTTTTGAGTTCCTCTGACGATGAAACCATTAGCATCTAGAGATTAAGATAATATTCACAAATTTTGTTCTTTTTTTCCTAGGTTAAAGATCAAGTGGCTAAACTTCCATCTTCTTCGTTTTACTTTAAGTTTTTATGGTTTTCTTGTTTCTGCATTTAACTTTTACCCTTTCTAGAATCAAAATCGCAGACATTGTTAATTTGTGGCCAGAGAGGAAAACAACAAAATCATACGATTCAATACATAAACGACATTAAGATTTTTCACTTAAACACAAGCATTTATACTAAATAACATTAAACTAACCAACACACCAACATTTACTATCAAACAAAGAGGCAAATCCAAAACATAAAAATAAATCAGAACATAAACTAACAAAACAAACCACAACTTTAGTTATGTTTCGGCGTCAAGATCGCCGGAAACTTATTTTAAACAAACAAAATATGTTGCCAAATTTTTTTCCGGAAGAAACCTCAAGCAAACATGATGCAGCAGTTATGAATAAACTGGTGGAGTTGAACAGCGTCGCAGTAGTGTCTTAATTCCTCCCAAAGCTGCTCTTCCTTGTATGGAGAAGGGCGACATGTGTAAAGCACCACTCTCATATTCCAAGGCGAAGGTCCAATCACCAAAAGCCTATCTCCAATTGACTTGAACGCAACTCCCCATCCAAAGGCGGCATTTGATCTCACAGGCACAACACCAAGTTTCTTCCAAGCGTTTGCGTTTATATCATAAACACGAAGCTCGTTCGAAGATATGTCCAATGCGTAGAGGTTCTCGTTGACCACGACAATGAGGGGCGGCGAGTGGCAAGACGTGAAGCTCATGTCTCCGAGTATGTTGGGTATCAGCGCCCAAGAATTTGTCACCTCGTCGTAAATTTCTCCACAAGTTAGGGTTTCATCATTCTCATCTCGGCCACCGAGGACGTAAAACTTGCCGTGCAAGAAACATCCTGAGCTGAATTGCCTTCGCTTATGCATTCCATGAATCGCAGTCCACATTTTGGATTCTGCGTTATACTTCTCAGACGTGTTCAAAACCTCAGGGGACCCATTTTCGTCAATATGAATTCCTCCTGCAAAATAAGCATTGGTTCCATAGCTGGCAGAACCATACATGACCCTCGGTGTGATCATTGCAGGACCTTTGAACCACTTATGCCTCTCTAGCTCGTATCGCCACACCACAATGTCCTCCATATCCTTCCCAATGACGATTAATTGTGTACCCGCGCTAATTGTTTCCTTATCGCTACGGAAGAAGCAATAGTCAGAAGGAACTTGTGGAAGTTCTCGAAAACTCTCAAAATTCTTATCAAACATTGTCCAACGAGTTTTACCACCCGAGTGCAGAAACACATGTGGTTTCACAAGCTTGCATTCTTGCCTAATCTTAAAAATCTCACAGCTCTTTAATAACTGCAAAAACCGTTTGTTGAGAAACTGTAGTTTCCAGTATTCGAAACATGGAACACGAGCAAAGATCTCGACCTCAAGCTCGTCCAAAAGCTTAGGAAAAACATAACTTGCATCTTGAGCTTTTAAACCTGTACTGAAATTCGGATTTGTTTCTACAATTTCTCCTTCTTCTTCGCCTTCTGAATCAGTACAAGGATCTGCATTCAAATCGGGAATTTGGGTCTTAGTACCAACAATCAGAACTCTCCTTGCCTTAAATTGGCCTAAGCTTGCACCAATTCTAGGAGCCGAGTGTTTTCCTAACGTTAACATTTCTCGGTTAAGTTTAGCCTCGTCTTTTGACATCCTTTTCTGTAAATTCCAAACAACAAAGAAAATGATTTGATTAAATCGATTGTCAGTTTATTTGCAAGTATGTAGTTTAACATTTTCAATGCAAAAGTCATAATTTTAAAAAGTTTTTAAATTATAATCGTGTTGTAAAGAAATAACACTAATTGCATTAATTTGCGATAAAAGTATTTGAAACTATCATTTTCTATTGTAATTACAACTGCAATCATAGAAAAATATAAAAATTGTGGTGATATGAAATGCAATTTGATATGTCTTACAAAAATAGAGTGATATTATGAAAATAGTTAGCCAAGATGACAATATATAAACCAAAAGTGATCTAAATACGTGGTGATTCACATAAGGTAAATCAAAATATTATCATCCTCCTTCCTATTAATAGAGAATCCCTTTTAATGAAAAAATCTGACTTGTCAACTCTAGAATCAAAGTTAGTGTCTTTTTTTGATGACATGTCAAATTTCCTAAAATAAATGAAATGTTTTGATTGGTTGAGTTAAAATTAAATAAATTATAAAATTAAAACAGGAATACACTAGATTATAACACTAAAATTAATAAATTTAAATTTATAGAAAATAATAACTACTATGATTTCAATTTGTTTTTACATATATTCATAATAATTTGCATAAAATATGATTACGAAAATTTTACAACCAATATATATTTTATATAAAAATAATAATATATTATCCAATAGGATAGTAAATACGCTATACCATTTTTATCTCTTATTCTTTTTTAAATAAATAAAAAGTTTATATCATACTCATATATAGTCTCATTGTAGATCGAGAATTTGAGATCAGAAATAAAATGAAATATAACTAGATGAAAAAAATAAATTATAATAAGATAAAACAAATATGACTAAGAAGTAGAAGTAAAAATAAAAATAAATCTCTACGAATTTTTTTTTCCGTAACATTTTCGTGCTTTGTTTTACGGAATCATTTAAAAATCTTAAAAAACAAATTCTATAATAAACGCATGTGCGGCTCAAATTTTATATTGAACACATGCATGCATGCCAACCATAATAAATTTATTTTCTTCATCAAACCAATTCCTCAATATTGTTCAAAGAGATGAGCGGAGAGCTACCGGAGAATTTTATAAAATATGATTTCACAAATATTATAACAAATATTTATTATAATTTTTTATTGAAAATGAAAATTACTAATAGATTATCCAATGTGCTATATTAATTTTCATGATAAAGTCAAATCTTATATTTTAAATTTTAAAAAGAAATTTTGTAATTTTTTTAATATTTAATATAAATTTTAATTTGAAACCATATATCATAAAATGCTGAAAAATATAAAATTTTGATTAAATAAACAAACGATAGAAATCGTTTTCGTGATTGTTCTTAAATACCAAAAACTGCATCGTGTAAAAACATAACATTTGCAGAAAATATCAGAAAAACTAACCAACACCTAAATATTACAATTCACTTATTTTTAACTCATACTTACATGCATAAATATACGTATTTATTTATTTTTAAAATTCAACCATACATTATAAAAATAAATATTACAAAACATATACTTTGTTATTTTTTTAACACATAACATGCATATTTCGATTTTTTCCACAAATATCTGTGTGGATATAAATATTAATTATGCAAAAATCAAAGTCGCATGTGAACTTGTCGTGCGTGCATTTTGTTAACCTCAATTACAGTTCACTTTTAATTTTATTTGTTAAACAATTCATATATATTTTTTAATCTATATATGTCCTAAGAGCGGTGATGTGGTTGGTACACACGAACGTGCGGACCAACCATCTATCTACTCCTATGATAAGTAAAAATTGTAAAACCCATTTTGGTTTAATTAGCAATATGTCAAAGAAAAATATATATATTGGCAATATTATATTGTGTATAGATAATATTCAAGACATATTGTACGAATTTAATTATTATTTAATATAACTTTTACATTTGCAATTATATGTTACTGTAAACGGTAGAAAAAATAAAAAGTTTTAAAATAAATCAGTTTCAAAAAATACAAACGATATGAAACGTTTGTGTGATTGTTGTTAAACACTAAAACTGTATATATATAAAAATATAACGTTTATATAATATATAAGAAAATTAATCAATACTTTAATATTACAACTATTTATGTCTATAAAACAAATTATACATGCACATGCCTGCATGCCAACCATAAAAGTTAAATAAATTATTATATGTTTTAATATTTTTCATTTTATTTAGTTATCATATTTACACTTTTTATCTAAGGAAGTATTTTAAAATCTTGGTTAATAACTTTTTATCTTCAATTTCTATTGAAATTTAGAACATTTTTCATTTGATTTATCATTATTTTTATTATTATTAAATATTCATATAATGTTATTATTAATACATAATTAATTATGTACAAATAGATCAACTTCAATATACAATATAATTATATATTGAACATATAAAATATTTTATACCTTGCATAAGGTGCGAGCCGATCACCTAGTTTACTGTATAAATGCAAAATACTACACTATAATTATAATGTTTTGATTAGTACGAGAGTGAAACAAAAAAGATATGCCTGCAACGTAACTAACATATCAAATTATCCATTAATACAAATTGGAAAACTATTGCATTTTTTATAAAGAAAATATTTTAATAATGAGCTAGTAGCGAATGTATATAACGAAAACAAAAAATTTATTATTGATTACCTAGAATCCGTAATCATATAATTTGATAATAAACTTTTTAGAAACATATACCGCATGTTACCTTGAAAAGTTGATCGAAAACTACTTGACTGGGTCACACTCAAATCCTGGTTTGATTTGAGTTAAATTCTGGCTTGATATACTTATATATATACTATTTCTTCTTTTAATTATCTACCATAATAGCGTCAAAGTAAAACTATATACTCTGTAATGATATGTTTTAATTTATATAACTATCTACCATAAAAGTTTGGTCAACAGAAAAACTATCTACCATAAAATACTAGTAATACATGATTTTACAATTTACTGATTGCTAGGTATTTATTTAACTATTTACCATAAAATATTATAATATATATATATATATATATATATATATATATATATATATATATTTTTTTTCTTTTTTGTCAACAATATAAATGATATAATTTTAAAAAGTTTTGACTCTGTTTTTTTGGTAGTTTTTTAAAGAAGAGTTGTCAAGTTGACCAAAATAATTTTGACCATGTTTTCAAGTTTACTTATTTCATCTTTAAAAGAAAATTATTTGAATGTTCTAAGAGCTGACGCTATTGACAAAAAAAAAAAAAAAAATTATTCGAATGTATAGATTTACAAAATAAAAAAACCATGTTGATATTTTTGAGAAATAATTTGTTCTCTCATGACAGTTATATATTTTTTTTTAAATTGAAAGTTTGGTTGTGTATATATAAGTGTTTTATTATTATTATTATTATTATTATTATTATTATTATTATTATTATATTAGAAGTCTATTTGTATATAAAAAACGCAAAGTGGTAACATATAAACTATAAAATGTTTTTTCCCCAAAATTTTGATCTTTTTATTCTTCAAAATTTACAAGTAATCTAAATGCAAAATCGCTTTTGAAACAACCGAAATCTTAGCCAGTTACACTTCCTTTAAAAATAGAGTCGATTCTATCTTATACAGCCTCATATTTTTTCAGGTGCTGAATTTTTCATCTCAATTGTGTCTTTGTAAGTTGTAAATGTTTTGGTGCGTATAACTTGCTTCATGTACGTAATTTTTTTGCTCTTTCGTGTTATATCCTTATAAATGTTAAATTGTGTATAACGAAGATAACCTTCTACAACAGAATTCTCCACCGCAGATTCGTATTTTTCGGTTCTGGAGAACAGCTTCAGGTAATACTATTTGTCTCACGAATTACAGTAATTTGCATGAATTAATATTTTTTTTTGCTAAATTGTCGTTATCTTGCTTTGATCTTGCATGTGGTTACATATCTGCGCTTGACAATGTCGCAGAAGAATTGGTTTCTAGTTGATATACAGTGATCTTAAACAAGTCTAAGGCTTACGCAAACTCGAGCACCTGCACACGTACCCGCTGCATTTAAACCAGTCATACCCTAAGTACTAATCACAAATTTTCATTCATTCGTGAAGATAATTTTTTTTTTTAACGTGAATAGACTCATATACAACTCTTATAATATTGAGCCTCAATCCTGAAGAGAAAATTATCGGTATATCCAAAACTAAAACCTCATATTTTTCTCATTTTTTTAATTTTCTAGAGATTATTACATCATATAATGAAACTGATAAAGTTGTCTGAGTTTTTCCTTAGAAGTTGTGAATGTGTGGCATAATGCCAGTTAATGCCAAACAATTTTCTAGAGATTATTATTACATCATATAATGAAACTGATATAATCAATGTTAAAGTCTATATTTATAACGAATAAAATCCTTTGCATTGGCTCGGAATTCTCCATCGCAGTCATATTTTTCCGGTCTTGTAGAAGCAGCTTCAAGTAATGCACCTTACTCTTTGTATCATTACAGCAACTTGCATGAACTGTAGCTATCTTGCTTTGATTTTGGGGATTTGGTTGACAAAACCTCCAAAAGTTAACATCATCCAAGTAGGTTACTTGCATATCAAGATTGTGAATTAATTCTTCGCGCTTGAGAATGTCGCAGAAGGATTGGTTCCCAGTTGAAGGATACACAACTCTCTCTAAGTTCAGGAGCTTAAACATGTATATGGTTATATCATCTGACTGGACATAGAAAAAACCTCCCGTGTTTTCAGCTGTTGCATGTTGATGATGATCACTTGATGAAAACCCACAAGCCGCTGAGACTAAATTGTGAGGGTGGCAGTGCATTAGAGGATTCCTTAGCCACATCACATCAGCTTCCTGCATCCAATTCGGATAAAGTCATATAAACTATAGCGTTCAAGAAAGCACTAGACGCTAAACGAATGTTTAACCAAAACACGAATAAAGACGGTTTATGGAGTTATGGAACTAATAACGGAAATAACATATCTATAAACAGCAAAATTAATAAATCAAAAATTAAAAGTTGTAAGAAAAACCAATAATTGCATTTTGTAACAAGATTTTTTTCGACAAAATGGAAAATTTGATAAATTACATTTTAAAAGTTATTTATCACCTAAACACCATCCACGGTCGTCTAGTCCGATTTTTTAATTAAATATAAATGCATGTTTGTTCTACTTCCCACAACATTAATATAGATGATTGTCATTTAAAATAAAAGAAGATGATTATAAAATCACGGTTTAGAAAAGAAAATTTGGGATTAAGAGAACTCACAGTGAACATCATGTTGTAACCGAGTTCTAGAATCTCTTTCACCAAAGCCTTTTTCCTCCAACTGGCAACAAGACCATCTGAGCTTAAAGATTCGAATTTTCCTCTAGAATCTCTATGAAGGTAACAATTCGGATGGGCACGAAGACAATATCGGAGAGCTTGATCATCTAGAGCCACAACGATCAAATGGTTCAACAAGTGTTTGGTTCCTTCTCCAATCCGAAAACTCTCGAGGAAAAGATCAAGAATAGACTCGGGTTTTGCCCATTCTCGATCCACCATGGTAATAATCACTGTTCTAGCATCTGTAGCTACTCCTTTGAGTAGACTTGATAAGTCTGATGAAGATTCCTGCGTCCAGAAACATCAAAATATCAAATTTAATTCCATCGATCTGAAGCAGCATAATGTGATCATAACCTCGATCTTACGTGTTGAATGTGCGAGAATTGTGTTCCTCTAATGGTACTCATATATGGGTCACATGAAAGATGATGAGACAACAACCAGAAAATAATCAGGAGAAGACAACATATGACAAAGTACGGTGACTTCACTATCCTTACAATCTCCATTTTTGTTCTTTCGAGTTTTGAAACTCTGCAAAATCTTATAATATTAAAAACCTTAAAATTCCAACATATATTTTCTTTTTGTTATGTTCCCAATTAATGGTAACTATTATGAATACATTGAATAGAGAAGAATTGGTTCATCCAAAATCTGGTGAAAAATCATTTCCTTTTGCTTTCCAAATCCGACTTTCCTTTATGGCAAATTATTGCATTTTACACATTTGACAAATTTACTACCCAAATAACTTGCTTTTGACTCAATTAGAGAATGGTTTTCTAAATTTACTTCCATATATTCCAGATTTTTTTGTTCATGTGTATTGAATTACTTGCTGCGTTAAAATGGGTTTGACTAGTCCGACCCCTGTCTCTTATACACATCTAGATGTGTATAAGAGACAGGTTTATAGTCGCTAATGTTTTGATTACTGAATGTTGGTTTGCTAAAGAAGCAATTAATGTACAATAAGTAGATAAGATTTGACACGTCAGAACCCAAAAGTATATCCGATGTATTGGGCTAACAATATATCTGTTGAACGTATTTTCTTTTTAGACATTTTAAAATGTTTTGAGGAATGCTGTTTGATGTTTGACCTTTTGTTTCTTTACATCCAACTCGAGTTTTTGCAATTTTAGACATACACATACATAGACGTTACGAATATATATATATATAATATATTTTATTTCTTGTATCATTGTATATAACTATATATTAATCTCTTCATCTTTGAATAAAAAACTTTTCAGGTAACTAATATAAATATAGTTACTTATTTTTCCAACATTCTTTTAATTCAAATGCAAGTTAACTAGAAAAATTTGAGTTATATATATACTAAATAATCATATATATGTTGAACGTATTTTCTTTTTAGACATTTTAAAATGTTTTGAGGAATGCTGTTTGATGTTTGACCTTTTGTTTCTTTACATCCAACTTGAGTTTTTGCAATTTTAGACATACACATACATAGACGTTACGAACTGTCTCTTATACACATCTAGATGTGTATAAGAGACAGGTATTGGGCTAACAATATATCTGTTGAACGTATTTTCTTTTTAGACATTTTAAAATGTTTTGAGGAATGCTGTTTGATGTTTGACCTTTTGTTTCTTTACATCCAACTTGAGTTTTTGCAATTTTAGACATACACATACATAGACGTTACGAATATATATATAATATAATATATTTTATTTCTTGTATCATTATATATAACTATATATTAATCTCTTCATTTTTGAAAAAAAAACTAATCAGGTAACTAATATAAATCTAGTTAATTATTTTTCC
This sequence comes from Alliaria petiolata, assembly GCA_020283515.1. NCBI lineage: Eukaryota > Viridiplantae > Streptophyta > Magnoliopsida > Brassicales > Brassicaceae > Alliaria > Alliaria petiolata. Next base: position 184,014,258 of record JAHZTW010000001.1, read on the forward strand.
AACATTCTTTTAATTCAAATACAAGTTAACAAGAAAAATTTGAGTAATATATATACTAAATGATCATATATATGTTGGATGATTATTTGCGAAAACATAATGACAACATCGTAAATAAAATTTTCTAAAAAAGACACATCGTAAAGAAATATAATGTGATTTAAGTGTCGAAATATTTTAGAAAAACACTATATTATTGAAAACTTTTTAACAAAATAAAATAAAATTGCATGCATGTTTTAAACAGCTAGCTAGTTTGATATTTTACATGATATCATTTTTTTTTTTTAAATCACATACGAAATAACATCTTGTTTGTTTAAGATTTTGCCACCGTATTACTTTTACAAATAAACCTTTGAAACAGCATGAGGAGAAGAAAATGAAGAACAAAATAATAATAGTGTTATCGTGTACTATTATTAGTTAATAATAATAGTTGATATGAAACATTTGAAACAAAAATATAAAACGAAGAACAAAATAACTAGTCACTCTCTTGCAGATACTGATCAACTAACTACCTAATCCCTAAATTAATTTTCTTCCCCCGTGATTTTATAATCTAACTAATTGTTTGAAAAACCCTATAAATTGGTTTTAAATTTTTTGGTCACTATCAACCCATCCCCAAGGTCGAGGAATTGCATAACATAAACATGTCAAGACTCAAGAGTGTACGTATATGGTCGGCCATAGGCGGTGAGTCGACGCCGTGTTCAACTCTTATTATTTAATTTAATTTTCCCCAAATAAGAATAATATTATCGCCAATATCTGTCTTAAATCAATATTTTTAAGTTTTTTAAAATAAATTCTGATATTTTATATATTGGATGATCCGGTTTTTTTAAGAGACAAAAAAAAAATCTTAATCATTCAATATAGAAAATATCAGATTTTATTTTTGGTTTATCATCCAATCCAGATTTTTTTTGGTCTTCTCAATTACAAACAGTAAAACTACAATTCTGTCTATTTTTGGTTCCTCTTTCTTATATAAAACTTATATTTTCTTCACAATATATAACTTTTGTTTGTTATAATTGGTTTATGTTATTTCATCATCTCAATCATGAGCGAAGGAAAAGAAAAAAGTAAATAAAAAGCAAAAAGAAAACAAAACTCACATGAACCATGACGAGATACGTGTCCCATACATGAGACCAGCCAGTTGGATTAGATCTGATCACTTGAGGGCCCAAGAAAAATTAAGATCGTCGTCAAATAAGGACTCTACAAATGGATCACATGTAGGCTCATCTGTATGGGCCCCATCCCTGACCGAATTTAATATTTTTCTTTGTTTTTGTAAAGCGGTTATTTATTTATTAAATTTTTTAGTACCAAAGGAGTTCTGGAATTCATATCCACCATAACCTTATTTTTCTTGTAAAACGCTGTCAAATGAAAATAAATCCGAAAATAACAAAAAATTATAATATTTGATAGCGATGCATCGTATAATCTTAAGGTTAATTATATAGCCCTTTTCCTATAAAAAAGGTTAATTATTTATATTTGGTCAAATGTTTGTTTTCAATTTGAAGTTTTGGGGCCCGGAATTTTATAAAACACGTGTTTGTAGAATAAATGATTAGCGATAAAAAAAAATATTCGTACAAAAATTAATTGTATTAAAATAGCTCTTGAGGTACCTCAAGGGTCGGAATTATTCTGAACGTTGGATGTTGAGATGATCTACGAATGTTTGATTACACGTGTTTACATATTATTGGTTACAAAGGTTTTTGCTGATCTGTCCGATGTAATGGCTGAGTGCTTGACTCTAGGCGCCAGTCTAACAGGAGAGATAATCACCTGACTGATTGGAGAATTAAGTTTATAAATTAGAAAAGATTTTTTTTTTTTTTTTTTAACAAAGGCTTTCAAAGAAAGAAATATTACAAAAAGATTTTGTTGATATTGAACGATCACATGGGACAAAGAAAAAGCTACTTATTTAGGAAGGCGTGATATATTTTTTGATGATAATGAAGGAAATTAAAAAGACGATCTTCGATTTGGTTTTGTGATCTACCATGTGTACACAAGCAACCCTAAGAAATATTTTAAATTAAAATTGTAAAAAAGCAGTCTTCTAGTGCAAATTGTAGAATATTCTATAATTTTGTATCGAAAATATTTGAATATCAATAATCATACATAAAAACAGAATAATTTTGTCAATGTGCCTTAGAAAATCCACATGCAAGATCCAAAACGGAAAAGTATGGAGCGTTGGTCTGTGCAAGAAACAAATGAAAATAGTTATAGTGTTCACTTTAGAAATATGAATTATATAATTGATAAATTAATAAATTATATATAATAAGTTAGTTATTCCGAAAGAAAACCAAAAAAATGTGAAATGTAAGAAATTGTAAACGAAAAATCCTTTTATGAAACATAAAGAGTTGTCACCACGCACCCGAGGATTTTGGAACTATCTATACGTAAAACTTTTATGTTTTCCACAAAAAAAACTTTTAAATGTTCGAGCTCAAAAATGAATAAAAATCATTTAGTTTACTGTATACATAAAAATTATCATTCTCTCATTATTTAACTTATGTCAAAATCACTTTTCGAAAAAAAAATTTATGTCAAAATCATTAAAATATATAAAAACTGAGTACGTATATGTAGTTAGATAATAATTTCCTACACACACACAATGGATTATCTTTCTTACTGGATAAGAATAAACTAATTCATTTTTTAAAAAATTGTCTATCTTTCAACTTACGTCAAAATCAACGTGATTTCAATTTCGTTTTTTTCTGTATTCTAAATACATAAACCAATAAATATAGCTAGAAAAGAAACTAAATTTGTTTGCACACAAAAAAGAAAAGAAACTAAATTTATAAACACAACAAATTGGATTTTCCAAAGTTCAAAAAAAAAACAAATTGGATTTTCTATAAATAAACTTTTTTGTCAACTAAAAATTATCTATAAATCTTATTATATAAAGTAGGATGCATCAAAGTTAGTTTTTAACATGATCGTGACAGATGTCAAGTTAATCGATTAGATTTTGACACTTGTTAAAAAAATTCAACCAATTAGATTTTAACATAATGTTTACATAAATCTAAAAATTAGTTTTAAAAATAAAAAAAATAACTTTTTTCGATTACTAATATAAAAAGAAAAATAAAAAATCGAAAATGTAAATAAGAAAATAAAAAAAGGAAAATAAGTTTTTTATATTTTTCATTTAAGTTAACGAAATTGTATGATCAATTACTAATACTAAAAAGAAAATCAAAACTTTATTTTTAAAATTAAAAAAGAAAAATAAGTTTATTTTTCAATTACTAATACCAAAAGAAAAATAAATAATCGAAAAGGTAAATAAAAAAATTAAGGAAAAAGGAAACTAAGTTAGCTACAGTTAAAAAAAAATAAAAACATTAAATTTATCGATTTAGATTACAACAGTAAAATAAAACCAACTAGGATATATTTCAATTTAAGAAAAAGAAAATAAAATAAAATGATCTATTTCAATTTAAAAAAAAAAAAGAAAACAAAAAAATAAATTAGATTAACTATGATATATTTTAATTAAAAAATATAAATTCCAGATGCTAATGATATAACATAAGACATTAATGATGAGCTCAATGAGTGAGAATGATGAAAGCAAGAATCAGGTAGAGAAGCTTTTGATGCGAGTCTTGATAAGCATAACTTTTCTAGAGAGCAGAGAGATCATATACGAGAGAAAAAAAAATTAAAAACAAAAAGTAAATTTTATTAACTAATTTTTTAGGCAAAAACACAAAGATTAAGAAAACTACTTTTTAAAAGAAATTATCATTTAATAAAAGAATTGAAAACAATAAAAATAATAAAAAAAGTCAGCAAACTCTTCAACTTCTTCAATCAAAACCTTTTTAGATAATGTATTAGATTAAAATAAATTAAAATTTTGCATAGATAAGTGGGAAAATCACTTAAAATGGGATAAAATAAAAATCATTGAAAATCACTTATAATGGGACAGAGAGAGTGGGATATATTTTAATTAAAAAAAAATTAGATGCTAATGATATGACATTAGACGATGTAACTTAATACATTATATCATATCATATCGATTTAGATTTCGATAAGTGTCTCGGTAAAATATTATTTTACAAAAATTAAATGTCAAATTTATTGATTAAGATACAAAAGTTAAATAAAATTAACTAAAATATATTTAAATTTAAAAACAAAAGGATAATATTTCAAATTATTATTAAAAATATATTATTTTAACAAAACAAAAGGATAATATATTCTTTTTTAACAAAATATATAATAAAAACAAAAGGATATATTTCAAAAGAATAATAAAATAAAAAAAACCAAAAAGTAAATTAGATTAATTAGGATATTTTTTAATTAAAAAAAAGAAAATTCTAAATGCTAATGATATGACATTAAACGATGATGAGATCAATGAGGAGGATGATATCAAGAATCATGTAGAGAGGCTTTTGATGCGAGTATTAAGAAGCATAGCTTTTCTAGAGAGGAAAGAGATCATATAAGGGAGATGAATGTGAAGAGAAAGAGATACTTTATTTGCTTGAAGAGAGTTAATGGAAAGATCGTTAACATACTCGATTGACTCAAATTAAATACTCAAGTTTTTAACGCAACAGAACAGAAAAGATAGTTGATAAAATGTGTTAATTATATGAGAAGTAGGGTAAATGTTGCTTAGGATCCGCAACATTTCTGTATTTTAAATATTTTAATTGAAAATAAATGAGAATTAAACTAAATAAATAACTTTTAGGTTTCGATTTTGTGTTTTTCATATATGTTTTTAGTAGTGATCAAATTTTGCTTTCTATTTCCTTAAAAAAATAATTTAACGGGTTTTAAATTTATTATTATAATACGCTGATCCTAATCTAGATTTTAATTATGATAAATTTAATTATAATAAAGTAGGATAATTAATTCGGCAAAATTTTAGAATAAATAAATTATACGATTTTGTTTTCAATTTATTTTTAAGGGTTTAAAATATTTTATCAAAAACCCGCATATATGCCGATCTAGTACATATATAAACTAATATAAGGTTATATACATAATTACAATGCTCTCCCTACTTCGACTTCCGTCAAAATCAAATTTCGATTTTATCAAATTTATTTTATGTATTCAAAGTTAAAACATAGCTACAAAATAGTAGATTCCTACACAAACACACACAACAAAAAATGATTTTTTTTTATAAAAAAAACCCCCAACATACATGCCGTAATTTGCCTTTCTTTTTTGGCTATAATATTATTTAAGTACGTAATATTTTATGGGCCAATGATTGTCTATCTCTAGTGAGAAACGCATATGGTAATGGCACCCATCCACCCACTGTGACTCTCCTCACAACAAATAAAAATTTAAATTAAATGTTATGTATGCAGCATACACATATACATATAATGTGTATATAGATGCATGCATGTATGCGTCTATATGTGAGAGATCTATAAAGCTTTACAAAAGTGCTTCCTCTAGATAAAACGACAAAATACGTAGAGAAATCCAAACCAAAAAAAGTGGGTTTGTCACAGAGAGAAAGCTCTTGAAGATCCAACCAAAAATCTAGTTTTGCTCCTCTTCTTCTTCTTTTTCTTTTTCTTTTTCTGGGTGGTCCTATTGTTTCTTGGGTCATAAGAGAGAGAGAGAAAGAAAGAGTTATCGATGGATGAAGATGGAAACTTACAGATTAGTAATAGTAATTACAATGGAGAAGAAGAAGCAGATCCAGAGAATAACACTATGAACCAACCTCTTCTTAAGAGACATAGAACTCTTTCTTCAACTCCTCTTGCTTTGGTCGGTACCAAGGTTTCACACATCGAGAGCTTAGATTATGAGTATGTCTTCTTTATCTAACAGATTTAGATTCTTGGTCTCAGTCTCTTTCTACAAAGATTTGATCTTCACTCTGTTTTCAGATAATTATTCACTTTTGCAACAACAAAAAAAGGATTCTTGATCTCAATATTTTTCTATAAAGTTTTGAGAATTACTCTGTTTTCAGACAAATGGTTACTTAAGAAAAGAAAAAATTGGATGGATTTTGATTTTCAGTCTCTTTCTATAAAGATTTAAATTTACTCTGTTTTCAGATAATCTTCATTTAAAAAAAAATGGATGGATTCGTCTCAATCTCCTTCAATAAAGTTTAAATCTCTATTCTGAATTTTAGAACAAAAATTATTTTATTTTTAAAAAATTGGATGAACAGTGACTGAGACATATGAACTGTTGTAATACACTTCAACTTCCTTTCACATTTTCAATTTGCCGCAACCAATCATCAGCCAAATCTTGAAAAAAAAAAACCAAGACCAAGAAATTGGGCTACCTTTTGTTAGGCTGTATGATAAGTCTTGATCCCAATCTCTTTCTATAAAATTTAAATATTTTCTCTGTGTTTCAGATAATGTTCAATTTAATAAAAACTCGAAGAAAACAAAAAATCAGTGATGGAGACATATGAACTGTTGTAATAATTTTGTAAAAAAATAATAATCTGAAATTGTATTTGTGGTTTCTTCAGAATAAACGAGAATGATCTGTTCAAGCATGACTGGAGAAGCAGATCAAAGGCACAAGTGTTTCAATACATATTCGCAAAATGGACATTAGCTTGTCTTGTTGGTCTCTTAACTGGACTCATCGCCACTCTCATCAACCTCGCAGTCGAAAACATTGCCGGTTACAAACTTCTCGCCGTCGGCTACTACATCGGTCAAGATAGGTACTGACTTATAATCCAAATCTTGAAAACAAAACACTCAAGATCAAGAAATTGAGTTACCTTGTCTGATAAGTCAATGTTGAAATAGGTATCTGACAGGTCTGTTGATCTTTACCGGAGCCAATTTGGGTCTCACTTTGGTGGCGACAGTACTTGTTGTTGTCTTTGCTCCGACGGCGGCTGGTCCCGGAATTCCTGAGATCAAAGCTTATCTTAATGGCGTCGACACTCCAAATATGTTTGGTGCAACCACCATGATCGTTAAGGTTTGTTTCTTGAAACCTTGTGAACTTTCATGAGCATTGAAGGTGAGATCTTTTGTTTGACTCACGGTTTTCGATAGATTGTTGGAAGTATTGGAGCAGTTGCAGCTGGACTTGATCTTGGCAAAGAAGGGCCACTGGTTCATATTGGAAGTTGCATAGCTTCTTTGCTTGGTCAAGGTGGTCCAGACAACCACAGAATCAAATGGAGATGGCTTCGTTACTTCAACAACGATAGAGACCGAAGAGATCTCATCACATGTGGATCAGCCTCTGGAGTATGTGCAGCTTTAAGATCACCAGTAGGAGGAGTTCTCTTCGCTCTTGAAGAAGTCGCCACATGGTGGAGAAGAGCTCTCATATGGAGGACATTCTTCAGCACAGCCGTTGTGGTGGTTGTATTGAGAGCGTTCATCGAGATTTGCAATTCCGGAAAATGCGGGCTTTTCGGTAAAGGAGGACTCATAATGTTTGATGTGAGTCATGTAGAGGTTAGGTACCACGCAGCTGATATAATCCCTGTCACATTGATTGGTGTATTCGGTGGCATTCTTGGAAGCTTGTACAATCATCTTCTTCATAAAGTCCTTCGTCTTTACAATCTCATCAATCAGTAAGTGCGCGCTTATGAGTAAGAAAAGCTTCAAGAACACAAAAGATTTTTACTTTACTTTACTTTGAACATTTTGTTTGACCATTATTGTGCAGGAAGGGTAAGATTCACAAAGTGCTTCTAAGTCTTTCGGTGTCTCTGTTCACATCGGTTTGCCTGTATGGTCTTCCTTTCTTAGCAGAATGCAAGCCTTGTAATCTTTCCATAGACGAGGTCTGTCCAACAAACGGAAGATCAGGGAACTTCAAACAATTCAACTGTCCAAACGGTTATTACAACGATCTAGCTACTCTGTTTCTCACAACCAATGATGATGCAGTCAGAAACGTTTTCTCTTCAAACACTCCTAATGAGTTTGGTATGGTTTCTCTCTGGATATTCTTTGGCCTCTACTGCATCTTGGGGCTTATCACATTCGGTATAGCGACACCTTCGGGTCTCTTCTTACCGATCATCCTCATGGGTTCTGCTTACGGCCGGATGCTAGGCACAGTCATGGGACCTTACACGAAAATCGATCAAGGGCTTTACGCGGTTCTTGGTGCAGCTTCACTCATGGCTGGTTCAATGAGAATGACTGTCTCGCTCTGTGTTATATTCCTAGAGCTCACCAACAACCTTCTCTTGTTACCCATTACAATGTTTGTGCTTCTGATTGCTAAAACAGTTGGAGACAGCTTCAATCTAAGCATTTACGAGATCATTCTCCATCTAAAGGGCTTACCTTTCTTGGAAGCAAATCCAGAGCCATGGATGAGGAATCTCACTGTAGGTGAGCTTAATGATGCTAAGCCTCCGGTTGTAACACTTCACGGAGTAGAGAAAGTTGCGAATATAGTCGATGCGCTAAGGAACACAACGCATAACGCGTTCCCGGTATTGGATGGAGAAGATCTAGCTACTGGTGCAGCTACAGAGCTTCATGGTCTGATCTTGAGAGCACATCTTGTTAAAGTTCTGAAAAAGAGATGGTTCTTGAATGACAAGAGAAGAACAGAAGAGTGGGAAGTTAGAGAAAAGTTCACACCAGTTGAATTAGCTGAGAGAGAAGACAATTTCGACGAAGTGGCAATCACAAGCTCAGAGATGCAAATGTATGTTGATCTTCATCCTTTGACCAACACTACACCTTACACAGTGGTGCAGAGTATGTCTGTAGCTAAGGCGTTGGTTCTTTTCCGATCAGTGGGTCTCAGACATTTGTTGGTTGTTCCCAAGATTCAAGCTTCAGGAGTAAGTTTGCTTCTTTTTTTTTACTATCTTGAATTTGAAAATCTTTCAAGAACACAACTAAACTTGTTTCATATCTCTGTGTTTTTTTGCAGATGTCTCCTGTGATAGGGATCTTAACAAGGCAAGATCTAAGGGCTTACAACATTCTACAAGCGTTTCCTCATTTGGATAAACATAAAAGTGAAAAGCTTCGATGAACAAGCTAAGCTAAGCTAAGCAAAAGCAAAGAAGCTTCACCTTTTGCTTTTGTGTGAGTGATTGAATCAGCTTTGGAATTTGTGTTTCTTTCTTCTATTCTTCTTAGTTTTATTCATTCTGTCCAGTTTTGCTTGCATTCTTTCTTCAAGACCAAACAAAAAATATATACTGTTTCGTAGATTTGTGTTTTCTACTTGTAAATCTCTATTTTCTTACCACATATTATAAGAATAATTAAGAGCAATTTGAATACAAAACTTAATTACTTGTTCTTGTCTGCCTAACTTTCAAACTGCCATTTTCAGAACAAGCCCAAACTTGTATGGTTCCATCCAAGAACGACGACAACAGAAACTGATCCCAACATAAGAGCGATCCCAAAACGGTCAATTTTGATAATATATTATACCTAAATACTATTGAATCATAGATTACAAAGGGGGAAACATGTAAAATTGAAAAGTATAGTATCACAAAAATTTATATTTTTATTTCTTAGTTAGTCACTTCTCCCATCATAAATACTAGCACTTTTCATATTTATTAAATATACTTGAGATCTCTAAAAAACTTGTTGTCTTCACATGATGTATGTTGAGATTCCATTCGTATATATTTAGGAAAACAGAAGAAACAAATGACGTCTGAGGTGTTTTATAGCACCGATTCAGAGGGAATCAAACCAAATTACAAAAGAGACAAATCCAAATCGGTTAAGGGTATATATAAAGTTTTTTTATTATTGATAAAAGGGAGTATATAAAGATAGGTAAACAAACCCTTTTTTATTTGTTGGGAACCACACAAAGGGGAGAAAACAACATAAAGTTTGTCATACAAGTATGAAGAGAACACATCTTCACTGGGAAATTTTGACTAAGCAGAGGCTGCAGAGGAACTAGAATTCCCGAAAGTGAAATCAAGACACATTAAATCGTCTGAATGAGAATGATCATACAAATCTATGTCACTACAAGAGAGAAGCTTAAATCCGACGGCCGTTTTCGTCGGAAATGGCTGTTTCCGACGAAAATGGTTCGTCGGTTACAGTTCGTCGGAAATATTATCGTTGTCGGAAATCCGTCGGAAATTTCCGACGGATAATAGTCGTCGGTAATCCGTAAGAAGTTTCTGACAGATTACCGATGGAAATAGACCGATGGATTTCCGACGAAACTGTTTCCGATGGATTTGTTTTCGACGAATTTCTGACGGATTTCCGACAGAACTGTTTCCGACGGAACTGTTTCCGACGGATTTCCGACGGATTTTAATTTCGGAAAAAAAAAAAAATTATATAAAAAAATTATTTAAATAAAAAATATAATTAACAATAAAATTTATGAAAATAAAAATAATATATGGAAATTGTTTTAAAATAAAATTAAAAAACACACTACTTATGAAACAAATGTGAAACAAAAAAGAAAATTGTTGTAAACAATTTAACCAAACACACTATTTATAAAATTAAAAATTGTAATTTAATTTAAAAATTATCATTAAAGTTTTTTAAAAAACTATCATTATTTCAAAATCTAAGAAAAAACATATTTGTAAGAAACCTAATCTAAACAAGAAAAAAAATTCTATTTGATACACAAAATTGATTTAAAAACTCAAATCTAAAAAACCTAATTCCTAACCCTCTAAAATTCGATTCACAACTAAAAATTCTAATTTCTAACCTTCAAACATCACCTAACATATAACAATCTCATTTCAATCATAATTTCTAACCACCTAACACTATCTACAATGAAAAATCTAAGAAAAACTTTAAAATTAAAAAAAAACCTTCAAAATCAAAGGATAAAAGAAGACTTACGAGTTATCCATGCTATGGAGTTGAAGAACACAAGATTCCGGCGGTTCTAGGTTGGTGGAGGTCGAGATTCCGGCGATTTTTTGGAGAGAATCGGCGGAGATTCACGGAAGAGAGAGAAGAGAAGAAGAAGAAATGGGAAAAAAGGAAAGGGTTTTCGGTTAATAATTAAAGATTTCCGACGGACGCAATCCGTCGGAAATCCGTCGGATTCTAAATAATAATTTCATTTACGCGGTCAAAGTACGCGCCTTCTCGAAAAACACGAAATCCGTCGGAAATCCGTCGGAAATTTCCGACGGATTTCCGACGGATTAAAAAATATCATTATTTGTTGCATGCGTTTCTATTGGTTAGTCGACGATCACACGGATCGTAACATTTCCGACGGTTTTCCGACGGATCAAACATTCCGACAGATTTCCGACGGATTTAGGGTATATTTGGGGTTTAGGGTTTCAACCTTTCAAATTTTGTTAATCAACCAATACTAAACATGTTACATTCACAAAATAAGTTGATTCTTGTAACAATACGATTTTCTAATTGTTTTAATATTTTCACAATCAAACATATAATTTTACAAAACTTTTCTATTACTATATACTAACACTTATACTACTTCTACTAACTCCTTAACCATATTTCAAATTTTTGTCTAAACACCAATAAATGTGTATTAGATTAAATTTAGATAAGATTGCACAATTGTTATACATTAGATAAAGTTATTATATGATTTAAACAAAATTAGAGTTAAAATTTCATACCCTAAACCACATTTTAATAGATGCCGTCGGAAATCCGTCGGAAATTTCCGACGGATATGTCCGAATACTTATAAAACGCTTTGTAAACGTGTAAAATTATTTTTATATACATATCCGTCGGAAATCCGTCGGAAATTTCCGACGGATTTCCGACGGCATCTATTAAAATGTGGTTTAGGGTATGAAAGATTAAAGATAAAAGAATTAATGAAATTAATTTCCGACGGATTTTCGACGGTATGTTCTTTTGTCACAATATGGTCCTAATTCCGTCGGAAATAACCAACGAATATTTTCATCGAAAATCCGTCGGAAATTTTCGACGGATTTCCGACGGTCTTTTCTTTTGTCACAATATGATCGTAATTCCGTAGAAAATTTCCGACGGAAGAGTATCCGTCAGAACTTCCGTCGGAAATTACCCTGTTTTCTTGTAGTGCGTGAACACTGGCTTTTGTCTGCAAAGGTAAAAACGATAACAAAAAATAATCGTCAGAAGGGCAAACCAAATGGTGGTTTGATAGGAAGGAAGACAATATATATAGTGGTGATGAATGAATATTTACAAGTCAAATTTTCTTAAAAACTTTTCAAATTTTAATTTCTCAGTTTACCCATATGTTTGATCTTGTTTTCACAAGGTTTTAATGGGTTTTTTCGCAAAAAAAAAAGAACCTCATGAGTAAATTAATTAACAATTATCATTTATATTCATCTTTTTTTTTGCAAAGAATCTTTTTTATTAATTACTACTAGTTATTAATATTATATCCAGTCGGCTAATTTATTTTTTCTTATCATTTTTAGACAATGAAACGAAAGTTAGATGATATTAAAGTGTTCTTAAAATTAATCGATTCAAGTGTTATTAAACTTTTTTTTTCTTTGTCAACAATCTCAGTTCCTAGAACGGTTCGTTAATCCAAACCGGGGAAACTGAGTTTACATATTCAAGCCGAAGTGTTATTAAACTTAAGTAGAATATATGTGCATAACTCGCAGTTTTTTTTTTTGACTATTTTAAATTTGCGTATTTTTATAATTTCATAAGAACAAATATGATTTTCTAACATTTATTATTTCTTCAGTTTCACAAAGAGTGTCATTTTGACTCTTGATTTTTGTTTCACAAAGAGTGTCACTTTGTGTTTTCAATGTAATTTTTTAAATTAAATCTTAGTTTTATCCCTACTATTTCAACCTATTAATTAGGGAGAGAAATTGATTTAATGTATTAATAAAGGGCATAAAAGAGATTTACAAGTTTTTTTTAATTTGTGTGAAAAATGTCAGAATGACACTCTTTGTGAAACAGAAGGAGTATATGTTACTACTAATAATATTAGAAACAAATAAACGATAAATGTTTGAACAACATTAAGAAATGAAAAATTTTAAAAAAAATAAATTAAATACTCAATATTTTTTTGGATAATTAGAACATATATTGTTATTCAATATTTACACAAATATGTTATCTAAAAGTCATTAATAAACAAAAACTCTTCATGTTCTCTTAGATAGTTTGAAAAATAATACTTTTAATTTATCTATTAATTGTGCTTTATGAAACCTGTAGCATTAAATTAGAGAGAATGACACATGTCATCTTCACATCAACTGAAAAAGATGATGAGGCACTCAGTTGCAGAGAGTTGGCCATTTTTATACAGTAGATTGATCGTTTATGATTTTAAGATTACTTTATTTTAATATCTAAACATATTTATTAAAAAAATATTTGGAAACCCTCATTAGAATTATATTTATAATCGTTTGAGTTTTATATTATATTATTTTATTTATATATATGGATATCCACATAATCCTTTTAGTCGGTTAATTTAACATTATTGGGTTTTGTTATATAAATTTCAACATACAAAATAAATGTTTTTCATTAAAGGGCGAACTGTAAATTAAAACAAAAAAAATGACTTTGTGGAAACAATGTCAAAAAACGTACCGGTATGTATGGAGCAAACGATTTGGTAAAAGGAAGCTCGAAGGCGCCAGGTGCAACAGGGCATGCAATATACTCACAGAGGTCGTATTCCTTATAATGGAGTTGAATTTGGCCAATTCGAATGCGCACTCTAATGTTTCCTTCAACAAGCATTTCACCTGTTCATACAAAAGAAAAATATTGGAAACGAAAACAAAAGTGGAAACTTGGATAGAGTCATAAAAATAAAGCAAATTGGTGAGTGAATTAATTAGGTACTTGTAGAAGCGGTTATCTTAAACCCTGTACTGTCCTTATTCCGAAATATCTCTACACCAGTGGCGTTAACAGGATCATCGGCATAACCTAAAACAGTCACAAATGTTAATATACCATTAGATTTTAGTGTGAAGAGTACAAGTTTCATAACACAAAACCCATTATTAATTATATGCTTATATATAGGCAGAGAAATAGAGTCAACGATACATAAACATGAGAGATTGAGTTAGATCCAGATTCAGCTTTTGTCATTATTTCTAATCCCCAAACCAACCAATTATTGTCCAATCAAAAACATTTGTTGCATCGATATTATTATGTTTATATAGTTCCTAGTCCTCTCTAACTTAATAACAGATCTTCAACTGATCTCGTAATGACTAACCAAAATTTACGGTACGTTACTTTCCTAGAACTCTGTCAAAGTGAGATTATTGAAAAGTTGTATGAAGCTTTCAACTCATAATATTACTTTGATCTTACAAGTAATCCTCAAGAACATAGTAACAAGAGAAAGAAAAATGTTAATTAGTAGCAAACCGCAGCTTTCGAAAGGGATGGCCCGCAATGTAGGTAAGAAGAAGAATAATAGGAGGAGAAATAGCATAGGTTGAGCGTGAGATATCGCCATGGCGTAGCACTCAAAGATCTTCAAAAGAGGGAAAAAAAATTCTGTTTGGTTTCACAAACAAGCATGTAGCCTCTATTTAAACAAAAAAAGGCATGTCTTTCTCTATCCAGATGTCAAACGGGCAGACAAGACAACCCCACACGTCCGATCCAACTAGGTCTGTCATGGAACTTACCAATAATTAAATTAAATTAAACAATTGTGATTTTTTTTTATTAACAAATATGTTTTTATTATCATTTAATTAAACAATTAAATCTAAAGTTAGAAAACAGTTATAACCAATGATAAAATGACATTACATAGGAGAGTTCTCAAAGAAGAAGCGGTTCTCACTTCTTTTTTCCTTTATCAATTTTTTTTATTTTATTTAAATTTGGTTTTTGAGATATCCTATCAAAAGTAACCGATGGGGTTTGAAGCTAGCGGATTTCGCGGGTGAGGATAACGGGTTAACGTGATGGGTTTGCGCGTTTGCGGCGTTAACCCGCAAAACTAAATACCTTGTTATCTTCTTTTTCTACATATTCTCGTCTTCTTTTTATCTTTTCTAGCTCTTTTATTCCGCCCTTTTAAATTGTGATCAGATCATTAAGAAAAATCAATTTGAAGGAGCACTTCTCAGGATCATAGCATAGGTTTGCTCTTCAGTGAACGGATCTCTCACCTTATGCTTGTTCGTTAATTTAAGACAAATAATTTTTCCTCAGAAAAACAAATTTAACACGATGTATATATATATTGTTATGATTATGTTGTTTGCAAAACAAGGCGTTTTTAATCGATCACGCAATACTAAAAAATTGTTTGGTAAAGTAATTAAGATTTCGAAAAGTTTGCCAAAATGAATGCACCTAGCCACCCAAATAATTGTTCTAAATACATTATTTTCGATCAAGCAATTATATCATAAACTTGTTTGGTAATTAATTAAGATTTCATGGTTCAAAAACAAAAAAAAATTAATTAAGATTTCGAAAAGTTTGCTCAATCTCCTTCTCACGGTCATCCTAGCATTTTCTTTTGACGTTGAAGCACTCAGTCCTCACGACTACAACCAGCCATGTCCACAAGCAGACCACATTGTAACCAATGGAGTCAAGAAAGCCATGTAAAATGACAAAACTGTCCCTGCCGCTCTCTTGGGGATGCATTTCCACGACTTGAGTATACTTACACACAACATTTTTTTTTTCTTTTTTTTTTTTGCTAAAAGACTTTAATTACACACCACATTATTTTCGTATTTCATGTTTTATGTGTATATAGTATAGAAATAACGTTGTTGGTGTATATTTTAAATGATTAAAGAGAAAAGAAATTGGGAGAAGGAAAATAAACACTTATTTGAAAGTGTTATATGTTTGGTTTTTTGATAAAATCCAAAACCTTGTAATTCGTTTTGTTTTTCGTTTTGGTTTTGTTTAACAAAATTGTGTTATTGTCTGATTTGGTATTCGATTTAAAAATACCAAAAACTTAAACCAACTTAGCAGTTCGCATATAAAATTGTAATATTTTGCTAAATTAGTGGATCGGTTGAAACGTGGTATCTTTATGCATATTATCTTCCCACGTTCTCTTAGCCAATTACTATTCCACGTTATAAGCGAGAATCTATTTTGATCATAATATTTTCCTAAGTTAGTGGATCGTATCTTTTCTTGTTAAGCGTAGTGGATATATCGTTTTTTGTGTGTTCAACAGTGGATATCGTTTGAAAATGGTATCCCCATATATTAATCTCCCACGTACCTGACATGTCATTGGAACTAGCTAATTGGTATACTGTCAATTACGGATTACCATGTTCATTTATCTCGAAGAAAGCTTCAGATATTTCATCGATCCGTCTCAAAAATGGGGAAACCAAATTTGTTTGGCATTAGCTTGAAAGAAAAAAAATTACTTACATGTATAAGTATAACTCGGTTATCGTATTGTTTGGAGAAACTAAAGAGAAGAGTATAGCTGCTAAGCAAACCAAAAGCAAAGAAGCTTCACCTTTTGCTTTAGTGTGAGTGATTGAATCAGCTTTGGATTTGTGTTTCTTTCTCCCATTCTTGTTATATTCATTCTGTCCAGTTTTGCTTGCATTCTTTCTTCAAGACCAAACAAAAAAGTATATATACGTTTTTGTAAATTTGTGTTTCCTACTTGTAAATCTCTATTTTCCTACCACATATTATAAGAATAAAAGCAATTTGAATACAGAACAAAACTTGAAAGCTTAACTGAAACTTTAGATACAAGAATGTATATACAAATTAAATCAAAATTCTCTTGTGACCAAGATACTTTAGATACAAAAGAGTTTGGTCGAAAAATGAAAAACGGCTAAAATTTGGTGGCAGCTAAGTTCCAAACACGCAGCTTCCCACTCTTATCTCCACTGAATAACAACCCTTCAGGACCAATTGTGATTGTGCCGATCGTGTGCGTCGAGAACATCTTTCCTCTCTCTCTTCAAAACTGTGTATAACCCCCCCAAAAAACAGAACGAATGAATGAGTAAATAAAGAAGATCACAATACAATATAATTAGAGAGACTCTAGGACTAAGCTTCACTTACGATGGAAGATCGCAGATGCTGACTGTTCCGTTTTGATAAGAGCAGAATATGATCGGTTTGCCCTCTGCGTCGTGCATCCCACAAAGAGCATGAACACTCTGTTTCAAACCACAAAGAGTGTTAAATTGAGAGAACAATTCTGGAAACTGACTTACTTCATTAAACAAAGAACAATGGCTTATATAGCCTTACAGGAATTATCGTGAAACAACTGAAACAAACTACTCCTAAAAAGTGGTGAACATGGTCAAACATGAGTACCACAATTCACTGAAGCAAATAACCAACTACCCTAAACAATAGGACATGAATGGAGACTTAATTCTTATCATTCCCTCTCCTAAACTAGACCCGTACTAGTTTAAGTTTGGTTCATCACAAACCCTCAACTTCTTCCTGAACTCTTGAAACATCTCCAGCTTCAATGGCTTAGTGAATATATATGCAGTCTGTTGTTGAGTTCCACAGAATTTCAGTTGCATAGCTCCCTCATTCACCAGATCTCGCAAGAAGTGAAATTGAACATCAATGTGTTTACTCTTACGGTGCATTACTGGATTCTTTGATAGCTTGATAGCTGAGCTGTTGTCGCAGAAAATGATTGGACTTGTGCTTCCTTCATAACTCATTCTCTTCAGTATTCTTTTTATCCATACCAACTGACATGTGTACGCTGCAGCTGCCATAAATTCTGCTTCTGTTGTACTCAGAGTGACAATTGGTTGCTTTCGAGAAGACCAAGAAACTGATGCATCACTTAAAATGAACGCATAACCAGATGTGCTCTTTCTGTCCTCCATACATCCTGCATAATCATTGTCTGTGAAGCCAACGAGCTCCCTGTTTCATTCTTTCTTATAGAGGATTCCATAACCAGTAGTTCCCTCCATATACCTCAAAATTCTCTTGGCTGCCGTTAAATGAAGCTCAGTTGGTTTGGACATATACCTACTAATAAGACTAACAGCATACATCACATCAGGTATTGTGACTGTTAAGTACATCATGCTTCCAACCAACTGCTTGTAGAGTGAGCCATCTACCTTCAAGCCATCGTCATCCTTGTGAATTTTGAACCCCGGAATGATTGGATTCAAAACAGAATTGCTTTCTTCCATTCCAAATTTCTTTAACACCTCCTTCCCGTAATTTTTCTGATTGATAAATATTCCTCCATCAAACTGTATCACTTCTATACCCAGAAAATACTTCATCTTTCCCATGTCAGACATATCAAATTCTTTCATCATCGATTCCTTAAATTCCCTCATCATTGCCAGTGTAGATTAAATCATCAACATACAGACTAATGATGAGGAATTTACCTTGTTTGTTGACTTTGGTAAACAACGTTTGCTCACTTGGATCCTTCTCAAAGCCCATCTCCCGGAAATATGAATCGATCCTGCTGAACCATGCTCGTGGTGCCTGCTTGAGTCCATATAAGGCTTTGTGAAGCTTGTAAACTTTGCTTTCGGTATTTTTATGTTCATATCCTCTCGGTTGCTCAACATAAACCTCTTTTGTCAGCTCCCCTTGAAGAAATGCTGATTTCACATCCAATTGATAGATAATCCAGCCTCTCTGAGCTGCTAGAGCTAGAATCATTCTCACTGTATCCATTCGAGCTACTGGAGCATACACTTCTTCATAATCAATCCCATGCTCTTGAGCATAACCTTTTGCAACTAAGCGAGCTTTGTATTTCTCAATTTCTCCATGTTGATTCAGCTTAGTTTTGTAGACCCATTTGACTCCAATGCTCTTAGCTCCCTTTGGCAAATCAGTTAGTACCCACGTGTCATTTTTCTCAATTGAATTGATTTCAGAATCCATGGATTGCCTCCAATTTTCACTCTTGACAGCTTCCTCAAAATTTACAGGATCTGATCCAGCAAAGAAAGCAAACTGAACTAGTCCATCAACAAACAAAGCAAATTGAACTAGTTCATCTTCATCTTCATCTCCACCTACATAGTCACCCATCCATACATGTGCCTTTTTCTTTCGATTTCATGTTTGTCTTGAATTTTCAGGAACACCAGTGTTTATCGCAGCCTCGGTCGTCGTTGTCGAAACGATATGGCCCTCAACTTCTTCAATTTCTTCACCAATAGTAAGTTCTCCACTTGATTCTTCTTCACTGTTTTGACCATCGACTTCAGGCTCATTGTGTTCCCGATCCCATTCCAAGTCAAGTGTGATTAGTTCCTCATAGCTTGCGTCCCAATTCCACTTCTTGTCTTCTTCAAAGACGACGTCTCTGCTAACTGTGATCTTCTTGCAGATGGGATCAAAGAGTATGTACCCTTTCGATTCTGCACTTATTCCAAATAGAACACAACTATGACTTTTGTCTTCAATCTTTTTCGTTTCGCATCAGGTACATGAGCATGTGCTATACACCCAAACACTCTTAAGTGTTCCACATAAGGTTTTACTCCACTCCAAGCTTCTTCTGGTGTCACGTCTTTTACTGAGCTTGTTGGGCACCTGTTGAGAATGTAGAATGCCCAGTTGACAGCTTCTGGCCAAAAACTTTTAGGAACATTTTTCTCCACCAGCAGACATCTCACCACGTTCATCACAGTTCTGTTTTTCCGCTCTGCGACACCATTCTGTTGCGGTATGTAAGCTGTAGCCAACTGCCTCTTGATCTCATTTTCTTTACAATAATCATTGAATTCACTTGATGTAAATTCTCCTCCACGATCTGTTCTCAAACACTTAATGGACAGACCAGACTCCTTCTCTACGCCACTTTTAAACTGCTTAAATAAGCCAAATGCATCTGCTTTGTAGACCAAAAAATATACCCAAGCCTTCCTACTGAAATCATCAATGAAACAGATGAAATACCTCTTTCCACCATTCGACGTTGGAGAGATTGGACCACAAATATCAGCATGAATCAGCTCCAACTTATCTGAGGCTCTCCATGTCGCCTTCTTTGGAATAATCTCTCGATGCTGCTTTCCTTTCAAGCAATCTGTGCAGGTCGTTTCAGTTTCAGCAAAGTTTGGCAGTCCTCTCACCATTTCTTTGTTCTTCAAGGTTCTCAATCCTGTGTAACTGAGATGACCATATCTTCGATGCCAGAGCTGAGACAAATCTTGCATATCACCTGCTTGTGTGGCTGCTTCTCTGAGAGCAATATAAACATTCTGTTGGCTGTCATGTTGCTTTGAATGATGAGGCCCTTAGTAGGATGATAGATTCTGCATTGATTAGACTTTATTAACAATGCTAACCCTTTTTCTTGAAGTTGACCAATGCTAAGGAGGTTGTTCTTCAAATCTGGTACGTAGAAGACATCTTGCACAACATGACTGACTCCTTGAATAGACAATCTCACACTTTCTTTTCCTACTACTTTCATCTGCGAATGATTACCCAATCTGACTGTCCTCTTAAGTCCTTCTTCTAGCTCGCTGAACAAAGATGGATCGCCACACATGTGATTGCTACATCCTGAGTCAAGAAACCATACATTGTTCTGGTTTTGTTATACTGACTCTATGAAAGCCATGAGTAACATCTCTTCTGCTTCTTCCACTTCCGCATAGTTTGCTTGTTTCGCCATGTTTGGACACTCATATTGGTAATGTCCAAGTTGATGACAGTTGTAGCATTCAACAGTTGCTTTGTTGAACGTTTGACGGCCTTTGCCTCTGCCTCTTCCTCCTCTGAAAGCACTAGATCTTCCTTTTCCTCTTCCTCTTCCCCCATAGTATTCATCTGTTGATACTGCAAGTGCTTGCTCCTCACCTCCTTCCTTCTTGAACTTCTGTTCGTGTACTTGAAGGGAACTTTGCAGAGCATCAACAGAGAGCATATCGATATCCTTTGATTCTTCAATGGAACAGGCTATGTAATTCCATTTATCAGTAAGAGTTCTCAAGATTTTCTCAACGATCTTGACATCAGCTATGTCTTCTCCATAGTTTCTCATATCATTTGCAATCACCATTACTCGACTAAAGTAATCGTTTACAGATTCACCTTGTCTCATCGCCAGAATCTTAAATTCTCTCCGAAGACGATTTAGTAGTGCCCTCTGCACTCTATCATTCCCTTGACACTTCATCTTCATAGAATCCCAGAGTTGCTTGGATGTCTCCTTTTGAGTGATCGTCTTCAGAATTGTCCTGTCCAGAGATTGAAACAGGTAATTCTTTGCCTTCAAATCCTTGAGTTTCATCTCTTCCAGTGTTTTCTTCTGTGCTGCAGTCAACGCTTCTTCAGCACCAGGTTGTGTGTACCCAGATTCCACAACCGTCCAGTATTCTTTGGATCGAAGGAAATTCTCCATGACCATGCTCCAGTGATCATAATCACCATCAAATTTGGGAATAGCAGGCTGAGAATAACCACCATTTCCTTCTGATCCCATTCTCACTAACCCTCTGTTTTCTAATCTCTCTTCACTCGTTTTCTTTTGAACTTAGCTCTGATACCAGATTGTTAAATTGAGAGAACAATTCTGGAAACTGACTTACTTCATTAAACAAAGAACAATGGCTTATATAGCCTTACAGAAATTATCGTGAAACAACTGAAACAAACTACTCCTAGAAAGTGGTGAACGTGGTCAAACATGAGTACCACAATTCACTGAAGCAAATAACCAACTACCCTAAACAATAGGACATGAATCGAGACTTGATTCTTATCAAAGAGAACAATCGGAAATGCTTTTTTGTTAAAACCATGTTGTGTTGTTGTTATGAGGAGAATGGGTATAAAGTGTAAACAAAACTTACTTGTTCTTGTCTTCGTGTATTAGCAACTTTGAAGCTGCCATTTTCAAGAGAAAAGTATCTTCTTGTGTCCTTCAAGAGAAGCTACCTTGGCCAATCCAGGGAAGCTAGACCAGGAGTGTAAGAACAGGCATTGATCACCCTTCTTGCAATTTTCAGCTTTCCAATACTTACATTCACATTTCTTAGACTTGGGACTGCCATATTCTCTCGACCCAGCTTCTGGTGTCTGAAATATATGAGCTTCTTGGCCCATACGCATCAATCTTCATTGGCTGATTCGATACACCATACCATGTGCCCTGAAACTGGCGATTTCATTGACCCATAGGTGTGATCATTCTTCCATGGCATGTTGCCTTCTGATGCCGTCCAAACCAGATTCCTTGACCACTTATTTGGACCTTTGTTCATTCTATAGTCATAAGAAACATTGTATATGAAAGGAATAAGTTGAAGGAGAGGAAAAATAATGAGTTGAATAAAATTGAGTTGGATAATGTTACTTAGCTGAACGTGTTGAAAGAGATGAATAAATCGGAAAGAAATAATGGTACTTTTTTTTTTTGAGGAGTAACAATTTTCAGAGGAATCAGCATTTTTCCCCTAATTATGTGGGCCCCACAAAATTCTAGCATAATCAATATTCCCCTTTAACTGGTTAGTTTTGAGAGGAATGCAGAGGAATCGATCATTCAACTCAGTTTTTTTCCTCTAACTTGTCAACCAGTTGCACCCTATATCTGCTGAAATTTTTGGTTATCTTTCCGCTCCGTTATTTCGTTTATTCTTATTTTTAAATTGTTTTATTTGAAAATTTTGGTTTTATGTTGGTTTGGTTTAAAGTTGGTTTTTACTTTTTGTGTAAAACTTTTTGAATACGATTATACGATTGTTAGGAATAAGATTTATGTTAGACTTCAAATGTGTCTTGTGTGTTAAATCAATGCAAATCACATGCCATCTTGGTTGAAAAGAGGCGGGTGTCACAAAAAGGCCAAAATCACTCTAAATCGGAGAAAAAGCAGTTGAGGATGAAGAGGCATTAATCGCCAAAACAGTCGTCTCTCTCTCGTTTTCATTTTTCGTTTACACAAAAACTTTCCTTAGATGGAAAAGAAAATTGTTAAGATTCCATATTTATTAATGGTAAATATATAGGAAAATTAAGAAAAGAAACAAATGAGGTCTGAGTTGTGTTTTTAGCACCGATTTAGATAATCAAAGCAAATTACAAAAAAAGACAAATCCAAGTCAGTTAAGGTCTAGAGCATCTTCAAGAGAACCTCAAAACTTCAAATTATAAGGTTTTTAGTACTCCAAGAGATTCTTATATCCTTAAATTTTAAAGATGTGAATAGTAAGCCCTCAAATATAAGGTTTCACTATTCACATCCTTAAAAAAAATTTTGGTTTGCAATTCAGTCTTTATAGTTATATAATTTCACAAATAATTTTATTAATTATTTTAATTAATTTTTTAGTTCATATAATTCTATATCTCATATATATTTAATATATATCTTAATAAAATTAATCATTATATAAAAGCAAAAAAATACTTTCAAATTAAAAAAAAAAGTCACATAAAAAACAAAATGCATTGATTGTTCATATATGGAAATATTATGGAAATAATTATATTGAGTAAATTAATATTTTATATGTATTTTTATAATTTAATTTGTGTATGTGTGTTTTTTATGTAATTTTATATTGTTATGTAATGTTTAATTTATTAATATTATATGTAATATTTCTTTGATGTATGTTTATAACTATTAATGAAAGTTTTATTATTATAATTAATTATAGTTAGAATAGAGAACTATAATGCAATATACAACTTTTTTAAGGATAAAGATAAAGATGATCATTGGAGCAAAACATCCAAAATCTTTATTTTAAAGATGTGCAACTCTTAAAATAAAGATGTCTCTTGGAAATGCTCTTAAGTACTTTATTTGTTGGGAACCAAATAAAGGGGAGAAAACAACATAAGATTTGTCATACAAGTATCAAGAGAAACACATCTTCACCCGGAAATTTTGATTAAGCAGAGACTGCAGAGGAAATAGAAGGCGGGATTTCGAAGTGAACACACATAATTAAGACAGCAACTTCATCATAAATGGATATGGCAACACTTTGTTCCATTTGCAAAGGTAAAAACAAAACAAAAATAATCGTCAAAATGGTGGTTAATTGATAGGAAAGAAAGTAGTGGTGATGAGTGAATATTTACAAGTCAAATTTTCTTAATGGACACTTTTCAAATTTTAATTTCGCAGTTTAGCAAAGTCAAACAAAAAGTGTTTGTGTTTTGGTAAAGTTAAGAAAAAAACAAATACTCTTATGTACATACTGATGTAAAAAACATATACTATATAACATATTCCATAAACTCTAACCTCTAATATATTGTTAGAGCAGGGATTCACACCCCCTCTAAAAAGTCCGACGTTAACTGAGCTCGACCCATTAAGAAATCCTAGAAGGCTCACGCCATTTTAGGTCGGCCAAGATAAATGGAAATATTCTATTTATCCTTATCAATCCGGAGAAAGCGCTAGGTCGGCCTTATCTCTCGGGAAAATTTCCTATTCCAAAAAGGAAAGAGCAAGCCTTGAAGACCGACTCAGATATCTTATAAATAGGAAGGGGTACACAGCGATGAAGTCATTCAGCAATCTCCAAGGATCTCCACACTTGGAGAAAACCTAATTCTCTCTAGATCATCGATCTACCTCTCTAGTAATTGAACTACGTCTGGCTTGATTCCTTCTAAAGGGTACGTAGGCAGCCTTTCATAAGGTTCAGCTGTTTCTCAATAAAAAAACCCCTATCATTCAGAAATCGAGAGAGAAAATCCTAGGGAAAACTTAGCAATTCATCGCTTATTGTCTTAGAAATCTCTTTCCTTAAGTTTAGGTCGGCGTTTTTAATCCGACGACCTAAACTCACTGTGTATCTCTCGAGCTCCGGCTATTTTCAATAAAGATCTCTTTTGAAAATCCATTAACTCTTATTTCTTTCAAAGATCCGATTTGAATTATTATATATATGTAGTGTAAGCACTATAAAATATGGTACATTAATTAAACTAAAAAACAACAAAACTAACCTAGGAGTGTCAAAATGGATCGTTAAGTTACCCATAAGTTTGATCTTGTTTCCCCACGGTTTTAACGGTTCGAGTTAAGTATTGGGTTACCCATGAGTTTATCATGTATATTCATCATTTTTGTTACCACTAGTTATTAATATTATATCCAATCCGCTAATATATTTTTCTTATCATTTCTAGACAATGAAACGAAAGTTGATATCAAAGTGTTCTTTACTTTAATCGATTCAAGTGTTCAAGTGTTATTAAACTTCATTGATGGTTTTATGATTTTAAATCTAAACATTTTTATTTAATTTGTTATTTGGAAACTCTCATTAGATTTATATAGTATTTGAGTTTTATTACTTTATTTTATTTTTATATAGATATTCCTATAATCCATTTTTTTGTTCGGTCAAACGAATTCATTACAACAGCAAGAGCAGATTTTTTTTTATTTTTTTTTGAACATTTTGCCACTGCATCCGAACAAAATCCCTATAAATAATCCTTTTTTCTACGGCATCCCTATAATCCATTTAGTTGCTGGATTTAATTAACATTATTGGGTTTTGTTATATTAAATTTCAACCCACAAAATAATGGGTAGGTCAAATCAGGACGGGTCGAATTGTCCATTTTGACTCCCTACGTACATGTGGTATACGTGTGTATATATTGTTGACTATTTTTTTGTTGAGTGTTACTGTGAGTATTAATTGTTTTTTGATGTTCTATATTATATTTGTTGTTTCTAAATGCTAAGATGATGTTGTCGTTTGTTTATTTGTGTCTGTTTACATATGTGTTTTAAATTTTTGTTTTTTTATTTGCTTTTAAAGTCATTATTGTTAACTCTGAATTGATTGTCATAAATTAAATTATTTTGTTTGTTTATTGGCTATTTTTTTCTTAAGATTATATTGATGTAGTAAAACATTTTTTCATATCGTTTATTTTATTTTGTGTCTCGATTAATATTTAAATTTCTAATTTTTGTTTTAATCGTATTATTAGACATAAAATAAAAGTAAAAAAAAATAAGATAAGACATCATTTATAAGAATTGTTTATTCAAAAATAAGGGGAGAACTGTTGCATTTTAATTTTATAACATAATTCAAAGTTGTCACGTTGTAGCATGCCTTGTGGCAGCGTTTCAAAGCTGTCTATGTAAAAAAACAATTTATTATATTAGAATAGTTTGTGAAAAGTTGATACATATTTTTTTAATCGTAAATTGTTTATATCAGATTTTTGAAACTATGTCAATTTTTTTGGTTTTTTAACTGAAACATGTTTTATTAACTAAAACTACTTCTTTTAAAAGAAAGCTAAAACTATTTATTAATAAATAATAAAAAAATTAAGATGACACAGGACAATTTCTGGAGTGCCACATAGCAGCATATCAAAGCTCAACCTTAGAAAAAACCTTACTATATTAGAATAGATATTAATCTCCTACGTTATACATAACGCGAGAATATTGATTCAAATTATTTAATGATGATGCCTGACATCATGTCATTGGTACTGTCATCGATCCGTCTCAAAAGAAAGCTTCAGATATTTTCATCGATCCGTCTCAAAAGTGGGGAAAGCAAAATCCTCCAAAAAGAATTTGTTTGGCATGTTGCGTTTAACTTGAAAGAAATTATAAATTACTAACATGTATACAAGTGTGAATGGGTTGTCTTCATCCGTGATGGGCTTGAGGCCCAATTGTCTTCAGCCGAGTAATCAATTGGGCCATGTAAAGTCAGGCCCATATTTGAGCTTCGTCGTCACCTACAAATACAGATGCTGACAAATTCTGTTAGAGTGTGGAAAATACAGAGAGAGCATTTGCAGAGAGAAGTTGAGAGAGAAAGAGGAAAAGAAGAGAGAAGACTCACATACATCATCTTCTTCTTCCGGAGTTGTTTTTCTTCTTGTTTATCTCTTTCTAATCTTGTTCTTAAGATGTGAGAATCGATCGGTGTATCGATTGTTGTCCGCCATTGTTGGAGCTTGTTAACGCTCACTTGAGAGTGAAATTGAGGGATCGATCTCCCTCCCCAGAGACGTAGCCGAAGGGGTGAACCCTGGGTGACCAAAAATTTTGTCTGTCTTGCGTTTCTATTTTCTTTAGTTCTGCAAACGATCAAGCGAACAAAATCAAATCTCAAATCGATTAAAATCACCAACAAGTGGTATCAGAGCGCTCAGGTTGTGAGAGCGCGTGAAAGCTTGATCGGAGTAAAAGAGAAAGAGGATCTTACCGGTTTGTTCTGTGGAAACGATCGGATCGAAGGTTTCGCAGATCCGGTGATTCTTTGGGAATCGTTGTTGTTCCTGGTTTGCTGTTTCCGCTGCGTCTCAGTAGATCTGTTTTGGTTGAAGCTGTTTTCTGTGAAGAGAGATCCAGAGTCTGTTCTACCTGCGAAGAAAGTCAGTGTACAAGATCAGTCATGGAACCTACTCAGGGAAGGTTTGAGATGGACAAGTTTGACGGGAAAGGGGATTTTGGTATGTGGAAATACAAGTTCCTTGGTCAGCTTGATATCCAAGGTCTTCTCGACGTTGTGTCAGATGACTACACAGTCATGACACATACCGGAAAAGCAGAAGACGGTACATCAGCTACAATAGTTGATAAGAAAAAGAAGGAAAGAGATCGAAGAGTACGAAGCTTACTTGGAACATGTATAACAAATTTGATCTTGAGGAAGATCATGCACGAGCCTACGACCTTGGGTCAATGGAAGGCTCTAGAGGGACATTACCAGAAAAAATCTCTTACAAACAAGATTTATATGAAGAAACAATTCTCCTGTTACAAAATGGAAGAAGGAAAGTCAATAGAAGAGAATGTTGACATGTTCTTAAAACTGGTTGCAGATTTGGCAAGTATAAAAGTGACTATATCTGATGAAGATCAAGCCATACAGCTGCTATCTGGATTACCACCGGCTTATGATCAATTAGTTCATACACTTCAGTATGGAGCAGGGAAAGAAACACTTACCGTAACTGAGGTTGTAACGTCAGCCTACTCAAAAGAAGCTGAGTTGAGATCAAAAGGCCTTCTCGCAAAGGGAAAGTCATCCTCAGAAGGTTTGTATGTTGAAGAATCACGCGGAAGATCTGAAAAGAAGTATGACAGTAATAAAGGCAAAAGCTATAAGAAAGAAGGAAGATCAAAGAGCCGTGGTAAAAGAGGTAAATCAAAGAACCGGTATGATAAGGATAAGAAGAATACCTGTTTCAACTGTGGCAAAGAGGGTCATTGGAAGCGTGAATGTCCCAACAAAGGGAACAAGCAGAATGGAGATCCTACGGCCAACGTTGCTTCAGAGATCAAGCAACCTTTTGTAAAGTGTCCAAGACTCGAAAAGTGAGTGGGTTATGGATTCAGGATGCACGTTCCATATTACTCCAAACAAGGAGTTGCTGTTTGATTTTCAGGAGGTTGATGGAGGTAAAGTGTTGATGGCAAACAACACTCACAGCGAGGTTAAAGGAATAGGCAAGATAAGAATCACAAACTCAGAAGGAAAGATTGTTATTCTGACAAATGTGAGATACATGCCTAAAATGAGTAGAAACCTCATATCATACGATATGCTTGAAAAAGCAGGATGCAAGTATGAGGGTGGAGACTTCACTATCACGTTCTACAAAGATAGTCAGAAGGTGATATCTGGGAAATACAACGAAGGTTTGTACTATCTAGAAGGAGAAGTGAGTAAAGGTGAAGCTAACCTCAGTGAGAATCCGAACAAGAAGACAAGTCTGTGGCATTCACGACTTGGTCATATGAGTTCAAGAAACATGGAAACACTAGTAAAAAATGACTATCTGCCAAAGGAAGAAGTTGGCGAATTGGAATTCTGTGAAAGCTGTGTTCTCGGGAAATCTCATAAACAAAGTTTTCCCACGGCAAAACACACTTCCAAAGGGATTCTTGAGTATGTTCACTCAGACCTATGGGATTCTCCATCTACACCAGAGAGCCTAGGAGGTTGCAAGTATTTCATAAGCTTCATAGACGACTACTCAAAGAAAGTCTGGGTCTACTTCCTAAAAAACCAAGGATGAAGCATTTATGAAATTCAAAGAGTGGAAGGAATATGTGGAAGAGCACACAGAGAAGAAGATCAAGTGTTTAAGGACTGACAATGGGCTTGAATTCTGTAACACACAGTTTGACAATCTGTGCAAATCATCAGGAATCAAAAGACATCGGACTTGTACCTACACGCCTCAACAGAATGGGGTTTCTGAACGGATGAACAGAACTATTATGGACAAGGTCAGAAGTATGTTGGCAGAAACGGGTTTGAGTCAAGATTTTTGGGCTGAAGCTACATCTACTGCAGTATATCTAATCAACAGAACACCAAACTCATCTATCAGTTTTAAGCTACCAGAAGAAATGTGGTCAGGACACAAGCCGGACTTATCACATTTGAGGAGATTTGGGTGTTCAGCTTATGTGCACACGGTTCAGGAAAAGACGAGTCCAAGAGCAGTGAAAGGAGTTTTCTTAGGATACCCTTTTGGTGTTAAAGGCTATCGGGTCTGGATTCCAGAAGATGGAAAGTGCACCACGAGCAGAAATGTTGTTTTTCGGGAAGATGAGATATACAGAGATACAGTGGGAGGAAAAGGCAGAGATCAATCAGATGATACGACTCAGCCTAAGAAACGAAAGGTTACCTTCAGTAAAGATTTGATTCGAGGACCTGCGTCATCAAGTTATGAGCATGGTGAAACTTCATCTTCAGGTGGAGGATCTGGTATGCATGGTATTTCAGGTGGTTCTACAGGTTCAGTCACTAGTTCAGAGGGGTCAAATGGTACAGAAAACACAGACTCAGAAAGCTCAGAGAGTTCAGAGGATTCAGATGAAGAGTTTGAATCAGAAGGATTGACATTCAACGAGGAAGTTTCAGATGGTCAGAATCAGGTTGCTGATTACATGCTTGTCAGAGACAGGCAAAGAAGGGAAAATGTGAAACTGCCCTCTCGGTATGCTGATCCAAACTTTGTGGCTTATGCACTGTCAGTTGCAGAAGAATTGGAAACCGAAGAACCTAAAAGTTGGGAAGAAGCTAAGAGAAGTAAGAAGTGGCGACACTGGAATAATGCAGCCACTGATGAAATGGATTCGTTGGCTAAGAATCACACTTGGGATCTAATAGACAAACCAGACAAGGCAAAACTGGTGGGGTGTAAATGGATCTTCAAGCTTAAGCCAGGAATTCCAGGAGTTGAAAAACAGAGGTACAAGGCGAGGCTTGTAGCCAAAGGCTTTTCTCAGAGAGAAGGTGTGGATTACAACGAGATATTTTCACCTGTTGTAAAACACGTATCCATTCGGATAATGCTATCTTTGGTGGTTAACAAGGACTATGAGCTGGAACAGTTAGACGTAAAAACAGCTTTTCTTCATGGAAGTTTGGATGAGAGGATACTGATGAATCAGCCAGAAGGGTTTATCAAGAAAGGGGATGAGAACAAAGTCTGCTTGTTGAGAAAGTCTCTGTACGGATTGAAACAATCTCCAAGACAGTGGAATCTACGGTTTGACAGTTTCATGAAAGAAGAAGGATTCCTAAGGAGCAACTTTGACTCATGTGTCTACTTGAGGAAACCAAACACAGATCAAGCTATATATCTGCTCTTATATGTCGATGACATGTTAATTGCTTCAGGGGATATGTCAGAAATCAGGAAGATTAAAGGAAGTTTGAGCAGGGAATTTGAAATGAAAGATCTGGGTAAAGCGTCACGGATTCTGGGTATGGATATCATCAGAGACAGAGAGAAAGGGATATTGATTTTGTCTCAAGCAAGCTACATAGAGAAGGTTCTCAAGAGCTTCGGGATGTTTGAGTCAAAACCAACTACTACTCCCTTGGCATCTCATTTCAAACTGAAGAGTTTAACCAAGGAAGAGAGTAAGACAGAGGCTGAGCATATGGAAAGAATTCCTTATGCTAGCGCAGTGGGAAGCCTAATGTACGCTATGATTGGCTCAAGACCAGACTTGGCTTATGCAGTTGGAGTGATCAGCAGGTACATGTCTAAACCGGGAAGGGATCACTGGGCAGCAGTAAAATGGGTTTTGAGGTATCTAAAGGGGGCTTCTAAGGTAAATCTGACATTCAAGAAAGACTCAGGGTTCAGTGTTGAAGGGTTCTGCGACTCAGATTATGCTACAGACTTAGACAGAAGACGATCAGTAACAGGACATGTTTTCAAGGTTTGGGGAAACACAGTTAGCTGGAGGTCTAATCTACAGTCAGTGGTGGCTCTATCAACAACTGAAGCAGAGTACATGGCTCTTTCTTCAGCCGTGAAAGAAGCCATTTGGTTAAAGGGAATCTGTGATGAATTGGGTTTTGCTACAGGCAGTGTAAAAATTCATTGTGATTCACAGAGTGCTTTGGCGCTTGCAAAGAACACTGTGTTTCACGAAAGGACAAAACACATAGCTACTAAATATCATCACATTCGAGACATAGTAGCACAAGGTGTTGTAATTCTTCACAAGATTCACACAAGCAGAAATCCAGCAGACTTCCTAACTAAAGCCTTACCTGGGCCTAAGTTTGAGCTTTGTTGTGATCTGGTTAACATCGCCTGAAAATGGTGGTGGCTCCGGGTAACTCCATTGTTGTGCGTTTCTCTCGCAAAACAGGAAGAAGGGTATAACGTTAGTTTACCTGATTCCTAAACTCATAACAATGAGATCTCTAAGTAAAACAAGGAAGAGTGAGTTACCCGTGATGCAGGTGGAGCTGAGAGAGGAAGGATCTTCAGTTCCAGGTGGAGTTCTTTGATCTGGGTTAAGAAATTCGTTAGTTGGTTCTACTGGATTTCAGAAATCAGAGGTTAAAGAGGGTAACAGCGAGAAAAGGGATCTGGTACAGTTGGGTTTGAAGCATCACATGAGTGTGTCAGTGCAGTTAGGTGTTCGTCAGTTCGCCAGAAAAGCTGCAGGAAGAAGAAAGTCAAAGACTTTGAGTTTTCGCAGAGAGAGAGAAATCGGAAAGGTAAGATCTTTCTCATTCTGGTGAATGTTTGAGTAGATCGGAAGTTACCTGGTTCTGATTTCGCAGTCGGCGTCGAAAGGCAAGGCCGAAGATGCGACGGTGGTAGTCGCATCGTGTTTCGCTATCGGACAGAGGAGCTGAATCGCTCAAAGGCGGAGATGACGAAGTGTTGTCTGAAGCCAAAGGTGGAGATTGTGAATGGGTTGTCTTCATCCGTGATGGGCTTGAGGCCCAATTGTCTTCAGCCGAGTAATCAGTTGGGCCATGTAAAGTCAGGCCCATATTTGAGCTTCGTCGTCACCTACAAAAACAGAAGCTGACAAATTCTGTTAGAGTGTGGAAAATACAGAGAGAGCATTTGCAGAGAGAAGTTGAGAGAGAAAGAGGAAAAGAAGAGAGAAGACTCACATACATCATCTTCTTCTTCCGGAGTTGTTTTTCTTCTTGTTTATCTCCTTCTAGTCTTGTTCTTGAGCTGTGAGAATCGATCGGTGTATCGATTGTTGTCTGCCATTGTTGGAGCTTGTTAACGCTCACTTGATAGTGAAATTGAGGGATCGATCTCCCTTCCCAGAGACGTAGCCGAAGGGGTGAACTATGGGTGACCAAAAATCTTGTGTGTTTTGCGTTTCTATTTTCTTTAATTCTGCAAACGATCAAGCGAACAAAATCAAATCTCAAATCGATTAAAATCACCAACAACAAGGGATGTCGATGAAGGAATCAAACATGTGAATCTTGTTTGATTCTTTTGTTTTGTTTGATTCAGGTGATCCGTCAACACTGTAAAGTAGAACCACTACCTCAGTTTTGTTACATGTCCTGGTTACATGATAATTAAGAAGATCTTTGCTGCGGATTTGGAGATCTTGCCTGACATTCTCGAGAGCTGTCCGAATCTCAAATCCATTGTCTTGGTGCTGGTTTTCTTCTTGATCTTTTGTCATGTGCTTACTTTGTGAGAAAGATTATGGTAATGATAGTTTCTTTTGTGGTATTTGCAGGTGATGTGATACTGATGAGTACTAATGATATAAGTTTCGAGGCAAAGTTTGAAGATAAAGGAAACAAATTTGTAGCTGAGGAAGCAGTTCTCTGTGGAGCTAAGTTTGAGCCAACAAGGAGAAGACACAAATCTAAACCTTCCTGATTTTTTATCAAGACAAGATTAGAACATTCAAAATTCGACCCAAAGGGCTTAGCTATGAAGATCAGTGCATTTTATGCTAATTACAAGTCTAAGAAGAGCCAAGACCAAGTGTTTAATTTGCTGGACAAGAGAAGTGACGAAATTCGTCCATTTTGAAGCTCAAGAAGACAAGAAGCAGCAAAGTGGTGTCCCAACTGTTCTACTTAATGTTTTTGTGTTTTCTAGACCATGCATGAAGAGTTTAGCTTTTTATATTTTGTTTTGAACCATTTCTGTAAAAGTCATCTATCTTTTTTATTCAAAACTCTTTCTAAGTTAGATTTGTTGGTGTGTAATATCCAACAAAACCTCAATCTCATGGTGTGTCATATCTAGAAAGATTGAGTGGTTTAGCAAGGGAATTCTGCAGCCTTTGTTAAAGCCCATCGATTCACTCTCTGTTTCTGTTCTTCACAGTTCAGTTGCAGAAACTTGAAGACCTTCTTAACTTCAGATTGGCGATTCAGGGAAGGTTTATATTAAGCGGTATCAGAACAAACAATATGCAAGTTAAGTGTTCTATCTCTTTCATTTCGTGTATGTTCATCTCCCTATGTGTAGATCTGTTCTGTTGGAAGCCAAAGATTGTAAATCTGCTGTTTCTGCGATTTTTTTGGGTTTGGTTTTGTCTGTTCATCTTCCAAATCCAGATATGTAAAGATGAATGATCTTGACAAGAAAACCTGCAACAATAAAGTGTTGGTGGAAGCACTCACTGCTCAAATGAAGGAAATCATGGAAACCGAATTCACAGCCTTTAGACAGGAGTTTAAAGAGCTGAAACGAGCAGGTCATAGGAAGGAACAAGAGAGGTCTCCACAGAAAAAAAAGAAACCCACGCAGGGAATCAGTGATTGAGATGGATGCGTTTAAAGCTGAGTTGGAGCAAATACTCAATAATTTCGTCCAGAGCCTCAACAAATACCAAAGAAAGTGCAGAGCAGAGCTAACGCAAGTATTAACAAAGAGTACCCATCCAAAGAAGAAGAGCCAGCAGCAGCAAACCTTGCAGAGAAACAGAAACAAGCTGCAGACACAACACACCCCATGATGCTTGAGGAAACAAAACCAGAAGCACTTATACAATCTCATTTGAGCAGCAGTATGCAAGAAGAAGAAAAATCAGCAGAAAAGGCACAAGAGAGCTTGCCATTGATTACTGATTTGGAGCTTCCAATCAGCCTGGTACAAGATAAAGTGGATTTGAGGTCAAATCCTTTTCAAGAGGGAGGGGATGATGTGATACTGATCAGCACTAATAATATAAGTTTTGAGGCAAAGTTTGAAGATAAAGGAAACAAATTTGTAGCTGAGGAAGCAGCTCTTTGTGGAGCTAAGTTTGAGCCAACAAGAGGAAGACACAAACCTAAACCTCCCTGGTTTTTTTATCAAGACAAGGTTAGAACATTCAAAATTCGACCCAAAGGGCTTATCTATGAAGATCATTGCATTTTATGCTAATTACAAGCTCAAGAAGAGCCAAGACCAAGTGTTTAATTTGCTGGACAAGAGAAGTGACGAAAATAGAAGCCCATGCCCAACAAAAAGAGGATTTTCGTCCATTTTGAAGCCCAAGAAGACAAGAAGCAGCAAAGTGGCGTCTCAACTGTTTTACTTAATGTTTTTGTGTTTTCTAGACCATGCATGAAGAGCTTAGCTCTTTATATTTCTTTTGAACCATTTATGTAAAAGTCATCTATCTTTTTTATTCAAAACTCTTTCTAAGTTAGATCTGTTGATGTGTAATATCCAACAAAACCTCAATCCCATGGTGTGTCATATCCAGAAAGATTGAGTGGTTTAGCAAGGGAATTCCGCAGCCTTTGTTAAAGCCCATCGATTCACTCTCTGTTTCTGTTCTTCACAGTTCAGTTGCAGAAACTTCAAGTCCTTCTTAACTTCAGATTGGCGATTCAGGGAAGGTTTACATTAGCAAGAACTGAATGGTTCGATTAAGAAGGAGGAGATTAGTTTCTCATCTTCTGTGCCTTGGTGTTTACGGTCAAGCCTAGAGTGTGTCGAGATGAAGAAACCGATTAGTGGATTTGGTGTAGAGATGAAGAAACCGATTGGTGGATTTGGTGTAGAGATGAAGAAACCGATTGGTGGATTTGGTGTAGAGATGAAGCTAATAAGGTATTTCTTGGAGAATTCAACAGTGCTCAAGAAACTTACTCTGCGTCTAGGTTATCCTAGGATGAAACAAGAGTCTTTCATCTTCATGGAGCTCCTGAGATTCTGGAGATGCTCTAGCGAGTGTGAAGTCGATGTCGTTGGACTCGAAGAGACATTGATGAAACTATGATTGTGGAGATTGTGTTTCAACAAACACAAGTCTCTAAGCTTTCTCTCTTCTGTTGTGTGTTCCTCTGACTTGGATTATTTATCACCATTATGTTTCTTTCTGTGTAGTTATGATCTTGTATTTTTTAGATGTGTCTGATTATAAGACTTGTCATTATTGATAATGAACATCAGGTTCTCTTATTTAACCGTCGATGAAACAAAAAACCAAAGAATGGTAAATCTGTTATTAGTTAGTTTTCTTTTCATTTGTTTCTCTGAGTTGGTTCATGGAAATGGAATTTTAAATGGTTCTTGAGTGCTCTGCTTCTCTTACCAGATTGGATCTCTCAAATTGAGTTTATGGATCGAATCTTCCTTTTCATTATGATGCAAAACAGGAATTACATAGATTTTTTTGTTTCTTAGTGCTTATTTTTGGATATGTATTGGATTAAGAATTTTATAAGATTTGTTGGTTCTTTTAAAATCCCTTGTTATTGAACTAATGATTTTTAAATGTCTTTCCAATCCTATGTTATTCATTCAAGAATTTGTAAAAAACCAAATCAAATCCACTGTTATTGGAAATATTTTAAGAAATTTGGAATGATTTTATGATGTTTTGATGGAGTTTCCTAGTTAAAAATATAAATTTACAATCAAATGGTTTTAGGTGGTATTTGATATAACTTTAATAACAAATCATAACAACTTCCATAATTCAACCAAATCATATAAAAACTCATTAAAACTGAAATCATTTCAAATCACTTCAAATGTTAAGTTGAATACACCCCCCCTAAAAGTTTTCTTAATTTTTGTTACAGTTGTATAACTTAGCTCCTTCCAGCTGAAAAACTTTTGCTTTCTCATTCAGTTGTTTATGAGAAATCTGGCATTCAGTAAAGCTTCATGATATCAACTAATTAACATGGCTCAAGACAACTGATGCTTTTTACGCTAACAAAAACTGAAGACAAAACAACTGATGTTATTTTCTTATACTAATTTTTGAAGCGAGTTATTTTCTTATACTAACTCTAAAGGCCCGACTGGTTTAAACGCAGCGGTTGCGGTTGCGTTTGCGGAAGTGGGCGATTGCGGTTAATAGTGTTACTAAGCGGTTTGTACGACTGGCATAGCGGTTGGAAACGGGTGCGTTTGCGGGATACTTACGACTGGTTAACTTGCGGGTGCAGTAGCGGTTAAACAATAAATTAACAATATAAGCATATTTTATAACTATAAAAAAATTATTTAAAATCATATTATTATAAAAAACTATAAAATTATTAAGTAAACATAATTAATTATAAAAATAATAAAATAGTATGTGTATAATACTTACGTTTATTTCTTAAAAAATTTTAGTTTGGATGAAAGTTATAATTTCAGTAGAAAAAAATATTTTTTTTGTATGGAGATATTAGATGAAAAGAATCTTAGTTGATATATATATACATTAGTGATGGAGAGAAAATTTATCAAAATAATTAGAGTTTGTAGATCTTATATATATAAAATTATGAAAGATTGTTAATGAATATTAGTTAAAAAAGTGTCAAATTTATTAATTTATTTGTAATTATAATATTCAAATATTTTTTTTAAGTTTCTTATATATATCTTGATTTTAAATAAAATTTGTGTTTTTTTAATTTTAAATTTTTTTTAATTATCTACCCGCAATCGCAAACGCTGGAAGGAGCTTTTAATTTTAAGAGACAAAAAGTGGTTCGAAGCGGTAGAAAGCGTTTTGCGTGATTGTTATCAAACGCCAACAACCGCTACCACTCGCAAAAGCTACGTTTGCGGGATTTTTAAATAGGTATTAAAAATCCTGCAACTATCATTGGTTCTCAAGTCTCAACCATCTTGCTTCCCTACAACATCAAAACAAATTTACATCAAATCTAATAACTGAATGCAAAATTATCATCATCATAGATCACATGCCATATATGAATCATTGAGTTTTGGAATTGAATTAAAAAAAACTACATGCTATTTAGCTCTGCTGTTTTCTCTCCTTGATTTTCTTCTCCTCACCCTCTTCTAAAAGCTGCGGAAAACAAAACCTAACTAGTGGTGGTGTTGGCTTTTGGAAATAGTGTTGCTCATGACTTTGACCTTTGCTTATTTGGGGAAGCAATACCTCTATTGAAACTCGGAAATAACCCTCTTTTCCCACCTTTGTAGTACCATGTGATGACCTCACCCACAACAAACTCTATCCGTTTTCAATTCCCGCTCCCGTCACAGATACGACATGCATGCCCATGAACATCGAGTTTTTATACATGGGACCTCGGTAAATCCCCTATTATTACAGACCATTCAAGAAAACAGTGTTACTTTCATCTTTTTACTAAACAGAAGAAATCTGCATCCAGTAAAAACTCTATAAATTAATAATAGTGAGACTTCAAAAATCTATTAACTTATACAGTTATTAATTTATAGAAATATTTTTTTGGTTTGAACTCTTAATGATCATTAAGAGACAATAGCAAATTATTTTCAACAGTGCAAACTTTGTCAGCAGATCTCGCATCAATGAATTTAGAAGATGAACCAAACAATATTTATAAACATAAAGTTGTGATTAATAATTTCAATTATAAAAAAAAATAGATATTTTTCCATGAACAGATGGGAAAACAGGTTATATAATCCTCGAAATTAATAGCTGGGACAACTAAATCGAGCTTCCCCTAAACCGGAAATGTTAAGATAGTTTACTCGTTTTTAACTTTTTATCAGTTTATGTTGGCAAAGGAGTCCTTGATTAATTCGTTGCTCACGGGAAATATGACGAGAGACCTGCGAAAAAAAGAATTAATCTACATTACTTCATCCGAGTTATAATTATTTAAGTTAGCGGCCAAAGGCAAACTCCTTGATTAAACTCTATCCGTTTCAATTACCGAGTTAGAGCAAAGTATATTGATAAGTCAGTTTCCTAACATTTGCTCTGCCACTGCTTAGCGAATACTGATCAAAACTCGACGTAAAAAATAATAATAACAATCATTTTAATAAATAATAAATATATCTGACATTTTTTTTTTAAATGTATCTGACATTATGATGAAGTAGATTAACATACTGCTTGTATTAGAATCAAGGTAAAATATATATAGTAAGATATAGAAATACAGACACGCAACATATCAACATAAAGTAATAAATACATAGTGATAAATTGATAATCAATCTGAAGCATCTTTTGTCATTTCATGTTAATTTTTTTTTCTTTTAACTAAAAGAAAAACTAAAGTAAAATATGTAGAGAGAGGTTGAAACTTTCCTGAACGAACGAATCAAACAAAGGAGTTAGGAATTTTGCCATAAAGAGACCTAAAAGTGTAATCGATGCAATACCAAAACTAAAACCAGAGACTTGAAATATATGTCATATCATCAACTTGCTTTTAAAATTTATAAAATATATGCAAAATTCATTAAGGTTCATTTAAAATTTACAGTAACAAATTTATAAATTAATAATGTTAGTATTATGATATTTTATTAATTTATGAAAAAATCCTAAAATAACATCAAACAAGTTTTGGCATAAAGCATTAAGGTTGACTTTGCTATAATCCTTATTCCTTCTGAACTATTGACATCATCGCTAAATTGCGTTCGTTTACAAACAAATATCATAAAAGTTCAAATTTTTCAAAATCTTCCAAACAACTATAACAACCTAATAACTCGTTTTCCCGTTTTCTCAAAATCATTTTGAGCTGCTATGTCAATCTATGGCTAGGGAGTTTGCCTTTGGCCGCTAACTTAAATAATTATAAATCCAAAACTTCTGAATATACCGAAGAGCATAAACTTGAAAGCTTAACTGAAGCTTTCAAATCTCCAGACCGGTTTAGACCAAACCAGAATAGCCGAATCGTTGTGTGTAATTTACTAATTGCTATGTTCAAATATGTACTTTCTCAAGATAATTTGCTAGTTTACAATTTTAGAACCGAGTTTCGAGTTTGGTTTTCATTAATTTATCAGTATAACTCCTTTTGAAGGCACGCATAGACACATATTGTTCCAAAATGAATTTAGTAAAGATCATTCCTTTACTGGAGTTCTCCAACAATTAATTTTTTTTTTTTTTTTGGGTATCTGTGAGTCATTGCAGAAGAACATCTTAACTCATTTGAACCAATAACGTATATGTACAAATTAAATCAAAATTCTCTTGTGATCAAGATACTTAAATACAAAAGAGTTGGTCGAAAAATGTTAAAACGGCTAAACTTTGGTGGCAGCTAAGTTCCAAACACGCAGCTTCCCACTCTTGTCTCCACTGAATAACAACCCTTCAGGACCAATTGTGATTGTGCCGATCGTGTGCGTCGAGAACATCTTTCCTCTTTCTTCAAAACTGTGAATAACCCCAAAAAAAGACAGAATGAATGAGTAAATGGTTAAGATTAGATTAGAATATAATTAGAGAGACTCTAGGGCTAAGCTTCACTTACAATGGTAGATCGACAATGCTGACTGTTCCGTTTTGGTAAGAGCAGAACATGATCGGTTTGCCCTCTACGTCGTGCATCCCACAAAGAGCATGAACACTGTTTCAAACCACAAAGAAAACAATCGGAAATGCTTTTTTTTGTTAAAACCAAGTATTGTTGTTGTGATGAGGAGAATGGGGCTAAAGTGTAAACAAAACTCACTTGTTCTTGTCTGCGCGTATTAGTAACTTTCAAGCTGCCATTATCAGAACAAGCCCAGACTTTTATGGTTCCATCCAAGGAGGAAGACAACAGAAACTGATCCCAACATAAGAGAGACGTGACAGTGTCGGTATGTTGCCTCAGGGTCATTGTACATTCAAGTGTGTTGAGATCCCACACCTTTATTGTTTTATCCACAGAACCAGAGTATAGTCGCTGTCCTCCAACAATAAAACATGTGACTTGACCACTATGATGTCCCTCGAGAGATGTGAGGTATGTGAAAGGATCAGACTCAATGTCAGTTGCTTTCCAGACAGATATGCTACCAGACTGCAATTCCAACAAAACCCAAAAGGAACCTAGTTAAAATCCAACAAGGAAGCAGAGAACTAACAACAAGTAGAAAAGCAAGAGAGAGAGGAAGTTAAAATGCTTACACTTGTCCCAGCAAAAAGCATTCCATTTCCAACAGTGATAGCATGAACCTGACCAACCACTCCGTTAAGATGCAAATCTTTACTGGTTTGGACGTTGAAAGCCTGAAGGATTGTATATAAACAAAAACTATGAGACCAGAGCCAACACAACAAATCCCACTCATGAGGATAACTGCAAATGTATTTGAGTTAAGAGAGGCCCTAAACTAACCTTTACAGCATTTGGCAAGCCAAGGAAAACCCATGGCCCTTCACTAATTAGAGATCCTGCTTCTGCCTGGAGGTTGATTGTATGAACACACTGACCAGTATGGCAGTCCCATATTCGCAATGTACCTTCGCTACTGGCTGAAAAGAGTTTATCTGAACCCAGAGGAAGTGCAATCCCATTTAGATCCTATAGGTAACAATATTTAAATGTTAGCAAAAAACGTTTTTCCATTTAGCCAATAGCCAAAGAGTAAACATAAATTAAAAAAGGAAAAGTACCTTCTTGTGTCCTTCAAGAGAAGCTACCATGGCCAATCCAGGGAAGCGAGACCAAGAGTGCAAGAACGGGCATTGATCACCCTTCTTGCAGTTTCCAGCTTTCCAATACTTACACACACAATCCTTAGACTTGGGACTGCTGTTATCTCTCGACCCCCAACCTCTGGTCTCTGAAACAGATGAGCTTCTTGGCCCATACGCAGCATTCTTCATTGGCTGATTCGACACACCATATCCAGTGCCTGAAACTGGCGATTTCACTGACCCATAGGTGTAATCATTCTTCCTTGCCATGTTGCCTTGTGATGCCGTCCAAACTAGATTCCTCGACCACTTATTTGGACCTTTGTTCATTCTACTGTCATAAGGAGCATAGGGTCTTCTCGGAACTATATCTGCTGCAAAATCTTGTTGTCTTTCCACTCCGAAATTCCTTCCGTTTGAGTATCTCCTTGGCGCCTTATGATTCATACTATAAACATTGAGAAAAACACTAACTTTAGCAGACTGAACTACAGATTCGAGCGTTGTTGCTTCATCCATGATGATCCACAGAAACTCTCAGGAGTAAGAAGAGAACCAAAAGCTCCAATCCTCTGATGCCCAAGTTCACGTTAAAAATCCAAGAGCACCAATTAAATCTAATCTCCATTCAGAATCCTAATCTAATGTCACTAATTACCGAAATATTCCTTCGATTCCAGAAAAATCAATGCTCCGAGTTTCCAATAGCAGCTAGAAAATCGTCACCCGTAAAATCCAGACGATTCG
Source organism: Alliaria petiolata (assembly GCA_020283515.1). Lineage (NCBI taxonomy): Eukaryota > Viridiplantae > Streptophyta > Magnoliopsida > Brassicales > Brassicaceae > Alliaria > Alliaria petiolata. The sequence goes on from JAHZTW010000001.1 coordinate 184,056,165, forward strand.
ATGATTTTCATTACCGCGAGCGTGCATACGTATAAAACCCTAACTATAACAAAAAGTAAACCTAAGAAGCAGATCAACTTGATTCCATCATCCTTATCGGTGAAACCCTAGCTTCCTGGGTAATCGATGCAAAATAGGACGACGAAGATCGAGAAGAAGCAGAAACCCTAAGTGAAAGAACGAAGAAATCATCATAATCGCGGAGATCCGTAGTCGAAGTAGAAGCAAACCTGAGAGATCAAACGAAATGTAGGATCTAGATCTTCCGCTTTTCAACTCTAGAGAGGAAAGAAAAAAAGGAGATTTTTGACGAGGAGAAAGAAAAAGGAACGGCTCGAGTATGTTAGCTCTTGCCTTGCCGGGGAAAGGTTTATTTATAGACGAGTTTGGAGGTGTGAATTTTATATTGGGCCCCTGCTTAGGCCCGTCATTAAGTGGGCCAATTAAATGCTATGTACAGTACTTTAGGCTGCCATTAAGTGGGCCACAAACAAGTAGTTATTTATTTTAGGGTTTTTAATGATAAAACCCCTCAACTAAAGATCCTTCGGGTAAAAACTCCCGAACTAAAAATTTAATGTCGAAACCCCCAAAGTTATTGTCTGTTAATGTTTTAGCCCCTCCGTCTACAGTCTGTCTCTTATACACATCTAGATGTGTATAAGAGACATTCCTTGGCATGTTGCCTTGTGATGCCGTCCAAACTAGATTCCTCGACCACTCATTTGGACCTTTGTTCATTCTACTGTCATAAGGAGCATAGGGTCTTCTCGGAACTATATCTGCTGCAAAATCTTGTTGTCTCTCCCCTCCGAAATTCCTTCCGTTTGAGTATCTCCTTGGCGCCTTATGATTCATACTATAAACATTGAGAAAAACACTAACTTTAGCAGACTGAAGTACAGATTCGAGCGTTGTTGCTTCATCCATGATGATCCACAGAAACTCTCAGGAGTAAGAAGAGAACCAAAAGCTCCAATCCTCTGACACCCAAGTTCACGTCTGCGGATAAACCAATTAAATCTAATCTCCATTCAGAATCCTAATCTAATGCCACTAATTACCAAAATATTCCTTCGATTCCAGAAAAATCAATGTTCCGAGTTTCCAATAGCAGCTTGAAAATCGCCACAAGTAAAATCGCCAGACGATTCGATGATTTTCATTACCGCGGGCGTGCATACGTATAAAACCCTAACTATAACAAAAAAGTAAACCTAAGAAGCAGATCAACTTGATTCCATCATCCTTATCGGTGAAACCCTAGCTTCCTGGGTAATCGATGCAAAATAGGACGACGAAGATCGAGAAGAAGCAGAAACCCTAAGTGAAAGAACGAAGAAATCATCATAATCGCGGAGATCCGTAGTCGAAGTAGAAGCAAACCTGAGAGATCAAACGAAATGTAGGATCTAGATCTTCCGCTTTTCAACTCTAGAGAGGAAAGAAAAAAAGGAGATTTTTGACGAGGAGAAAGAAAAAGGAACGGCTCGAGTATGTTAGCTCTTGCCTTGCCGGGGAAAGGTTTATTTATAGACGAGTTTGGAGGTGTGAATTTTATATTGGGCCCCTGCTTAGGCCCGTCATTAAGTGGGCCAATTAAATGCTATGTACAGTACTTTAGGCTGCCATTAAGTGGGCCACAAACAAGTAGTTATTTATTTTAGGGTTTTTAATGATAAAACCCCTCAACTAAAGATCCTTCGGGTAAAAACTCCCGAACTAAAAATTTAATGTCGAAACCCCCAAAGTTATTGTCTGTTAATGTTTTAGCCCCTCCGTCTACAGTGTCGTTAAATCAAAACGCTCCGTTTTAATTTCTCAAAAAACAACACGACAAATGCTCTAAACGACACAATATTTTAACTAAAACAGCAAGATGTTGGTAAACTCGACTTCAAACCCAGTTAAATCCCCAAATTCATTTAAAAATCCCCAATCTCTCATTTAGCAACCTAAAGTGACGAACCCCAACTTCATAAATTTGGGGTTTTTGAAGTTTTATTGTTTAGATACTCGATTGGGAAAGATTCAGAGTGATTTCCTGGGTGAATTAGAACAAAATTGAAAGATTACTCAGAAAATTGAGAGATAAGCGGACGAAGGGTTTCTGAATTTCGTGATTTTAAATTGTGAAGTTGTTTGTATAGATTGGATGCTTGTGGAGTTTGAAAGATGTTCAGGTAACTGTGTTTACTCTTTCAATTTCGATTTCAAAGCTTTGCTTTTGAGTTTTTGTATTCGTTTTCTTACCAAAGAAATCGGCCAATGTCTTTATGCATAGGATGATTTTCTTACGATTACATGACGGAGGGTAGGGGGCAGGAGATGGGTCATACAATGGTGGCGAAATCAGACGTTGCAGAGTTGATTTAGAAAATCCGAGTTTAACAACCGGGCACAACAAACGCAAATGTAATTTCGACCCGGTGCTTAAGCCACCCAATCTGCCTCGCGGAAGACCGTCAAAGAGACAAAAGACAATGGATGAACTAGGATAATCTGAAGATTGATGAAGCTATTTTAGGATTTTGATGTTGCAACTCGGAATTATCTCCTCCATGTTAGGATTTTGATGCTTTTCTTTTGGGTTTTTTATGTTGTAACTTTCACTTTGGTTTGAAAAACATTCTCTGTTTTAGATTTTTAATGAATAGGATGTTTAAGTTTGGTGTCTATAATTTGGTCTCTGTTTTAAAAGCTCAGACTCTGGTTTCAGAAGAAGCTCTAGAGATTTATAAACTTTTTCAAAATTTATGAAATTCGCAACTCATCTTTGTTTCTCTCGTCTTCTTCGTTGCTCTCATAATATGTTTCTTTATAGATTCTGTATTTCTGTTAATTCACAACTCAGTTTCGAGGTTTCTTCATTTTTCCTCGCTTTACCTTCTGATTTTAGATCCTGGTTTTTTTTTCCCAGCAAAATTGCTATCTCGCTGAACTTTCGGCTCCCAATTTAATTTGATATGTGACATTGAATAAAAGCAGGTTCTAGTCGATTCTTGACATTTCTACTTTCGTTTGCATAGTTTACCTTTTTTCAGCAAAATTACTCTTTTTGTTTAATCAACATAATTATTCTTTTAATAGGCATAAACAAATGTGAAACAGGTATGAAGGGGTTTTTCGTAGATGTCTGTGTCGTTTTTTAGCAAAATCAAAACGACGCGTTTTGACTTAACGATGATTAATTAAATTTTGACGACACTATTAACGAAGGGATTTATACGTTAAAGAAAAGTTACTTGAGGGGTTTCGACATTAAATCTTTAGTTCATGGTTTTTTACCCGAACCATCTTTAGTCGAGGGGTTTTTGCATTAAAAACCCTTTATTTTATTTGTAAATTTTATTATAATCACAAAAAATTGTTTTAATCACGATTTGAAAATGAAATATCGAATTGAAAAGTTGCGTAGTGAAATGCTAAAGGAATATTTAAAGGGATTAATGAGAATATCGTTTATGTTTTTGTCTTGTTTTCCTTAAAAAATACTAGTTTTCTTTCCCCCAAGCATATTTTTTAAGTTAAAACTAAAAAAAGGAAGCAAATTAGCAAAATTTTGAAAATCAGATAGTTAACATTTTTTCAAGAATAATTTGAGTAAGCAAGAAGAAGAGCTTCATAAATCATACTAGAAGACAATAATATCAAAGGCACAAGAAGCTTGTGTAGGTTGTTTAGAACAAAGACATACAAAGGGGAGAAAACAACATAAGGTATTAAAGTTTATCATACAAGTATAAAGAGTACACATTTTCACCCGGAAACTTGGCTAAGCAGACACCGCAGCAGCAGAACTTAAAGTCATGAATCTAAAGCTTAGACACACTATTTCCTGTTCTTCAGATTCATCCAAAATGTCTATATGTACACTATATTTAACCTGCAAACGTTAAAAGAACGATTAAAAAATGAAAAAAAAAAATGGTTAAAAACGGCAACCAAATGGTGGTTTGATAGGAAAGAAAACAACAGTGTTGATGAATATATATTTTGCCAGCATATCCTTGGGTTAAATCACAATTAAAATGTTTCATTTTTCTTTTGTTAGTTTACAATGTATTGAACCAAATATAAATATTTAGAAGAATTTGAGTTTTTAATGAATTTTTTAAATGATTTTGGATAATTAGAAAAGTTGTTATGATTTGTTATTAAAAAATTTTGCAATCTTATTTAAAATTATAAGATTTAGATCTTAGCAAAATACCTTGAGAACACTGAATCCGAATGTATATTTTCAAATCAGTATTTTAATAGCACTGGATTTTAAAAGACTTTTTAAAAATAATATTTGAATAACATAACATTTTTTTTATCAACGTTTTTTTTTAGAGAATGTAATTTTAACAATTACGAGAAAAAGAAGAAAAAAAACAATATAAGAAACGTACCGGTGAATTTGGAGGAAACAGTTTAGGAAAAGGAAGCTCAAAGGCCCCAGGTGCGACAGGGCATGCCATAAATTGACAGGTGTCGTATTGTCTATCCAAGATTTTAATCAGGCCAATTTTAATATTCACATTCATGAATCCTCCGGTAAGTCTTTTACCTGTTCACACAAAAGAAAAATATTGGAAAAACTTGGATAAAAATAAATAAAGCAAATTGGTGAAGGGAATCAATTGTAGGTACTTGTAGAACCGGTTATCTTAAAACTTGCACTGTCCGTATCCCCATATATCTCCACACCAGTGACTTCAATAGGAGAACCTTGAGGAACTAATTAAAATAGTCACAAAGATTAAGGCCATAAGATTTCAAAGTTGAAATTTTGTTGAAAAGTTGTACATATGAAGCTTTCAACTCCTAATATTACTTTAATCTTACAAGTAATCCCCAAGAACATATATAGTAACAAGAAAAAGAACAAAGTTAGTAGCAAACCGCAGTCTTCGTAAGGGATGGCTCGCAAAGTAGGTAAGAAGAAGAGTGATAGGAGGAGAAGAAGCATAGGTTTAGCCATGGCGTAGCACTCAAAGATCTTTAAAAGAAGATAATAGTTTTCTGTTTGGTTTCACGAACAAGTTTTTAACACTAGTTGTTGTTATATAGTGTCTCTATCCACATGGCCTGCCTAATATTATGGTCATATATATTACAATATTTTGCTATATTTATGGATCGGGCCAATATTTTACTGTAATCTCCAAATAAGCTGTATGCAATAGCTTTTGAGAGCAATATCTTCGGTTTTGACGATTGATAGTGAAATGAAATCGTGTTTTACTTTTAATATGCGAAGATATAATATTGTTACTGATATTTTTACGATCGTCATATATAACTACTTTCCCAACAAAACCAACAAAATTATCATTTGTGGATCGTCAGCGCATTACCTGCAATAACTTAATATACATATTATAATATTTTGCTAAATTAGTGGATCGGTTCAAAAGCGATAACCTTAAACATTATTATTCTCCCACGTTATACGCGAGAATCTGTTTTGATCATAATATTTTGCTAAACGTTATTAAATGGTATCCCCCCTATATTAGTCTCCCACGCTATACGCGAGAATCTTAAAATATGAATTTAAATTATTTAATCGTTGTTTTCTTCTACGGCAGAGATCTAGTCGTCAGTTTTTCATCCACAAAGCCTCCGATTGCTTTAGAAAAAGAGACCCTCTTGTTCATTTAAATGTTAACTTTCTCGGGTCGGATTTTGGTCTCAGTCCGGTCGGGTTTCGGATTGTGGGTACTACAAGAAAACCTACCATTTTCTGACAACCATACTGTTTTTAACGTTTTTTTATATATAGAAATTTTCTGGTCCCAAGCATATTTTGAAAGTTAAAATAATATTAAAAAAAACAAATTAGCAAAATTTTAAAAATCATTAAAGTAACATTTTTTCAAGAATAGTTTGCTCTTTTTTTTTTTTTTGACTAGACACTAGATGTAGTTGTATGTCTTTGTTCTAAACAACCTACACAAGCTTCTTGTGCCTTTGATATTTTTTCCTTCTCTCTTATGATTTCATAATTCAATCACCTTATTCAAAAAGAAGCTTGTGTAAATTCACGAAAAAATGAACGTTACTACAACCCAATTTATCAACATTAATCCCCAAGTAACACAATTGTACACTTATTTCAAGAGGAAGATGTTCACACTCTGTACTTGAGAGTCAACATTTACGAGAACGATTTAGGATAAGTACGACCACGAGAGTACAGAAGTTGTACAAAAATGTTCTTGTTCAATCTTTAACAAGGTACGAACACGATTTACAGAAACAGAGAGTGGAGAATCACTGAATCACGTAAGAGATTGAAGAAAAAAACAGAGACTGAATAGAGAGTCAACATTTACGAGAAAGCTTTAAGATAAGTACGAACAAGAGAGTAGAAAAGTTGAACGAAAATGTTCTTGTTTAATCTTTAACTGCACTTAGCAAAGAAAAAACAAACTTTAACTGCGTGCGTATAGCAGAAGAAGCGACTATAACAAAACTAATCCGAAAATACCGTACTGCCTTTCGTTTGCAACAACATAAACAGATTCAAAGTTCAAAAAAAAAAAAAAAAAAAACATAAACAAACTCACGTGACTCTCAAGTAATTCATTCAAGAGAAACCGAGACTCTATTATATATATTTACTCTTTGTAGTTGTCTCTATATTTTAATATCACTGCTAATAGTTTTATTCTAACGATTTTAATAAATGTAAAGCGAGTGGAGAAGCAACATTTTACTAACAAGATGAGAATCAACATTTTAGGACGGAGTGTATGAACAAATGTATGAACTTTTTTTCTTTTTCTTGAAGGTAAATGTTAATAAAATCAACTTTTATAAACAAGATTGAAAAAGAAAAAGAAAAAGAAAAAAAGACAGAGTGTATGAACGAATGTATGAACTTTTATTAACATTTACCTTCAAGAATAACACAGTTACACTCTTCTTGCACACACAACTTGAAGAATCCATTGTATGAATATGTTGTTCAAATAACCCTTGTTGCAAAAAAAAAAAAAAAGAAAAAAAAGAAATTGAATATCTTGTTCAATCTCTATCTTGACGTAAGAAGAATGCGTTTCTACTCTTTTTTTGTAATTTTTTTTAATATTACAAGGTACGAACAAAGAGAGTAGAGATGTTGAACGAAGCTGTTCTTGGTTCAATCTTTAACTTTAACTGCGTGCGTATAACAAACGGAAGAAAGCGACTATAACAGAAATAATAATAAAAAGACCATACTGCCCTCGTTTCTACTCTTTTTTTTTGCAAGATTTTGATCTTAATGCTTCATGCATTTTAAATCATTCAGGAATTTTCATATATATATCATTATCAAGTGATCCATATAGATACGCTGTCACAACATCCATAAGATACATGTCTAGATTTTTAGATGCCGCTAGACTCATTAAAAATCTGAATGTGATTGCATCCATTACCGGAGAATATGTTTCCTCATAATCAATTTCTGTTCTTTGAGAAAATCCTTGTGCCACAAGGCGGGCTTTATATTTTGTGACCTCATTTTTCTCATTTTTATTTCTTATCTATATGCCCTAACTATAACAAAAAAAAATCTAGACATGTATCTTATGGATCTTGTGACAGCGTATCTATATGGATCACTTGATAATGATATATATATATATGAAAATCCTTGAATGATTTAAAATGCATGAAGCATTAAGATCAAACTCTAAAGAGATATGTGCGATCAAGTTTCAACTATCACTTTACGGATTAAAACAATCTGGGCGCATGTGTTATAATTGCTTAAGTGAATATTTGTTGAGAAAACGTTATGCCAATAATGTGATATGCCCTTGTGTTTTTATTAAAAAATCTTTATTTGGGTTTGTGATCATTGATGTTTATGTTGATGACCTAAACATAATCGGAACTCAAAAAGAGATTAATGATGCAAGAACTCATATGAAAGAAGAGTTCGAAACAAAATTTTGTCATGGACACCAGATTGAGCATCTCCGAAATAGAATATTTGTTCATCAATCAAATTATACAAAAAGGATCTTAGAACGCTTTAATATGGATAAAGCGGCTTCTTTGAGTACTCTGATGGTCAATAGATCGCTTGATGTTGATAAAGATCCGTTTCGACCTTATGAGTATAACAAATAAATATTAGGTCCTGAAGTACCTTATATGAGCGATATCGGTGGGCTTATGTATCTTGCAAATTGTACTCGACCAGATATAGCTTTTGCTACTAATCTAATTGCAAGATATAGCTCATCCCCCACTCGCAGACATTGGAACGGAATAAAACATAGTTTCCATTATCTACAAGGTACGATTAATTTTGGATTATTTTATTTTAAAAACTTCGAGGTTGGTCTGGTTGGTTTCGCAGATGCAAGATATTTATCAGATCCGCATAATGCTCGATCGCAAACCAGATATGTTTTCATAATTGGTGAAACTGCGATCTCATGGCGTTGCCAAAAGCAAACTTTGGTTGCAATTTCTTCAAATTATGCAGAAACTATTGTGTTACATAAAGCTTGTAGAGAATAAGTATGGCTCAGATCTATGATTCATCATATACAAGAAACAAGCGGAATAGAGACAAAAAAAGAACTAACAAAAGTGTTTGAAGATAATGATACATGTGTCGCACAGTTCAAAGAAGATTATATCAAAAACGATCGAACGAAACATATACCTCCAAGATTTCATTTAAAATTTTACTTTCTCGAGTAAGATTTTGGTCTCAGTCAGGTCAGGTTTCAGATTGTGGGTAAATCACCGTTTCACTACACGAAAACCTCCCATTTTCATACTGGTTTTTTAACATTTTTTTTTTTATATATATATATATAGAAATTTCTTGTCCCAAGCATATTTTGAAAGTTAGAACCCAAAAAAAAAAAAATTAGCAAAAATTTTAAAATCATAAAGTAACATTTTTTCAAGAATAATTTGAGTAAGCAAGAAAAGCTTCATGAATCATAATAAGAGAGAAGGAAAAAAAATATCAAAGGCACAAGAAGCTTGTGTAGGTTGTTTAGAACAAAGACATATAACTACATCTAGAGTCTAGTCATAATTTAGGCTGTTACGGCACCAACGTCCGTGTTTTTGGCTAGAACCGGTCACAGTGCCGAAGTAATGGTGACTACTGGTTTTACTCGTCAGTGCCGAAGTAACGATCACCAAACTCGCCCAAACCCGGTATAACACGGAACTCTTGGTTCAGACACTGGTCTATCTCAGACGTCACTATCTTCAATGCCGGAAAACGTTTGCAGACACAGTGGATTCCCTCCGGCGCCTGTCAGAAAGCAAAGATTATAACTAGCGCAGAGAGAGAGAAACAGAGAAGCAGAGAGAGCGAGATAGATTTAGCTTCTACACTCACCGAGATAAGGTTGAGGAATATAATGTGAGATTCAGGAACTCCTTTCTGTATGAGTAGTTCGATGGCTTGATTAGCAGAGTTACCTTCAAGAACAAGCAACAGTCATGAAGATAGGGTTTAGAGGAACAAAAATCCATCGAAAAGGGATTAAAGCCGAATAAGCAACGTAAAGAGATCAGAGTACCCGTAGCTAAGACAGGGTCTAGAAGAAGGACATGGCGTTCAGAGATGTCGTGTGGAAGCTTCTCATATATAAGCTGATTCACATGAGAAGAGAAACTTTAAAATTCGAGCTAATATACTGCTTTAAAAAAAGAGCAAAGTATTTATTAGCAGACCTGTTTTCCATTGTCGCCATCACGGTGGATGAGAATCTTCCCTATCTTAATTCCTTTGCAGCAAGCGCGTAATGCATTTTCCATGCTTTCTCCACTAAGAAAACATACAAAACAGAAAACTTTTAGGCAAGATAAACTAATCATATATGCCTCCAAGATGTAAAACAGTTGGAAGAATAAACATCTTATAAAACTTAACCAAATACAATACCTTTCAAGGCTCACCTTCGAATAATTGAGACCCCACAAAGTTTCTTGCAGAAATCAACCCCGGTATAGACAGCTCCTGGCGTGGAAAAGATAAGAAGTTTAAACCACTTGAATAAGCCAACTCTAACTAATCTGTGTGGTATCGATATAGGCGACACTAAATTGTTTCACGAGACATGAGGTTTTCATTTCGATTTTGACAAGGCACAAACAATTTTTATAGGTCCATGTGACGGAAACATACGTCTAGTGACCTAGTTGGTTGCATATTTTAGACACAACGGCTTTATATAAGAAAGTATATAAAGTATTGTTACAGCTCACGCATTCTCCTCTCATACCTGTTGGAGTAACTACTTGTTTCTCAGTGAACGGCAAATGACCAAGACCATGCTCCACGACCTGAAATAAAACCAATAATAGTTAAAATAAGAAAGCCTGAAAGCTGAGTGACGTTGGAAGAGAAGACATGAGGCAGAGAAATACCAGACGAATGAGTCGATCTGAATAAAACACAAAGTCATGCTTTGATATGTCCTTCTCTCGAATAAGTGTATGCATGCCTCTTATCTGCGATCAAGATTTTATAGTGAGACCAATGATACAAGCACTTACTGTCTAAATCAAGCATCAAAGAGGGCAAGAGAGAGAAAATACCTGAAATGTTGATTGGATCACGTAAACATTTGGGTAGATTTTGCAGAGATCATGCTGCCCAAGTTTTGTGTGGATATGTTGCGTAATCAAATCAACTGCAACGTGATTATCACCCCCTCGAGGAATGATAACGTCAGCATATTTCTTAGAGGGAAGCACAAAGTCATCAAATGCCGGCTTCACAAACTTTGCATACTGTAAATGAACATAACATCCTCAGATAAATAAAGCGTTTTGCAAATAGCAGGAAGAAGAAACCAGAGTAGAGACACAATGAGATGTTTGCGAGAGTATAATTGCTATGTGTTGTTCGTTCCAGATCTCGTATCCACACAGGACATTATCAAGCCACCTAACTACGATAGATGAAACAGTGCTAACCAATTCTACATCATAAATTGAAAGGAGGACTAACCTGTTCGAGCACAGAATTGACATCTCTGCCCCTCTCAACTGTGTCCCGCCGGATTCTGCGAGCAAGCCTCACATCAGCATCTGAAACCATTTAATAGATTAAGATGAGGATTAGAGAGATGTGAAATAGGATCCAATTTGGCTAATTAAATAGCTGCAAAATGCATTCAGTCTATCTTCAGTGGTTAACAGATTATATAAATGGAAAAAGTGAGAAAACCCATGAAGGCATCAGCTACAGAACAGGAAATGGACAAATATCATTTGAAGTTACACAGAACTAATAAGGTTAACTAAAAACTGAAAAACGATGAGTAGCACAAGACACACGCATGCTTTGGGGAAATGAAAAAAGACATTGCAGCTGATAACACTAGAGGTAAGGTTGCTCGATACCTGTGTCAACGAAGATCTTCATATTCATCAGATTCCGAACTCGTGAGTCATGGAAAACTAGAATCCCTTCCAAAATTATAACATCAGAAGCATTGACCTGATAAAGGGTCGCAACTGATATTAATTTTATAAATCAACACAATTCTCATCAACTGCAAGCCAGAAATAAACTCATTCTTTCTAATGAAGAAAGATATGATCACAACTTCGAATATGGAATTCAAAGGGAACCAATATATGCTAATATGCTCGTTAAGTTCAAATAGGAACACATGTAAAGCCACTATTAAGAACATTCAAATCAAATGAACACAGTAACGGTCTTGTACAGATGAGTATGCACCTGGCGGAAAGTATCAGATCTACGTTGATGAGTCTTAAAGTCGTAGATTGGAATTTGATAGGGTTGCCCGCTCTTGAGAGTCTCAGCACAATGCAAAAGCTGCTCAGTGTCAAAGGCATCTTCAAAAGAAAGAAAAACAGAAGGTGGAGAATTAACCAAATGTTGTCATGAGCTGAGCTTCATTGGTCTGAAACCAAACAAGCAGCGAGAGAGTTCAAGGAGAATCCATTAAGATAGTTTACCAGGATGATCAAAGTTGTACTCTTGCACACGCTGCAACTCTTCAGATGTCAAACCACGGTAAAAGGAATCCTAATGAACAAAGAAAAGCATCGATTAAAAACGTTATATGATGCTAATCTCAGCCAATCAATACAACAGAGAGTGGGACATGAGAACTGAGAAAAGATTGGACCAAACCTGATTAACTAGAACAACACGGTGATCATGAAGTTGCTGGATTATCATGTCGCAGACTGTTGTCTTGCCAGAAGCCGTACCACCAGAAACCCCTATACAATCAAAGAGCAAAATCAAACAAAACGAATGCCATGGAAACTGATATTCATGCAGACATCGCTAATCATATACAATTGAAACCAGATTAGTCAGCATAGTCAGATGTTCTATCACCCAAACCCTAGGATGAAACGAAAACAATGCAGCAGAAACTCCAGGGAGCACCATAGATCTCAAAACCAAGAGACGAAACCCAATTATCCAAATTTGGTAAACCCAAAACATGAGGAAAACAATTATTAAGTAACGAAAAGAGCTAGAACGAAAAGGGGAATTGAGAATCACCGATAACGAAGGGCTGTTTGGGAGATTCGGGATCGGAGAAAGCGGGAGAGGAAGAGGAGGAAACAGCCGATCGGAGGTGAGAAGGAGAAGAGACGGAGGAATTGGGCGGAGAAGAAGAGAGAAGGCCGTCGAAGCGAAGGCCGGAGAAGTGAGGCCCCGATGCCTTCTCCATCGCGTAGTCTATCGACGAAGAATCCTCCGGCATTGAATTCCGATGAATCGGTGGTTGCAGAATTTGTTTTTTCTTTTGTAATTTCCCGGCGAGGAATCAAGCGCCGTCGAATCGGAAACAAAAAAAAAAGCTCCGTAGTGAAGACTGACGACGAGTGACAACGATTCTGTTCAACGCAAGTGAACCCTTTGTCTCATCTCACTTCCCTTGCTTCTTTTTTATTTGTTTTGGACTGACACGCCAAATAATGTATTAAATTGATATTATATTATTATTTTCTATAAAAAAAAATTGATGGTCAAAATATTTAAATAAATTAAATTTAAACTTGTTGATAATTTGATACGTACTCCACCAATATTTTTATGATGATAATTAATTTAATCAAGTAAGAAATGAAACAAAGGAGATTTTACATTTAGATATAGTAGAAACTTTTTTAAAAAAAGAATACTAAAAGAGATAAAACAAATGAATGGCATATGAAATTTTTGAAATAAAAAAGTAATGGGCATAAGAAAAGAAAAAAAAAAAAGAATAAGGGATATTCCATTTTGTACCAATCAAGAAAGTCCCACTTGTGATACCAAAGAGTCCAAAAAGTACATAAACTTTTTGGGTATTTTGTAGTATTGTCACTACTACCCTTTAATTTTTGGATTTCATCAATGTTTTCAGATATTTTTATGTTTTTGATGAGGGACTTAATTATATAACTTTTATAAGTGAACATTCAAAAAAGTTGATATTAAGATCGGTCTTATATAATTTTCCCAAAATCTATGAATTCTCTGATTGAATTTGACATGTGATCATGAAGCCTTTGATACTAATGTACGAACGCAGAACATGTAAGTTACTTCCAACTTCACTAGCAAATGATCCAAAAACCTAGCAATTAATGAATCAAATCGTACAAAAGGCTACTTTTTCTCTAAATCATTGTCTTGTGTTATTATTCATCATCATTGCAAATCAGCAAAGTATATAGTTTTTCAGATATTGATAGCAAAAAGATCCAAATTTCATTTCAATTTCATTTCACATGAGTTTTCTTCTTCTTCTTCCTCTTTCTCTTCTCCATTAAACTTCCTTTGAAAGATGAAAATCTAGGAAGACAACGATGATGGTAACTCAAAGATTTAAGATTCTTCATCTCCTTTTCAGAATTCTCAATGACCTCGAGCTCACCAGAGTTGTCAACGGATGATTTTTTACTCTCTTCGCTTTGATTATTCTCTGACGGCTCTTCCAAAATCTCCTCTCGTTCTTCTCTTATACTGTCTCTAAAAAGCTCGCCTAGTTTCTTCCTCCGCGGTGGTGGAAGCTGCGAAAACGATACTCGAGGCTTCTCTTCTTCGAATAAAGGGTTGTGGAAACGAGGAAGCCTATCCGAGAAACTGCTCTTTGGAGTGTTTCCACGTGATGGAGTGAACTCTGCACAATCAACAACTCTCAAATCTTGAGTACTTTACATATACTTCTTAACGAAAGTTATTACGCTTCCCCTTACACAAATCTTAAATTGTTGTTTTGACGTGAATTGAACAAAACAAAACTGACGTTTGGGATTCTAACAGATTTTTACATTTTTATTAGTTTTAATTAGAGACAAATGAGATATATTTCTGAAATAAATCGGCATATTTTTGTAAATTGGAAGTGTAAGTGTAACATACCGCCATTGACACTGTAGAAATCGTCCTCTGAATCGGATTGTTGCCATTGATATGAATCAAAGAAGGTTTCATCTTTACTACTCCCTGTTACATTATAGAACAATTTACACATTTCAAGATTTCAGGGACAAAAAAAAAAACAATTCAAGTCTAAGAAATCACTCTTTAAATTAAGCTCCCACCTTGAAACACAAATCTTACATCACTCATTCTCCAATTTTTCGGACAAAAAATATGGAATTTACTGGAAGACTCGGAATCCATCACTTTACAATGACATCTAAATTATATATTAAAAAAAATGAAAAAGGAATCTTAATGATTTTGAGAATTTGATGAATCGTTATTTAAGCAGCCATTAGTGGGAGAAATCTCTCTATTTTGACGGGAACAAATGCCAATGATTGGACAAATCCATTTAAGAACATGATTTGATCATGATTTTAAAATAAACGAAATTTGGGACATAAAAATCTATTAATGGAAGAAAATCTATTAATGACTCTAATATTTTTATAAACCATCTTACTTGCTAGAAACAGCTCAATTATTAAATTTTCAGACCATTAACCGTATCAATTGAGAGAGGCAAGTGCTAATCATAAGAAGAATAAATTTGTTATGTATCTCAATTATATCGAACACAATCAAATTAAAAAGGAAATTAAATAAAAGTCTGATAAAAAAGTACCAAAACTTCTCTTAGAAGAGGAAAACGACCACCGAGATTTCACTTGAGCTGCCGTCTTCGGAGTCGCCACCGGAGAAAAATCATCCTTTATCGGCGATTCTGAGTGTACCATATGAATCAACACATACGTTTCATACGAAATTGTGTATATATACATATTTTAAATACACATAATGTAATGTAATTTACATTTTCTGATGAAAAAACCCCACATATATCCTTCATCCGATCGATATATTCCAACTGTAAATTTTTGTTTTTGAACTATTTTCTTATAACTCGGTAAAATGCGTGTGTGAATTGTAAAGGATAAATAAATAAATAAAAACCTAATAATTCTCTGAATAAACCCTAAAAAAAAAACAGCTTTACGTAGAGAAAAAAGAATAATACCGGAAATTTTCTTAGTAGTGGGAGACGTAAAACTAGGTTTCTCCGGAAAACCACCGTTCTCCTCCACCGGAAGATAGTTATTAACTTTCCTAGGAGATTCGGAGATTATCATAGTTGGCGTTTTCACGAGCTTCTTCGATGAAACACACTCGAAGGCAGGCATCGATTAAAAACAAAAATATTTTTAGAAAGATTTGGTTTCGCGAATTGAGATTTGTTATGTATTGCCTCGCACGCAGTTGAAGAATTTGGCCGGCCGAATATTCTAACCTTTAGTCGGAGAGGCGTTATGGGTCCCACGACACACTCACGGGGGCTCTTGCGGAAGAGTAACACAAGACGATGTCATTTTATTTTACTTCACGTTTGATATCGTGCGATGCGACTATATTGATGGGGCCCATCGGAATGACGTGGCGGTGAAATATTAAAAGTTTTACAGTGTAACGTACAGTATCTTCTTCTTTAATGAAACTTTGACTGTGTCGTAAGACTAAATTTTCCTAATTATTTTCACAGCAACTAGGGAATTGTTCCAAAGTTTTTTTGTTAGTCATTACTCCATATAAGAAGAATCTTGAATTGTATGCGTTTGCTAGATGATTCTCTCGGCTACTTGGATTCAACTCTCTTTCTTTTCTTTTGGTGTACAACTTGCATAAGCTCGTCATTTTATGCATGGCATTGGCCTTATATGTGAAATATCAATACAAGTTGATACTATAAAATAAGACCAAAACATACGTGTATGTACATGTAACACACACATAAATCACTAATGGAAACAAAAATACGATGGTACTTCTTGAGAGTTGAGAGCATATATATCAAGATTAAATCGATTGACACTCTAATAGAGTCTCTGATAGCCTAATCGTTACCTTCACTGGGTGCTAGCATCTGAAGCAATAGCCTCACCACGATAAACTCTCCATGGTCCTCGATAGAATATTGGCTTCATTAGAGGCACCGTTTTGCCTCGATGCTCTTTCCAAAATTTATCGTGTTTATAGAGTCAAGTAACATAAGTTTACAGTGCATAACTTATTCTAGTAACCATTGTGCTTATCACTTAGCAGTTAGCACCATTTAGCCAACAACTTTTGTATGTGTCTTTTAAATTTAACAATTTTCAGTGTCAGAAGAAAAACAGAAACTAAAACATCGGTTAGAGATGAGTTGGTTCGGGCCACTAATTTAACAACTGCGTAATACTATGTCACTTCTCTTCTGTGTTAAAACGCCGCCACCGAGAATCAGTTAAAACGACATCGTTTGGTTTCCCCATCGATGTTGATCAAGTGGGTTATCAACGTCGACGTGCTCGTCACTTGTTGTAACTTGTAACCATTAATCACAACCAGAAGAATCATCATCGTTTATTTTCTTTTACTTTTTTACAATACATTACCAGATTCTTGTTTTTTTCTTTCTTTATGTTAAGATTGATACTTGATATGGAGGATTGTTTTGTTGTTACATCATCAAAAAGACCAGAGAGACTAATTAACTTATTTAGTCAAAAGAAAAAAAGCTTTTTAATTGCTTTTTCCTAAACTTCACCTCAAACATTGGTTCTACTTGAAGCTTGTTTATTACATCAACATTGGCATTGTCCAAAAATAATCGAATAACATCAACACTTGACACTTCTTGACACAAGAAAATATCAGCTTTCCTTTGGTTTATTACATCTCTCAACCTTGTTCCAGTTTCATAGCTCCTAAAAATCTAACGGGTCTCTACAAGGCAGGATGATTCTTTCGTGCAATGCGGCCATAAAGGCGAGAGCTCCACAACTTTCCCAATGATGATGAGCGTTGGTGAAACCAATCCAGCTCAGTTGCAAAATCTCCAAGCTCAGCAAAAACCTGCATCATCCCTCCCAACCAAAAACCATTTAAAACAAAAACCAAAAGCAACATCCATGAGAAAAGAGTACTACGGTTTGGGTTGCTTACAGTTCGCTGTAGAGTCGTGGTTCCACGTTCAACCGCAACAGCAGGCGTATCACGAGGTAGACCGTGGTCCATCAGTTTCTGCGCGAGAGAAGGTAAAGTTCCCAAACCCATATAAACAACAAGCGTCGTATCAGGATCAGCTGCATTCTCCGCAACAAACAGAGGATCTGTCCCTCCTTTCCTAGAATGTCCCGTGAGGAACCTCACACTCGTTGCAACGCCTCGATGAGTCAACGGAATCCCGAGCTCTGCTGCTATCCCCGACGCGGCAGTGATCCCTACAATCATAATAATCACAAAAGTTAAAAGAGAGTCCACTCGCCACAATCATATGATCAGAGTTCCCAAACAAATGCAATATCCACAATGATCAGAATCAGCTATAGTTCATCATTACCTGGGATAACTTGAACTCGAATCCCTTGCTGTTGCAGAAAGTCCATTTCTTCGCCGCCACGTCCAAAGACCTGAAAAACATCAAATAAAGAGTTAAGAGCCAAAGAAGAAAGGAAGAGAGAGAGTGTATCATCAGAAGCAGGAAATAAGCTTTACCAAAGGATCTCCACCTTTAAGCCTAACAACCGTAGCACCAGCTTCAGCAAAACTCAGGAGTAGCTCATGTATCTCCTCCTGTAACAACATCAAATCATTGCTTTTATTGCTCCAATTCCATCAAATTCAATTCAGACTTTAGAGATCACAAACAATCAAATCAGGGTACCTGAGTTCTGCTATGATAACCAGCGGTTTTGCCGACATAAAGAAGCCTAGCATCAGGGGCGACCAACTCCAAGACATCATTGGAGACAAGCCTGTCGTAAAGCAAAAGATCGGCGCTTTGAATGACTCTGACGGCTTTAAGTGTCAGAAGCTCAGGATCTCCTGGTCCTGTCCCAACAAGATACACATCTCCTGGTCCGCAATCACCGCCTCTGCATCCTTTCTCTCTCTTCTCCCTCAGAACCTCCAAGAGCTTCTTCAGCTCCGGAAGCTGCGATGCGATGTCGTTTTCCCTAACAAAGACTTCATCTTCTTGATTCGACGACGGAGATGGAGATGGAGTCGATGCCTTGTACAGCCATTGGTCCCTCTGGTACCTCTCAACGGAGTGCTTCTCTGTGAAGGGCGACGAAGAAGAAGTAGTTTGGGTTTTGTAATGGAGAGAACAAATGGGGGTAGGGTTTGTCGAATTGGTCCTCCAATTTCGAAAATTGGATGTGAAATTGGGAATACGCTGGACAAGAGCCATTCAAAGAACAACAACACACGCCTGCACAAGATTCAGATTCAACACAGAATGTGTAAGAAGAAGAAGAAGAGCGTTGACACCAACTTTGAAGGCTTTTGCACATATGCGTTAAAGGAGACATTTTTATAATCCGATTGGTGTTTTGTAGTACTATTTTCTGAGGACGAAAGGGCACTCGTGAAAAAAAAAGGTTACTAACCCTTTGATGCGTTGAAGGGGACTGTCTCTGTGTACTCTCTCGGAGCTCAAGCCGAGGGCAAATTCGTCATTCTAGCAGTCGCCATCTCGGACCCAAAAACTTTTTTTTTTTTACTAGATTTATAAAATGTGAATCAAATTTGCTTTTGCCTCCACGAGTCAATCAAACGCACGATTCGACAAATTGAACCAAAAACTTCAACAGATCCACGGAAAAAGTGAAAAGTAAATCAACAAGGCGGATGGAAAATCTCCGGCACGGCGGAGACGGAGGAACCGAGCCGATCGCGGAATAGGAGAGAGAGAGAAAGACAGACAAACAGATTTGGGCTTCAGAATCTATGATTTCGGGCCTTTTATTGGGCCTTTAAGGAAAGCGTTCACCATGAGAGTCCCGGCAGTGCCACGTCGGATACACGGTCGCTATATCCCGTAAATGCCACGTAGACTTTTAACTAGAAACGTGTTATACAAAATGACCTAGCGCTAGCGGTAGTAAAACTTTTTACCGCCGCTAATGTTTGAATCATCGAAATTTGAAGAGTGCCAGCTCACGTTTTGATCAACTCGTAGTTATCCTCTCTATTTACTTCATTTTTTTTTCGGAATATTTACTTCTTTTTTTGTAGGATCTACAGAAGGTAAATAAAAAAGAGAATACGATATGTTAATTTTTTTAAGTTAAGAAGGTTTATTGTTAAGAAGTTAAGAAGGTTTGACTTGATGTCATCACCTAATTAAGAAGCTTTAAAACTACTCATATAGTAGTATTTATTTCCTAAAATAATTAGTCAAAAAAATTATATTAATTTTTTTTAATAACGATACGAATTGAAAAACAGATTTTTTTTTTATTCCGAAAAATTTTATATTAAACAAAGAGGAATACATGGATGAAATACAGGGATGGAATACAAACCGTTTAAACAGCAAACCCCGCCAAAATTAAAACCAATACTTTGATAAAAATTTAAAGGCGAAACAAAAGAATATAACCCTAAATACAGAAATTGAAAAACACTCGCAAAACAGAGGAAGGCATGGAGACGAGTTAAAAACACGACACTAACAAACTCCGACACTAACAAATTTAAAAAACGTCACCAGATCAAAGCAAATCGAGAAAAATAGAAACTACATACAACGATTAATTCAAAACAAAGAATTACGAACGAAAATCTAACCTATTAACCATCTAATCTTCAACTTAAAGAGTCTAAATCTCGAGTTATGCATCCTCACAAAAGGTTAGCCGATCCTGGACGAATTGAAAAACATATTAAGCGTGACTTAACAAGAAAATAAAAAGAAAGAAAAATTAATTAAAAAGTTTTCTCGGTTTTTAAGAAGCTTGTTCCGTACACCGCATGACCGTTTCTTTCCCCATTTCTCCTCCATTTTCTTCTTTTTTTTCTTTATTCAATTTTCTTCTCTCCCTCGCTTCAGTCTCTACGAAGCTTTTGCTCTCTGCTCTTAAAAAAAACCCCTAAAATTCCAGAATCTGGGAGTGAGAAGAAGTGATCAAAGACAAAATGTTCTACTCGCAATGTCTCGTGTCGAGAAAAGGACCCTTAGGAGCGATTTGGGTCGCTGCGTATTTCTTCAAGAAGCTAAAGAAATCTCAAGTCAAAGATACTCATATCCCTTCCTCCGTTGGTCTGTTTCCTTTCTCCTTTCTTCACATTGTTCATTTTCTCGGCGTTCTAAGAATGGATTTTACTTCGGCGATTTAAAGGTTTAGACTTTTGGGAAAAAAATGATTGAATGTGTGAAAGATTGAAACTTAATTGTGTAAAATTACCCGAAATTGAAATTTAGGGTTTTGTTCGTTATTGTAGTTGAGGCTAGACTTCTTGGTTCTTTGTTTCTTCTCTCCTCTCTTTTTGTTTTTGGGGTTTGCATCCATTGGCACTTTGGCAGGTTAAATCGAGTTCACTGTTGTTGATATTGGGATTTTTTCTATGTTGGTTGTTTTTGCTCATTAGTTGTTTGACAAAATGCCTGAATGAAATTCAGAGGTTTAATTCACAGACGCTTTTACGGCTGAAAAGTTTCGAACTTTCTATTGTATTGATCGAGCTTGGTTTATTTCGAGTAAAGAATAAAGTCCACTGATTGTGGAAATGTGATGAGAACAGAACCTGTAAAAAAAAACTCTTTTTTTTGTTTATATGCACTTAGGCTTGCAGGTGAACTTAATCCAAACACTTCCTCTTACTCACATAGTATCTCTTGGTTAATCAGAAAGCTGCTGAGTTTTTTTGTTCAACATTTAGTTTGTTTGATCACTGCAGTTCTTGTTTCCTCGAATAAAAGATGGATTCGTTTCTTTTGAGAACTTTTTTTCTACTTAACTGCAGTTTATGATTTGTTCCTTATTTTCTTTTGGATGGACAGACCAGATCTTGCAAAACGAGTTGGACGCTTTGACGTACAGAGTTCTCGCGTATCTTCTTCTGGGTGTTGTTAGAATATATTCCAAGAAGGTGGACTTTTTGTTCGATGATTGCAACAAAACTTTGATCGGTGTAAAGGAGTTTGTGGCTAAGGAGAAGGACAGAGAGAACACAAATGTGCCACTGCCTGCATCTACGGGGTTTTTGTCCATTGATTTGCCTGAGAACTTCGAACTAGATGCTTTTGATCTTGGGATTTTGGAAGATTTTCATGGGTATGCTTGTTATTGGATTCCTGTATACAATGTATTTCGTAGAGATCCTTTTCATAGTCTCACTCTTTGTTTCTTTTTCTCAGGGGCAATGTTAAGCCGCAGGAAGACATTACACTTAAAGGTAAATTACTACTAACATATTTTCAAGTTAATCTCATCACTGTTCATGTATTTATTACCACTGCATTGCGATGAAACAGATGGAGGCCAGGAAACAGAGAGTATGGACCAGTACTATATGGAAAGGGTATGGCTTCTCACCTGATAGACTACAGAGTGTGTAACTGTTTGGCTCTACTACAACGTATATGATGACATTGTTGCTTGAATCAATTCATCTTTTACTTCTTAGTTTTTATTCTGGTAATTTAGTGAAAATATATGTAATGATGATACTATTTTGTGGTGTTGCAGTTCGACATGGAGGAGGACCTTGTTTTTACGTTTCAAGAAACATTCTTTGCCGATCATAATGAAACCAGACCGTGAGTATGATATTTTGTGGCTCCATTTACATGTATTTAACCGACACAAGCCCAACTGTCTTTGTTAAATTTGTTGTTGCAGTGAGAGTTTCGCCCATGATATGGACATAGATGCAGACAATATCCGAGATGCTAACGAGTCATCAAGAGACCATCAAAATGCATCTAGGCATAGAGAGGATCCAGAATCAGATGACATGTTTGTGGAACCGCATGTGTCTGAAGATATCAGAAGAGCTCAAGAAGGAGAAACAGTTAGAGAAACCATATGTGCCATTGTGCAGAGACTGGTGGGTCCTCATGAATCCTCAGGAGATAATCTACACAGAGATGGGCACAGGGATAATTCAGAATCAGAGAAAACCTCGGCCCAAACAAGTTCCGAAAAGATTCTGCATGACGGGTCCGTCCCATCTGAATGCAAAAGTCCTGAAGCGATTCACGGGATTGAGGAACAACCTTCTGGTGCATCAAGAATTGATGGGGAGGAAGAGATCCCGGAGATGAGTACTCTAGAAAAGCCAGGACCAGGATTTATGAGTGAAACTAGAGACTTGGCTGAAGGAGTAGAGAAACATCGAGGCCATAGTGATGGGGAAATGACAGACTTTGAGATGTTTCATGGGTCTCATAAGGAGCCAACGGAGACTCCTGAAGTGAGTCAAGTTGGACTTGGCAATGGTACCGAGAAAGGTTCTCTCTCTGAAGGAGTAGAGAAACTTCGAGGCCATAGTGATGGGGAAATGAAAGACTTTGAGATATTTCATGGGTCTCATAAGGAGCCAACGGAGACTCCTGAAGTGAATCAAGTTGGACTTGGCAATGGTACCGAAAAAGGCTTTCTCTTTGATATGACTTTTTCAGAAGAGGGGAGTAAAGGGTCTAATGCTAAAGATACGCCAGTTCCTGTTACTCCCAAAGCACCTTCGCGGCCGAGAATCTCTGAAGGTACACACTTTTTACAAATAAGAACTCTAGAAAATTTACTTAGTTGTGTTATCTTATACTTTAAAATACAGGGGAAACAAGCCATCATTTCTCGATCATACCTACTCCGGCTGCAAAGGAGTCTGCTCGGGTTTCACGGAAGAGAAAATGTCTAATAGATGATGAAGTGATAATTCCGAATAAGTAAGAAAACTTTTTGTTAACCTTGGATTATATTCATCTGTATAGTTCTGTACAAGTGTGTAATATTTTGGTGCTTCGCTGTTATTGTAGAGTTATGAAGAAAATGATAGAGGACCCGAGTAAATTGGTTTTAAAACGGAGAAAGGTTCCTCATACTGACTATCCTGAGAGAGGAATCAAACGTCTTGCCGATCCCTCAAGAAGTTTCTGGGACCCTTTGATTCAATGTAAGTGAAACTTCAGAATTTACTGTATTTCAGATTGTATTGTTGTGTTTGCTGATTGTTATTATCCTGTCACAGATGGTTCTTCGGACCTCCGGTTACTTTTTTGTCAACCCATTAAGCTTAAAGAACAGGACACTACAGAAACTCCTAAAGCTGCTAAAACCGCAGGGCGAATGAAAAATTCTTCTCTTCGAAAAGTTGGAAGTCATGGGGATGTTTTTTCTTCAGAGCAGACTGAGAATGCTCGAGAAATTATGGAGACTCCTCAGGCTGCTGCTCTTGCTGAGCTGAGAGTTACTATTCCAGAGACGGTAGGAAATAATACAGACGTTGCAGCTGAGACGGGAGCTAGTTCCTTAGCTACTGGAAGTGCTCATCAAACAGAGGTTCCTCCAGAGACGCCAGTGAAGCCTGCAGAGCCAGTAGAGATTGCTCCAGAAACACCAGCGAGGACATCAGAGCAAACAGAGATTGCTCCAGAAACACCAGTAGTCTTTGAGCGAGTAGAGATTGCTCCTGAAACGCCAGTGAGGGAATCAATGTCGTCAAGATATTTCAAGGACCCTGAAACCTGTGAACAAGAAACGAGACCTGCAAGTTCCTTCACCTCCTTTGACGAGCACCGGTCAGAATTTTGCGAGGATAGAAAGGACCTTGATGCAATTTTGATGAACGAGGAGGTACTGCTCCATTGCATCTTCTGACAGTAGCAAAAGAATGTTTTTTTTTTTCTATAATGCTTTTAGGCGCATCTAATTACAGAACTGAGCATATGTTTTCGTTTCTGGTTCAGCAGGTGAATGCACATGCAACAGAGGACTTGCAACAAGGTAAAATGCCTTACGATCTTGTCCTAAGATTGGAAAGCACTCAATATCTTGAAACCATAATTCAGAAATGATCTCATGCCAGTGCCCAGTTTTTGGTTGAAATCTATGAAGAAAATGGAACATTTTGATTGGTGGTTTTTGAAAATATATGTAGCGTTTAGTGAAAATTTTCAACCATCAAAATGTAGACTTACCATTATATGTTTTTGATTTGCAGAGACATGGTCAGTAAGAACAAGGTTGGTAGACTCATGCCTTTGATCTCAACTTCTCCTTTTGGCTTATATTCAGATAATTAATGATCCGGACTTTCTGACTCTGGCATTGTACAGGAGCGTGGCAAAGTTCTTGGAAAAGACGTTTCTGGAGCAGATGGGAAAAAAAGAAGAAGAAAAGCTGAGTATGTTGCAGCTGTGCAGAGGAAGAACTCAGAAGGAAAGCGCAAGACTCTTCTACGAGACTTTGGTATGTCACATCTGGTTTCTCGGTCCGGTTTATCTTTGGGAACTAGAAACTCTCTGAATTGATTTGATATGGGCAATAAAAAAAATTATTTGGTTGCAGGTGTTGAAGACGAAAGGCTACTTGGAAGTGAAGCAAGATCATCCATATAGTGATATTCTCCTCACGCGATTCACCAGACAACAAGCAGCTTGTTGAAAAGCTCTAGCTAGATTTCTTCTCTCCAGTTTTTAGGTTTTTTCAAGAAGTATCTGTGAATGAAAGTTTGTTAGTTTCTTAGAATCCAAGGAATCTAGCCCTTTTGCTTCCTTCTTTTCAGTTAAATCTTTAGTAAACAATGTAACTGGAGAGCTCTTCTCGTTCCGCCACCTCATCATAAACATTATCAATTATTTTTTATTTTATTAAAACACAAACTAACATTTAAACAATATAAAAAAACAAATATTAAACACAAACTAACACTTAGATTCAATTATAATTTTAGAAAACAATATAAAAAGCAAACATTAACATACATTTATAAGCATTATCAGAAAGAAAAAAAATTAGCAACAACATCAAAAAATAAATTAACCAAAAACAATGATATACATTAGCTCTAAGTATTTCAAAATTCAAGATGGAAATTTACGAGTGTGAGACGGGAATTTGTAATTTTGAAGAAGACAAAAGTTTTGAAAAGAAATCTGATAAAAAAACATAATAGAAGGTTCAAGAAGGGAGGAGATGCAAACTCTAAAATGCTAATTTACATGCATGTCTGATACCAAGCCGGTCCCAATCAGTAAACCGCCCCCACACAACTCAGGTGATCCATCCAAACTCTGGTGATGAATGGAGATGGAGAGCCGGTAAGAGGGGGACTCCTTCTGGATATCATAAGGATAGATGTTTGATTCTCCCTTGTAGACTTCAGCAAAAGAAAGTACGAAGGCCTTTCTCTAGCAAAGCTGCTGTCCTTTGTTATATTCGGTTAAAAATTCCGAACATGGACCCTGATGCGTTCTTTGCTTTGTTTAGCTGGAATATTTCATTTCCAGCTCTCTTCCAACCTGCAAACAAAGGTAAGATCTTTGCAAGAGGTTTAGATTTGCAGATATTGCTCTTCTTGATATGGATTAGCAAGAACTTACATGTTTTCTTGGTATTGATGTTCCATTTTCTCTTGTAGTAGCTGCGTCTCTATTTGTGGAGACACCAAAGAAATCACAAACCAAAGCTGAAGCAACAGAGTGGTGTTACCGTGGACTTGAACTACGAGAGGTTGAACCTGCTGTACTGAACCAAACACTAGTGTACTATAAAGAAAGGAATGATTTAAATATATGTGATTTGAAAAGTTGAATAATAACCGTATAGCAGCGTGTGCCGGACATAAGAGTCTCTCACAGTCTCTGCAGCTCATTATTATTATTTTTAAAAATTAAAATAAGAATAAAGAAAACAAATTGGCAAAAATGATCATAATATATGTAAACATATACAAAACATATGCAAAATATGAGCAAAACATAATCTTTTTGATGCCCCCAATAAAATTGAAGATCCATATTCTAAAACCAGCTTTGATTACTAATAGATTAAAAACAAATAAAATTATTTATTGTTATTTATCTTCTATTTTTTGATCAACCAAAACAATAATTAATAATAATCGTTGTTTTTTTTTTATAAAAAAAGGCAATAATAATCATTGTTGTAGTAGTTGATGAGGTGTTTGTGCCCGCTCTTAGCACCACGACCTTGAATTTATTCCATGCAAAAGGTTTACGGAGGCTTGTGATTGGTAGTTTGGTATTGCATGTTGTCTATGCAATATTATCATGTATATTTCTCTCATATCTGTTATGGTGATAACTGATAAAGCTAATCACATTTTAATTATATAAATGACATGCATATGGTTATTAAGTGTAGAGCATATATGTTATTCTTGATAGCGCTTACAATGTTTGCAAATGCAATCGTTTGGAGCATCTACGTTTTATTATCTCTGAATATGTTTATGTTTGTAAGTGTTTTTATTTTCCTTACATCACTTATATACATTAAATACATCGAATACTAGAAAATAAAAGATGAGTTGAGTTTATATTTAAACTTGAATTATTTTTCTTCAGATATCCTTTGGGTTAGGCATACTATTTGGATTGATCCAATTAGTTGTGTATGCCGCGTATTATCGGTCTACTCAGAGGATTCTCGCGGCAAGACAGCTACAGCTTGCTGGTGTATCCATCCCTTGAGGCAATGGCGGATCTACAGTACTTTTTTTTACTGTAAATATATTATTAGATAAGTCCTTTATAACAAAAAAAATATATATTTAAGTCTTATATATTTTTAAAAATAGTAAATTAACGAGAAACTAATTAAACATTGTTTTACTTAGCTAATATATAAGTAAAATAAAATATGTAGTTGTCTATTAGTGGTATTGATTTAATTTGTTAGACAAATTTGTTTTTATTGTTAAATTACACCGACATGGAAAATGAGAACGTATGACGAAAAAAACATAGAATCTTAGGCTATACCTATGCTTTGGTTATTAGATATTGCTGGAATAAATGTTGTAGAAATGGAAATTTTTTAGTTAAATCTTTTTATTTTGGTTTCAAGCAATCCGAAAGAATGAAAAATTTTGTTGATTTTCATTGAAAATTTTGTTCAAAAAAAAAAAAATTTGTTGATCTTCGAATATGGATGGGATTCACATAAAAAACAAAACAAAACAAATGGGCCAGATTTGTTTTGACATTTTTTACTCTTGTTGAGTCAACTAATTTTATTTTTAAAACTCCTTTATTTAATTACACTTCAGGTGTATTTTTAAAACAAATATCCTTTATTGTTGTTTCAAATGTATTTTGTTTCAATAATATAGAGATTTTACGATTTAAGGCAATTTTCTCTTTTGAACAAAAATAAGAGGCAATTTTCTCTAAGTTTAGATCGATTGATCAAGAATAGATCAAAGAATCCATAAAAT
This sequence comes from Alliaria petiolata, assembly GCA_020283515.1. NCBI lineage: Eukaryota > Viridiplantae > Streptophyta > Magnoliopsida > Brassicales > Brassicaceae > Alliaria > Alliaria petiolata. Next base: position 184,083,826 of record JAHZTW010000001.1, read on the forward strand.
CTCAATGTCATTTGACATAAAATTATTTAAACGTTTGTATGTTGTGCTGTAATGATGTGAGAAACCAAGTTCCAAAAAAAAAAAAAAAATTTAATGAGGAATAAGAACTGAAATCCCTAACGGTTTCAAAACTCCACATTCCTCACAAACCCTCCGCTCGGCTTAGCCCACCTTTTTCTGAAACATTTAAAGTCTTCTTTTTTTTGGGCCTCGTTAGGTGATTGATTAAGATAAATCTTTAGTAAGAATTTTTTTGAAATATATTTACATATAATTGAATAATTTCCAAAATTATTTGGTAATTATTTCATGTTATATTTGACGTAATCATTTCATCATTAGTTAGCCAATGAAATAATCATTCCAAAACATCTTAGTTTTTTACATTTAATCATAATATTTTATAGGATTGTGTTTCTAAAACATAAAAGCAACAAAAGTATAAGCATAAGTTCAAAAATGCAGAAGCTTGAAATATTATACAAGAAACAAAATTCTAACACGCAAAAACCAATGTGTCAAAATAAACTATTCCACTCACTTTCTTCTGTCACGAGAAAGAATGATCAAAGCCTTCGGTAGCGCATCGATCATTTCTTCATGCCTCTTCTATAACTCCTCATTGGCTTCAAGCCTCTTCTGAAACTCCATGGCATCCATGCATTCCTTGTACATTAGAGCTAAAGTCATGTCAAAGTTTTCAGATGACATTCATCAAACTTTGTGACATGCTCTATTCTCAGCCTATCTTGTTTGTACCTCTCCGATGCGGTTTTCATAAGCTTCTTAATGCCAAAATAAAGCGCAAGAACTATCAAGTACCCCAAGACTCGAGCTAGTGCCTTGAATGCCGTGTCGGAGTTGTATGTTGGGCTCACATTACACCTCTTGATTTTTCCAAGGCCTACAAATACATCATTCGGCTCTTTCGTTTTTAAAATTTTATCGGTACGATAGACGAAAGGCTTTTTCATTAACAAACTTATATTTGAGTGGTTTGGACATTAGATTTATAGTTGAAAAGTTTTTTCTCGATTCATCTTTAGTTGAGGGTTTTCTTTGTTAAAACTCCGATTTAAGTGATATAAAATGCAAAAAAAAAAAAAAAAAAAAAAATTTGAGTTGTATATACCAAAATAGAGATATAACAAATAAATTGAATTTATAGTTGTTTTAAACATACCATTGTATCTCAAAGACTCTCTTTCCATATACATTTTCTAAAAGAACAAATGAACAGATTATGCACGTAGGTGAGAAATCATGCTATGCTTCGACATTTTTCGAGTGTAAATGAAAACATCGACAAAAAAAGTATTGAGTAAAAGATCTGTTAGTGATAAAATCGGTATGAAAGCCAAAACCTTTTATTAAGATAATAGTAAAAAGAAACAAAGTATAAATTCTTTAAGAGAACTACGTTCTCTTCCCTCGGCCTAACCCGATGAATCCTCCAAAGCTCTTTATTGCTTGGATGAGATTCACAAACACACGCTAATCACTTATTTATAATAAAAGAGCAAAAGTAATCTCTCTAAGAAAAAGAAACAATAAAATGGAAAACCTAAATAATTTTCTAAATTATTAAATAGAAATATTCGTATCAAGATCCAACATCGAAAAGGCTGAGGAGACTAATTCGAAGAACTGAAATGAATGGAAGTATCGCTCAAGTTTCCATAGGGGTATTTCTCAAGTCTTGTTTACGGTTTCTGCATGTTGTTTTTGCAGGTAGGCATCAAACTTCTTCTCAGGTCCACTAGGAGGACAACAAGCAATGAGACTGTTGTGGAGACTCTTCCGGAGCTCTGTAAACGGGTGTGCTCACACCGCATCCACAAGCTACTGAAGTGGAGGTGCGATGTGAGCCCTCGGTTCTGTGTCCGTCTCATGGACTCCATGACATATATGCACGGCCTGAGACAGAAGGTGGTCGGTTTCTTAACCGGCGAGAAGGAGGATTCTAAAAACTACAATTCTGACACAACATCCAAAGCTTTAGGTCGGTTCTTGGGGTACCTACTGGTTTTTGTAATTTACTTTAGCGCTAAGAAGGTCATTAAGAATGCATCAGAGAACTACAAGCACGAGAAGATGAGAGTAGACCTTAACACAATGTTGGATGATAGTCAAGATAAGACTCTTCGCTATTCAGAGGAAATGTTCAAGGCATGCATGAATGCCAATGAGGAGCTTAGGAAGAGGCAGGAAGCCAGCGAAGAGGTGCAGAAGAGACATGAAGAAGTGCAGAAGAGACGAAGAAATGATTGACAGCATTCAAAAGGTTGTGATTATTCTGGCTCAGGACAAGAGAAAGTGAGAGGAGTTTTATTTTGACACATTCTTCTCAACTATTTGGAGCTTATGCTTCTTTGTGGTTTTTTTTTCTGTGTTGGTTGTTTTTTCTTCATTAGTTGTTTGAAAAAATGTCTGAATGAAATTCAGAGACTTTATTCACGTACTGAAAAGTTTCAAACTCTTGATCGTAAATTGATCGAGCGTGGTTTATTTAGGCCATGTTCGTCTGCATCTGGATGCAAATGCTCAAATGTTGTTCGTTTGAACACTTTAGAATCAGTATCTGGATGCAAAATCTAAAAAATCTAGATTAAAATACCCCTTGTGATAGAAACCTAACTAAAGTTAAGTTTATTACTTCTTATTACATACTAATATTTTATATTTATTATTAAAATACTATTTTTTTGCAATATTGTAATTTTCCATCAAAACCGAAAACCGTGTTTTAACAGTAATATATATTTTTCCACCTATAATCACATATTGGTACACCTCAAACTCATCTTCTCGAGTTTGTCCTTAATTTGTTGCAACTTGAAATCAATATCTTCATATTTATATTTGAAGAAATACTATTTATTATTTTATTTTGAATATGAATATGAAACACCATTGGGTTTTTTTTTTCATTTTCATTTTCAAAATGAAAAAAAAAAATGTGGAAGTTAAAGTACCATTAGAAATCGTCTGAGTTAATAATTTTTAGAAACTGTGTGCTAATATGGTATCTTTAATAATTATAAGAATTATCTTTATAAACCCCCCACTTAAATGGGGAAAATGCCTTGATCTATTATTAAAAAAAAAAAATCCTCTAAAAAATGGCAAACTTTTTGTTATATTCCAAATGTTACAATTCTAAGGTATGGTACTGAACCACATTTTTATTGAGGCAAGCCGGAAAGATGAACTGAGACCGGTTTAGTATACGAACAAATTACAAACAAACAAAAAGGAGAAAAAATATAATCTCAAAATCATGAGCGAGAGATATGAGGTTGGAAAAAAAGCTTTTTTACTTATTTTCCCTCATTAGAATCTCTAAAGACGATAAATAAATATTAAAAACAGACTTTTCCCTTCAGATATTTTGAGACAAAAAAGAGTGGGATTTAACCTTTTTACCCCTTTCAAGATTATCCTTATTGAAAAGAAAAGAAAAAAACTGCTCTTCTCGGGCTTAGTTGACAACATCGAGAACAAGCTTACGGGATTTGAGAACAGACCATTTCAGTCTCCTGTAATATGCAGCTTGGAGCAGAGCCAAAGAGAGTAAAAAGATCCACTTGAAACCCATCTGCGCGCACACACATAAAGAACAAGGGTTAATAGCACGAGCAGTAACAGAGCAACAACTCTCGGATCATTGAAGTAGTTAAGCTCATGTCTGATAATAGTAGATTAGTGTCTACTACAATGCTTTAGATTTTGTCTGAGATTAGCAGCATACATATGGAAACGACAGCTTAAACAATGGAATCATATCAAACAAAAAAACTTACCAATTTCCTCTCTTCCATTTCTGGTTCAGCTGCCCAGGACAAGAATGATACAACATCTTTACCCATCTGCACCAAAATTAAAAAAAAAAAAAAATTAAAGAATATTAACTCCATGAAAGGTCAAATCCCATAAAGCTCTATGGTCTGTGATTCTTTTCTTAAGCAGAGGAAAATTAACCTGTGCTTCTGTTGCAGGGATTCCATCTTCATATTCCACAGCTTCATCATTGAGCATCTTTGGCATAGCGATTGCTCCACCAGGGAAATAAGGATTGTAGTGTAACCCATCTCTTATCTGTACCATTGTCATAGGACTTTTTTTGTTAATACCCAACACTTTAAAAGTTGTAATAAGAAGACTAATGCGATAACAGGAGATAGAAATTTACCGAAATTCCAGCAGGAGGATCACGGTAACCAGTCAAAAGAGCAAAGACATAGTTTTGGCCATTGTGACGTGCCTGGCAGAAAATATAGCAGAGCTGTTTAGATCACAGAAGATGAATTTTTCAAAAAAGTATACAGACTGAGTGAAAGAGCAACAGAAGACCTTAGTTATAAGACTTAGATCAGGTGGATACGCTCCTCCATTGGCGAACCTTGCAGCTGACTCATTCGAGTATGGCTGAGGAAGCCGATCACTGAGTTTACCGGGTCGGGTGAACATCTCACCCTCATCGTTTGGTCCATCAACAACCTCGATTTCAGCTGCCATTGCCTTTGCTTCTTCCTCTGTGTAAGCAACACCCACCAAATCTCGGTATGAGATCAGAGACATCGAGTGGCAAGACGCACAGACTTGCTGATAAACCTGGTGACCACGACGGATCCTGCTCATCATCAAACCAACCACAAATGATTAACTCTCTAATTTCGTCATTGACGGGTAGAAACTCAATTTATAAAAGAAGAATATCTGTGACGAAGTGTTGCTTGAAGACTCACGAAGCATGGTCATATGAGCTGAGAATGCCATCATGTGGCCAAGGGTAGTTTGGAGACTCCAAGCCGTGTTCGGCCTCATCGGCAGATGCTATTGTAGAGAAACTCAACAATCCTGTAACACCAGCCCCCATAAGGGCAAATGCTCTAAAACCAGCAGACCCAGCATCCTCACTAGCTTTCTTCGAAGAAAACCATGACAAGACCGGAGTTGCCTGTGGTATAACACACAACAACAGTAAGAAAACACACAAAAAGATGACCAGTAACAAGTAGATGTATGCTTAACAAATGCACAATCAAAAGGCTGCAACGAATCAGAAGTCTAGTTTATCAAATACATGTATATTCTCTAAGTAATCAAATTTTCACCAACAATCACTTCCTAATCCTTCGAAAAGGCTGGAGCTGGACTAAAAATAACATGAATAATTCCTCAACAAGAATCTCTAAGAGTACAAATCAAAATGTCTGCGTCAAGGAAAAACTCGTTCTTTTCACCAACAATCCCCTCCTTATCCTATCTAAAGGCTAGAGATTAACTAAAATTCCCCAATCCTATACTTCAAAATGTCATATACGCCACGGAAATTCTAGAAATTATACTCTAACCTGAATCTCAGAACTCAATAAAAACATTTTAAAAGTTTTCTCTTCAGATAGATCCCAACCTGAAATCCCCAGATATACAGAAAGCAAAAAACAAACGAGAACAAAATCCAAATGTTGAGGAAGAGAAAAAAAAAATTCTCACGACTGATTGGGATTGAAGTTTCCTCCTTAGAAGCTGCTGGATAACTCCTCCTCCAACCATTTGATGAAACGCTTGTACCAATCAACTCGCTGAAGAATAACAGAGACGAAAGCTTAAAACAGCGTAATCAACAAATGATATACTGACGCAATTTCACATATACGAATAACACCAAATAAAAAAGCGTAATAAGCCCCTAGAAATTCAATTCTACATTCACAGATCCGACGAATATGCATCCAGCAAAGAAAACATCCACCGATTCGGATGCGAGATATACCGATCGGGAAAGAAAAAATCTCACCGGAAAATGAAGTAACAAGATCGGCGATTGAAGACTATCGAGAGAGAGAGAGAGAGAGAGAGAGAGACAGATGCGAACACAGAAGGAAGAAGAAGTAAACAGATACCAGAGAAAATGGATTCCTCTCGATGACGCGACTGTGACAAACGACGACACTTTTAGGATTTTAAGGCCCATGGGCCTAATATCATCAATTGAAAGTCCATGACCCGTAATTAAGTCAACGGATACTATACAGAGATATTTCAGTCTCATATAATAAAAGGGACCAAAATCTGAATCAGAGAAACTTCAGGTTTTAAACTATAATAATCGAAATTGTGCCAAACTGATTTACAGTTGATTAGAATTTTTAACTTGGTTAGTCTTATATAAAAACAAAATCAGACAAACCGAAATTTGACACATGGTGTGCATTAATCAATGAACGGAGTTAGAATTCAGACAATAGTAAAATCACACTATTGATAAATATGCTTAAAATAAAAAAGAGAATTCATTGGATTCAAGTGTTGCTTAGGATAATTTAGGTGGTATAGGTTTCGTGGAAGCAATGAAAAGATTTGAGAATATGGCAATAGGAACTTTTTAAGTATTATCGAGATATTTGTTGATTTTGATCATGTGATAATAGAGCATGTTATAAGGTTTAAAGAAGGTGAGATTCGTTATAATTATCTCAGCAACAAAATTTTAAAATGAGTTGATAAAAGTTGAGGATTATTATCCAAACTTATAGATTGTTTTACCAAGCGAAAATAAAACGCTTATGAAAGTGCTAGACTTTCTGAAAAAGGTTTATTATCCAAATTCATGGATTGTTGTAACGGCTATTTTGTCTATCGGAAAAGGAGTTAGTTAAAGGTGTTTATTTTGAAAATTTGGTCAGCTATTTTATAGGGGAAAAAATATGTTTAAAGGTTAATATTTTCTTTTTTATTCTAATTTTTATTTGGAATGATGATAGTTATTTTTTTGTATGAATTAGAATGTTTTTTAACACCGTTTTCAAATTCCGTATTTTTTTAAGGCACAACTATGTTTACTTGCAATAAACTCAACTAGATTTATTCTGACACTGTAATCGATTTGTGGAATTGCATTAGACTTGTGTTTAATATGGGAAGAGGTGAGTGTAGGAAAACTCCACCTTTCCCATTTTCCTTACTTGTACCAATCAATGTTTTCATCGTTGTATTGTTTACTCTGTTTTAAACAAATAAAAGCCAAATATAATACCATACTAGGAGAAGGTCTGCGCGTTGCGCGAATTTTGTGATAATTTAAATGTTTCAATTTTATAATTTATTTGATAATATATGTTAGTAAAAATTTATGGATAAATAATAAATTCTAATTTGTGAATATTTCTAAATGTTTCAACCTTACTATATTAATTTCTCAAAAGGAAAAATGATAAGAACGTCCCAAGAAATTTCAGAATAATTTGAAAAATAATATATAGAATTTTTAAGTTTTTCATTTTTAAACGGGTAGTTTGGGTACACGATCTAATACTCATTCGGGAAGGTACAGGAGGGAACGGGAAACCCGTCCCATACCCGTATTAATAAAATAAATGGTTTCGAATGAGTAATTATTTTAAACGGGATAGTGAATGAGACGAAAAATTCGGGAAGGTACAGGAGGGAACGGGAAACCCGTCCCAAAATTTTTCAGGGCTCCTGATGAAAAAACTTTATTATATGTTATATAATATCACATTTGTTTGTTCTATAGTTATGTAGTTAATTATAGTTTTTTTTTTATTATTCATCCATATAATCCTATCATTAAATTAAGAACAACAAAATAAAGAGATAAAAGAATGAAGTGTTAAAATTATATATAGAATTTTTAAGTTTTTCATTTTTAAACGGGTAGTTTGGGTACACGATCTAATACTCATTCCCTTCCCATACCCGTATTAATAAAATTAATGGTTTCGAATGAGTAATTATTTTAAACGGGATAGGGAATGAGACCGAAAATTCGGGACGGTACAGGAGGAAACGGAAAACCCGTTCCAAAATTTTCAGGGCTACTAATGAAAAAACTTTATTATATGTTATATAATATCACTTTTTTTTTTCTATAGTTATGTAGTTAATCATAGTTTTTTTATTATTCATCCATATAATCATATCATTAAATTAAGAACAACAAAATAAAAAGATAAAAGAATTAAGTGTTACAATTATGAAGTACACATATCAATTTTATTATGTTTTTATGTTTTTTTTCTTTAAATGTAGGTGACATATCACATGGCAGCATTTCAGAATAATTTAAAAAAATAGAGAACTTTTAAGTTTTTAATTGTTAAATGGGTAATTCGGCTACCCGATCTAGTACTCATTCTCTTCTCGTACCCTTCTCATATCCGTGTAAATAAAATAAATAGTTTCGAATGGATAATTTTTTTGAACGGGATAAGGAATGGGACGAAAAATTCGGGACGGATACCGGAGAAAACGGAAACTCGTCCCAAAATTTTCAAGGCTTTCTGTTTTTTTATATAGTTATGCAGGTAATTATAGTTTTTTTAGGTTATTCATCCATATAACCCTATCTTTAAATTAAGAACAAAAAATAAAGAGATAAAAGAATTAAGTGTTACAATTATGAAGGACACATATCAATTTTATGTGTTTATGTTTTTTTTTCTTTAAATGTAGGTGACACATGTCAATGTTTATGATGCCACATGGCAGCATTTCAAAGCTCACTCTAAAAAAAACCTTATCATATTAGAATGAATAGATAGATGTCCAGACCCGGCCCTCAGCACAAACAGAGCAAGCTCATGTTTGAGGCCCTCTTTTTATAGATAAAATTTCGCCCCCTGATTACAGGAAAGTATTTTTAGTCCAGTGGCTAATATAAATTATTTTTCTCTTGTTTATCTCGAGTTCGACCCTTAGAGAGTTACAAAATTTTTTTCTTTTCTATTTAGTGTTTTTCCACTAAATAAAATCAGCCCATTTATATTTCCAACTTGTGGCCCTATAAAAATCAAGGGCCGGCTCTGCATAATCAAGAAACAAGAGAATACCCTATTGGCTAATTGCTTCACACTTTAATATATAGAAAAAAATACATAATATATACATGCAAATATTGAACCAAAAAAAAATATACAAGCAAATTTGATAGAGCCTACGACTTCTGTTAGGTTAATCGGTTCTTTAGGTAGTTCGAGTTTTGAAATTTCTACCGAAATTAACAGAAATATAATATGGTTCGGTTAGGTTGTCGGTTGATTCGGGATTTAAATTTTAAAACCGAAAAGAACTGAATTTTTTATATTTTAAGTTAAATTTGATAAATTCGAATAAACTCGTGTAAATTGATTAATTCATTTAGTTCGGTTTTTCAGTTCAAATATTTTAATATATTTTTATTTAAAGTTGGTATAACTCGATTTAATTTTAGCTAAAAACAAAAACGGTTAATCGAGCGGTTCTAAATCGAACTGATAACCAAAACAATTTTTAGATCTGGTCGATCGGTTCCACTAAAAAAACTGATCCGGAACTAAAAACCGAAAATTCGACTCGATTCGCTTCTCTCGGTTCGGATAAAAGTGCAGGAGTAGTACGAACATACAGATAGATATTACACTTATGCATATTTAATAGATTCGTACATCCAGACAGATATTATACGTATACATGACAACTTTCCGATTTTGAAATGGAGGACACTTCATGCAATGTGATTGGACCATTTCCATAAGAGTCTTGAAATAAGGTAAAAACAACAGATGCTGTTTTAGCCTGATCGTGGGACCCAAAACACCCAATTGGATAACCATCCAATTAAATTTATCATATGGGACCTATGTGCATGGCTGTACTTGTATGTGGAGAGATATATTATAATATGCGTACTCACATTGCTTATATGGTTTAATTAATGTTTATGTGTGTCTGCTTCGAATTAATATCAATCGATTTCGACCATACATATATAGTTGTTTGTTTTCTTAATACGGAGAGTTTAAGCAATGTATCTCGAATCTCAATACCCGTGTTTATATACAGTGGCGAACCTAGAAATATATGTTAGCGGGATTAAAATATTTTATAAATTTTTTATCATATAATTACAATCTTAGATATGTACCAAAATTTTATAACCATTATATAAACCTACAATTAATTATACTTAAATATGTGATTCAATTAAATACTTTTTGAAACTAACTACACAAAATATGCAGTAAAATCATTTAAATCATTTAACTCAGAAAATGATTTTGATATTTCATAGAAAAAATAAGCAAACTGGGAAAAGTTTTCATTTTTTTGTTTAGTTCTTTTGGTCAGAGGAAAACTTTTTCTATTTAACTTCAACGAAGATCGCTAAAAACGTGTAAAAGTAGTAAATATTTTAACAATTAATTCAGAACAGGTGAAGAGTGGGTTCATTGCAAGTCAAGAGATCAATTTTAGCTACATGTTAAGAGATAAAACATGAATTTTATAAATTTTACCGGTGTCACTTGACAGTTGACACGTACCCTTAATTAGTCATACGTCCGCCTTTGCGTGTATAGGCTTCGAGTCCAAGATATTTTAGAAGATTTACAGTCATATTTTAGAAATAATTGCTGCTAATTAAGTAATCTACCATGCCATTTATAGTTAGAACTAATAGTATCATGTAGAACCGAACCATCTGGTGTCCGTACAGTTTCTATATTACATAAACTGAAAATTGAAATAAACCAAAACCGAATAATTGAAGCGGATTTAACATGTTTATAACTGTATTTAAGAGTGCATGTGTGTTTAATTTCGTATACAACATGAATATTGAGAACAAATAATGTTAGACTTCCAACAACAAAAAACTATGTTAGACTTTTTATAAGATAGTTAATTAATGAGAAAGTGTATTTATTAATTATAACAATAAAGCTTTCTCTGGGATTTACTGTATTTTGTACCTTTTTTTAACATCAGATCGATTTATTTGATTTCAAATAGTATACAAGAGTTTACACATGCATAGTACATCAATAATAAACAAACTTAAATACATGCACATCCACAATTACTTAACCGAATATTAAAAAGAACGATAAAAATGAATTTTCACGATGCTTTGAATACCGAAAACTTATTCGTCAACGAGTTAGTAAACCTGTTTCTTTCTTTCTCCAGAATTGATGTTATTGATGATACTCAATATTTTCTCTTGCATTAATTTGTTAATTCTCCATAAATATGTTATACCCGAATTTCAAATTTGATGATCGAAACACCATATGACTCTTTGGAATTTGTACTCAATCCCTTCCATTGATTAGGATTGTAGATATTGAACATCATGAAAAATCGAAAGATATTTCACGGAGATAACATGTTTGTCTTGGGTGAAATCAGAAAACACCAACACATTCCAATGACAAACCATGAAGAATTCAAAATTGGAGGAAAAGGCAGAAACGTAACTATTTCCGTTTGTCAAACAAAAAGTCCCAAATCGAGACTCCATAAACGATTTGCTTTAAAAGATGTGGAATGGTACCTCTTGATTTTAAATTTGCAAACGACATGAAACAGAAACTGCATCAACGGATTTGAAATATGATATCCGGTTGTTTCCAATGTAATCTCAAACATAATCGTCGCAAATATTAAAAAGAAGAAAATAGATCTGCAAATTATCCGCTGGAAAGGATTAGCACCCATCGCAATTATTGAAAAAAGAAAAGAAATTAAGGCATTAGAGAACCATCGACAAACAAACGCCGGTGGCCCATAAAATTAAAAGAAGTAGAGGGAGTTATTATGATATCGCAAGGAAGGAAGATGAAGAAGTTACAAACCATTTACTGTATTTTGTATAATTAATCAAAATGCACATTATATATTATAGTAAAAAAATATCATATACAATATATATTCGATTTATGATAGTATTATTATTTCAGGTTTCTTTTATAACTTCTGAAATTTTTTTAAAACAGTCACGCATCAACTCAGTACGGTAGTCATCACAAATATACAACATTGTTTCAAGCTTTTATGATTTCTTTTTGGGATATTTGATCACTCACAGGCATGTAGCAGCTCAAGCAAACGCACATATATAAACATAAACATATATTAATACATTAACACCTATGAAGAGGTAGATATACTTGTAACTAATTAAATTAATACAAATTATGAGTTTGATATGTTTTGCAGCATAGGTTATATATGGTACTCCCCAAAACTCATAGATTGCAATAAATAAGCCCTAGCTAAACGAGTATAGCTAATATAATTTGCAGCTTAAATAGACGGGATTTTTAGTACTTCTTTCAAAAGTATTTACTCTTAATTTAATCTATATAATAATTTTTTCGTATATTAAATATCGTGGATTTTTACGATAAGTAAATAGTTTTACACAGCATGTCAGCCCATATATAGCACACAATATATATTTTTATATATTTGTCAAACTTATGAGCCAGCATATGACCTGTAATTGTTGGCTTGTGTACCCTTCATTTGTTCAAAGAATGTCCCCGTTAACTAGTATGTGGACTAACAAATTTAATCCTAATCCGCCAAAAAATTACACGAGCTACAATGACCCGTAGTTATAGCCCGTATCGACACCTACTCTGATTGACATTATTTTACTAGTTAAGTGACGCTTTATTATATGATAAAATGCACATCAAACAAATCCTGAGATTTAAAAAAACTGTCACAGGTAAAATGTTCGAAACGTAGGATTTGGCTATAATCGTAAAATAAAAAACAAAGACAGTTTTATAGCCCACAAAAAAAAAAAAAAAAAAAAAAAAAAAAAAAAAAACCAAGACAGCTTTTTTATGTATAATCTTTCCATTTAATCGGAAAATAAAAGTTCATAAAATAAGTGTAAATGCACAATATATAACCATCCACTGACCACTGATTCAAGTGTCTTCGTATGCTTGCCCTAGACACGTGGCGTTTTCCTATTCCCGAATGTTAATCTCTTCGGCCACCGGAGAGACACAGAAAAGAAGAATATAGAGAAAGAGAAAGAGAGAGTGAAGAGCTAAAGAGAAAGAGGGGAGAGAGAGAGAGATGGATCAAGATCATGAGTTATGGCGGACGCTAAGATGCGCCGGTAAAGCGCAAGATAAGGCCTCTGTTGATACTCTCATGCTTAAGTACCGTCCGATCGCTCCAAAGCCGACGACGACTGGTCAACCATCTGTCGGAGACACGAGCACTAGAAGGACGAAGAGAAGGTACGTTAGGGTTTCTAAAAACAATAAAGCCACGTGTCGATCAAAGAATGGCCTTAGATCTAGCTCAACAGATCCAGAGAGTGGCCGAGAAGATCTCGTGACGCTACAGCTCATGCCGGAGAGATCTACGCCGTTGAGTTTGGATCATAACAGTCTCGATCCAACGGTGAAGACAATAATCGGAGATGAAACCTGTAAAACCGGCACGTGGCTCAAGTCTAACAGCGGAGATGACGCAGTGCATCCGGTTCCGGTGGAGACGTGGGTGACGGTGGAATCCGTTAACGGTAGCTCCGTTTCCCATGCGGTATGGTGTACGGACGAAGAGGTCACGGATGCTTTAGATAAAGACACGTGTCCTGGTTTTGTATCGGATGGTTCAAATCGCGTGGTGATGGTGAACGAGGCTTACCGGAGGATTGTAACCGGGGACGGTGGTTTTGAAAGAGAGTCGTCGTCGTTGTTGCCGGAAGTGATTGTGTGGTTGGTGGTTGACCAAACGGCGACGTTTTGTGATTACCGAACTTTCACCTGTAAGGTGAGACTTGAGTACACGTGGCGAGAGACGAAGTATGTTAAAACGGTGCCGTGTGAAGTTTGGAAGATGGAGTTTGGTGGATTTGCATGGAGGTTGGACACTACTGCTGCTCTAACTCTTTGGCTTTGAGTTAGAGGTATAGGGGGTAAGAATCATTCAGATCAAGATGTGTTTAAGGTTCATAATCTCAAACCTTAATCACTTTTTGGCACTTTGGGGAATTGGGAAATTAATAAGTAATACAAAAGAGAAACGAATTTATATAATGCTAATAATATATGGGAAGATCTTGAGAATCAAGTCTTTCGGAATAAAATTGTGTGAGAACATTTTACATATATATAGATTGAAAATTGCCATAATGTCAATATGATTGGCAATGCTTTAAACAAAAAGATGTCAATGCTTTAAACAAAAAGATGTCAATGCTTGGCTTTTTCATTGATTCTTACTTATCTCTTTCATTTCGATCGCTATAAGAGAAATATAAATTTGCATGTCCTAAGATATCATCAGTAATTTTACTTTTATAAGACCTTAAATAAATGTTGTTAAAAAGACATTAATATATTTGCATAACATTGGGCTGGATTATACTGTCGTAGCGGGAAAAAATATATATTTTTCGCTCTCGTTAACCTTAAATCGCGCTGCCGTCTCTATTCTTTTCGTTTTCTAGTTTGGCCGGTGTCCGGCGGCTCAGACAGTGCCAACACTAGTTCAGTAGTTATCGTTCTTCTCTTTCAATTGTTGGTGTGGTAGATTCTCGATTTTCCTAGTCTCTATTTTGCTGCAGGTTTACAGATCTCGGTGTTGGTGGTTGATGGAGGTACGACGGTGGAGCCGGCTCTATTGAGCGACATAGTTATAAAGCTAACTATATCATGTTGTGGTCTACCGCCCTTCCTCCTTGTCGTTCCTGTTGGCCTTGTTTGGTGATAGTGATGGGTTGGTTCCTCTGTTTGGTAGCTTCGTTAGGTGTGGCTGTAGGAGTTGGTTTGTCGCGGTGTTCCATGAGGCTCCTCTATCTTTAGTCGGCCTCTGCGGTGGTGCTCCATGAAAGCTCGTTTCGATGGATAGCTCTTCGGCTTTAAACCTTCTCGTCACGGCTTGTAGATGCAAAATTTTGGAGAATCGTTTCTGCTCTAATTCTGTTGGGGTTTGGCTTCTTGATGGTGTATAGCCTCAGATTTTTCATGTGTCTTTGGCGAAGATCCGGTGATGGTTCATTTGTCTTATGATATTATTGAAATTTATGTAAGTACTGGTTTTTGTGTATGAATCTCTAATGTTTCTCCAAATTTGGTATCTGGTTCAGTGTGGATTTGAGTTCTTTTCAAGTCTTCCAAAAGGGGTTGTTGCCTTGCTCTATCCGTGTCCGGAGATGGTCTTTGTTTATCTTAAGGTGTGTTCTTGTCAAATCCAAGTCTTTATTATTAGATGTTCGGATGATAGTTTTAGTTTAGTATATTTTTTTGTCGTCTATATTATGTTTTTCTTTTTTTTTTAGTTTCCGGGTGGCTTTTGATTTCGAAGAAAGTGTTCTATCAATTTATGTATTTCATGGTTTATAAAATATCAGATGATAAATAAATAAATAAAAAAGTTTGCATGTCATAAGATATCATCAGGTTTTTTTGTGCTAGATATATATAAATCTATGGTTGATTGATATACATGAACTTGGGACACTAGCCTATATTATTGTACTTAGTAACATATATATGGATGGATTCATGCACCATTAACCTACTACACACATATTTTGCATCTACAAGCCATTGACACATTTATAAAGAGACGAATCCGATGTGTGTTTTTAAAACATTATTCTCGATATAGCACGGTCCTGACACGTGTTTCTGTCAATAAATTATTGGACAACCTCATCTCCATGTTATTGAGTCTCATATATTTAAAGCTTTTAATATACGTACACGGTACACGCAGTGTGTATATATCCCAGAGTCGGTTATAGACACTCTTTTAAGAATCAATCGTTTAGGGTCTTCAATTTTAAAACTCCACTTACAAACAAAAATACATGATAGTTTTGTTTATCATTTTTTTCACATTTTCACGTTTTTCTCATATTTCGTATATTTTGATTGTTTTTCCTTTTTTATTTCATTTTTTTCAATAGTAACAAAATATTAATTAGAATTTATTAAAAAAATAAATTATCATTAAATGCATTAAAAAATCACTTTAATATTTTTAAAATATTTATATATAATTATATTGATTATATAAAGTTAATGATATTTGATTTTCATATTATGCAAGATATGTGAATTCTTCGACCGGATATACTGTATCCAAGTTAGCAATTATATAATCTCATAATCCACTTGAAACTATTTACCCAATAAAATCTCAGTCATTTACGTAATTAAATCCCATGCTACCTACTTAACGGGGAAGCACAACAGATGCGGCATTAATATGGAGAAGTATAACAAATGCAGAATTAATACAAATCATTTAAAATGCAGATAGTTTTGTTACTTTTGTATTTGTTTTCCATTCAACCTTTTCACTTGCATAATAAAAATAATAATAAGTAATCTGCATGCAAATTATTACTAATATTAAATTATTGATATATATATATAGATAAAAAATAAAGCACACAAATACTTGCAGATCTGATTTTTTTCTGTTTTTAATTTTTTTTTTTACACTATTTAATAAAAAATAGTTATTTACTTGATCTGTATTAATAAATACAGATTGTATAATTTATGTGACGACATGCAGTACCCGCATGTTAGATGTACCCATATTCTGCAGTAGCCAATAATGATGATTAATATCACATCAATAAATCTTTGTGGCTTTTGAATCCCAACATATGGAGAAATCTCATTGGCTAAGCAAAAAGAAACAAAATAATATAAAAAGCCAAAAAGATCTATCGAAGAGAGGGAATAAATAAAGTGGTTATAGAGCACACTCAAACACGCACAAGGAAAAATCAAAAGTACACGTGGCATCTCGACCGAGAAAGACATCAACCAATCGGCTTCCACGTATATTTGTTTTCTCCTTTCTGTTTAATTATCGTTTTTAAAAATTACTGACGTCATGCCATACCTGAGGAAGTTTGTAGTAGGGTCCCACTTTTTATGATCGCAGCCGTTCAAGTGTCACAGTGAGATGAATCTGACCATACTGACGTCACGTGCTTGTGACGCGGCTGGTGGAATTTCTTAAGAGGGATAGAATTTTCGGTCGACGAGAAACGAATAGGAGCCTATCACGTGTCTGTTTTTCTTATCTTTCAAATATTTTTATAAACAATCTCTAAAAACAAAATTTATATTTTCTCACTCTTGTTGTACTTTTTTAGTCGTCTGAATTTATATATTTTTAAAAAAATTCATATTTCGGTTTTCGGCTTGATTTCAGTTCGGTTTTTTCGGTTTTACAGTTTATCGATTTTATAAAAATCCAAACCATATAAAAATCATATATATTTCGGTTTGATATGGTTCGGTTTTCTTTAATTTTTGATTTTTCGGTTTTATAAAAATTAAAACCATACAAAACCCATATTTAATTTGGTTCAGTTTTGATTTTTTCGAAATTATACTATTACAGAAAATTTTGAATCTTTGATTCAAACTTTGAATGGAAATAATAATAACATATATAAGTGAAACAAAACAAAAAGTTCAAAGAATAGAATCCAAATCATAAGAAATAAATCTAAATCATCAATAAAACCAAGTTTATAAAAACCAAAAAAAAAAAATTCCATTCATAGTTTATAAATATTTATATGTAGATATTTTTGTAAATATTATATTTAAATTTATGAGTTAAGATTTAGTAAATTATAAAGATAATTAAGCCCAATAATAAAATATGGACATAAACTAAATTAAGAAAATAAAAAAAATATAAATTATTTAAAATTTAGTTCTTAAACCAAAAAAACTTTTCGGTTTGACGGTTTTTAACCAAACCAAATCTAAATCAAAACTTTTAAAAAATAATAAGCAAATGATTTTTTAGGTTTAACCATAACCAAACCATATCACTTTTTCGGTTGGTTTTTTTAGTTACGGTTTTTTTTGTCGACCCCAGCAAAAATTTGGCAATAACAGAATATTATGAAATTTAAGTGAAACAAATCCTAGAGACAGTGAATTGCTATGGGATGAAGAATTATAATTGAATCATGAAAGTACCTAAACCAAGTTGAGATGAAGCTTTTTGTTGAATAAGACGAAGAGTTATAGTTGAATGTACCTAAACCAAGTTGAGAAGTATTGATGTTGTACTTGGCTACTTGCATATCTGCGTTTTTTGGTTGATTATGGCGGCTTCCACGGATAGTAATCAAATATCCCGAAAACTCAATATAAGGAGATTATCATTCCTCCGATCTGATCAGTATCAAATGTTGTGAATAGTCCATAATCATCGTCTCTATAGCCGATGAAGTTCGAAAATAACATTTTTTGTCAACCTGTGTAACACAAAGCAAAAAAAAATTGAGATTTTAGATATGTCTACAACATAAATTAGAGATTCATATTTTATTAATAATGTATAATATAATACGATCTTTGAAATTTGTATGAAGTAAATATAGATGAAACTCTCTGTTGAGTAGGACGAAGAGTTAAACCTGAATGTACCTACTTAAAACAACTCGAGAGACGCTGATGTTGTACTTGCATGTTTGCGTTCTCTGTATGTAATTAGCTTTCGATTAATTTTGAAGATGAGCAAATCAAGTTTCCCAAATGCTGTTTAGTGAATATAACCATTAATTTGTTGGTTTCAATGGAAAAAAGATCACGAGTATACACTAAATTCACAAGTATTTCAAATTCTACAAAACTGACAGCTGAGTTTACATTATATTTTTGTCAATTTCACAATCGATTTGGTGTTTTCTCTTTTGATGATTTTCTCTTAATAATTAAAATTCTTGTTTTGTGAATATTTTCATTTTTGTCGACTTTGTTTTCTAAGATTATATCCTTTTCATGTCTTGTAGTAGATTTTTTCTCTTTCTTTTTGTAGTAGTTTAAAAAGTTTTTCCAATTTTAGAACTGTGTTTCCCAAAGTTTAGAACATACCAATTTTGTATTCCACCTTATATTCTATTACGTATAACTTGTATTCTTGATATTTTAATGAAATTGAGACGATGAAAAAAATATGAATTTGATAAATGTTGATTAATGCTTACTTTGATTAAATTATGAATATTCATACTAAAAACTATAATCAAACAAACTTAGTTTACTCTTTTGTCTCATCTCACACTTACCAACAAATTTGAATACACACGATACTGTAATGAAATTATACCCTAGTTAGGTCAACCCCAATGGTCATCTTTAGATATTTTAAGTAAGGTTCTTAATAATAAAATTAAATAAACAAATGATTAGGGCATGTGCATTGCACACTTTGAAAGATCTAATTAGTTTGTCTAAACATTATTAAAAGAATAAATCTTAAGATTACAGATCCAAAACTGATAAAAAGTGTATAATATATGATTTATTTTTGGGTTTAGACATGTCGACGGGCCGCTTTAGACACTCACTTTTAAAATGGTTATTAAATTTAATCAAAATTTTTTTTACACCCACTTTTAAAGTGTGCAATGCACATGCCCTTAGGATGTCTTATTTTTAAGAAAAGTGTCTAAAATAAGACTCTTATTTTTAAGAAAAGTGTCTAAAATAAAACACTTTTTTGGATGTCTTAATTCTTAACTTAAATTAATAATATATTTAATATTAAAATATGTTTAAGACACTCAACATGAGTTCTCTATTGGGCTTGCTCTTAGGGCATGTGCATTGGAGACTTTAAGAGATCTAATAATATTATTAAAATAATAAATCTTAAGACTAAAGATCCAAAACTGATAAAAAGTGTCTAATATAGGATTTATTTTTGGGTTTTAGACATCTCTCCATAACTAAAGTGTCTTAAAATATTAAACTTATTTAAATTTAATCAAAAAAATAATTTTTAGACACCCACTTTTAAAGTCTCCAATGCACATGCCCTTAGTACCTACAAATTAGTATCCTCAAAATAAGCTTTATCACTTCTGTCATTGTATACTTAATTTGTTGATAACTACAAAAAATCTACAAACTAACTATTTTCTCTCTCTA
Organism: Alliaria petiolata; assembly: GCA_020283515.1. Taxonomy (NCBI): domain Eukaryota; kingdom Viridiplantae; phylum Streptophyta; class Magnoliopsida; order Brassicales; family Brassicaceae; genus Alliaria; species Alliaria petiolata. Next base: position 184,103,571 of record JAHZTW010000001.1, read on the forward strand.
ACTCTTCCTATCTCTCAGTAACATTTTGGTTACTATCTTAATTTTTTTTTTTTTTAATTCACCAAAACAACCTTAATTTGTTATGCAAGATCTAAAACTTTTAGTTGCTACAAAAAAAAATATAAAACTTTCAACTATTTAAACTAGACAGATCTTTAAAAATAAAACATGAATTATATGCTAGCATCTCTCTACATATACCTAAACAACCTATTTTTCTCTGGGAGAATTGCTACAAATGACATAAACCTTGATTCTTTCTCCAAAACTAGATCCCCTATTGCATGTTTGGCAAAAGTAACCCACATGGGTAGTGAAATTACAACCCTCACCCTTATGACCAAACAAAAAACGCTCGTGATAATGACGGTTTTATCCTAGAGAAGTCTACTACGAGAGAGTAGACTTCCCGTGTAGACTTCTTGACCTCTCCTAGAAGTCTACTTCGAAAGTAGACTTCTCGCTTATGATTTATACTGCAGAGTAGACTTCTCTCAAATAATTTCCTTAAAAATAATTATAAAAAATTATAAAAAATTAATTTTATAAAAAACTTTGATAAATAACCAAAATATATTCATTTTCCATCTATTAAAAATAAAATTTCAAAAAAATGTATCAATTTAAATCAAACTAGCCAAATTAGGTTAGAAACCAATACATCTAGAGAAGTCTACTAAATCGCTAAATCTCAAATTTTAATAATAAAAATTATAAAAAATAATTTGGTAAAAAAATTATAAACACAATTAAAACATAGACAATTGGCATCTATATAAAATAAAATTTCATGAATATGAATCAATTTATATGTTTCATGAGTATTCAGTTTAAAAGGGTTAGGGTTAAGGTTTAAAGTATAGGGTATAAGGGTGTAATTGTTAGGGTAAGAAAAACATTTATATGAATTCATAATTTATGGTTTGGTTAATGATTTAGCGTTGATATCTTTATTATTTTAACGGTAATTTGTGAATATGTTAGTAAATTAATGTTTTGATATAAGTTTTAATCGAAAATATTTTATTTAGGGTTTAGGGTAAGTAGACTTCTCTAGTAGACTTCTCGAGTAGACTTCTCTCGAATAGAATTATACTATACAGTAGACTTCTCTAGTAGACTTCGCGAGTAGACTTCCAAAGTAGACTTCACTCGTGTGACTTATACTGCAGAGTAGACTTCTCGAGTAGACTTCTCACTAAACCGAAAAACACATCAGTTTAACCGAGCAATTTTACTAACCCATGATTAACCGTGCTATATATTTCATTTTACCATTTGTGCATTACTTTTTATCGGACAAAACCTTAGTTTCTCTGAAAGGGAGATTTTGGCCATTTCTGTCGCCGTCGCCACTCTCGTCGTCGCCGTCGCCATCGCTGTCGCCATACAGTGGTAATCTTTGTTCCGCTCTCTCACTTCTCTCACTTTTTCTTCTGTATATATACCTTAATCGAATTCGTTTATCTCTTCTCATCCTTGCCGCTTTTTTGCCCCTGCTGGATGTTTCTTCATTGTCGCCGCCGGTGGTAATTCTATCCTCCTTTGTCTTTGTCGGGCATATGTTAATTTTGGTATTTTATTATCATCGCCGCAAATTTTAAAATTTCTGGTTGGATTTACAGATCTCTGCGACGCCATTGGTTGTCTCCTCCGGATTTCAGTGATTTTAGTGTTCTCGAAGGTAATTATACGGCTCCTTTGGTCAAATTAAGTGTAACTAGTGGTTTATTTTAGACTTCATATCAGACTTCTCAAGTAGGCTTGTAAAGTAGACTTCTTTATGAAGTAGAATTCTGTATGAAGTAGACTTCTTTATGTAGTAAAACTCGAAAGTAGACTTCTCTCGAGTAGACTTCTCGAGTAGACTTACTTTTGAACTAGACTTCTGAACTAGACTTGTGGGTTTTGCAGGATGGAGAAGGCCATGTTTCCAAGGAGATTATACACAAAGGGCGAAGAGCCACATTTTGGCAAAAGTATAAGCTACTACAGCAACGATAGTAAGCTGATTCTGGCATTGGAAGAAGTATTAGAAGAAGATGAATGGGAAGAGCTTTTGGACTCACAGCTGGGTATTTTTATGAAGTTCTACAAATTGAAATTTGGCTGGGCATCGAGGGTGGTTCAGTATATACTCGGTTTTCAGCTGGTTTGCAATAAAAAGTACGAGATATGGAGTCTGGTAGATTCAAACCCCTTGAGGTTTTCACTGAATGAGTTTAAAGACCTCACTGGTCTCAACTGCGAGTATGTTCCGACACTGGAGGAGCAAGAAGTTACCCCTGAGATGAAAGTTTTTTGGGAAAAGCTTGGCGTCAGTGTAGATGTTGGTCCGAGCGTTAACGATCTTACAGAAGCGTGTAAGCATGCTGGGGACTGGACAAGGGATGATAGGATTAGGTTAGGATTTTTATCCATCTACGCTGGATTCATTGAGGCAAAGAAAAGGGATTCACCCACACGGGTGGACTATGGAAGGCTAGTCATGGATGTCAGGTCATTTGCAAATTATCTGTGGGGAAGAGTGGCTTTCAAGTTCCTCATAGAGTCTGTCAAAAAAGCTGATTTGACGAAGACATGTTGGATTTATGGGTTTGCTGAAGTGCTCCTGGTTTAGGCGTATTATGCCATGCCAGATTTCGGATCCGATTTTGGGAATCCGCTTCCCAACAACCCAACTCCACCGGTGCTGGCTTACGGCGGTTGTCGAGGACGAAAATACATCAAAGAGGCTATGCTGAAACAGGTAATTTATATTTGTATACTTCTACTCGGGAAGACTTTCCGAGTAGACTTCCCGGGTAGACTTCCCGAGTGTAGACTTATATAAAGAGTAGACTTTCCGAGTAGACTTCCCGAGTAGACTTCCGAGTAGACTTCCCGAGTAGACTTCTTGAGTGTAGACTTATTTAAGGAGTAGACTTCCCGAGTAGACTTCCCGAGTAGACTTCCCGAGTAGATTTCTTGAGTGCAGACTTATATAAAGAGTAGACTTCCCGAGTAGACTTCCCGAGTAGACTTCCGAGTAGACTTTCCGAGTAGACTTCTTGAGTGTAGACTTATTTAAGGAGTAGACTTCCCGAGTAGACTTCCGAGTAGACTTTCCGAGTAGACTTCATACTTTGCTGACTTATCTATTTCTCAATGTAGCACATGGATGCCGCCATCAACCTGCTCAGACATCGCTTTACGAAACATCCGGAATGGTTTAGGAGTGATCGTATCTGCTTCCTTGATACTATTTTCGGCATGATGTGGAATAACAAGTACGCTGATTTTCGTGCCACCAAACCAAATCCCGACGGCTCAGGTAGAATGCTGCCGCCTGGTGCCTTTGATTATTACAACGGTGAGGCACCGGTGTACTGCAGAACGAACAAGTCATGGTGGATCGATATCGATGACATATACCTGCCCTTGAATATAAAACAAGATCATTGGATTGCTCTGTGTATCTCATTACCTAATCGGCACATTATCATTTGGGACAGTTTTCTTGGTCATGCTGATGATGAAGAGTTAGCGAAAGCAGTTGAGCCTTTCGCAGTCATGATGCCTTATCTGCTTCGAGATATGGCTCCCCGAGAAGAGAAAGATAAGTTCCCTTATACAACTTTCACGCACACACGGGTAGACGGAGAATGGGTGCCACAACAAAAGATCGGTGGTGATTGTGGAGTTTTTTGCCTGAAATTTATTGAATATCATGCTCTTGGACTGCCATTTCCTTCGACATTGTGTCTAGCCAACATGAAAGTTCATAGACAGAAAGTTGCGATTGACTTATTCCACGAGATCGGCTGCAAAGGACCGTCTGAAGACCGCGACTGGGGGGATTTAGACTTATATGAGGGTACCTGACTTCCTGAACAGACTAATTATGGTGGTGAATGTTTTGTACCCCACTTGTAACAAACAAATTATGGTGGTGAAGGTTTAGTAAATTTTGATGTGGTTGGAAAGTTTTTGTTGTAACCCATCAGTTAATATATAACAAGGATTGTGTTTTTTCTTACATAACTTCTCAATCTAGTAGACTTCTTATGTATTACATAACTTAAAGGTGAATCAGAGGGACATTATAATACAAAGTAGACTTCTCGACATGAGACTTATAATACAAAGTAGACTTCCCGAGTAGACTTCTCGGGTACACTTCCAAAGTAGACTTCTCGACATGAGACTTATAATATAAAGTAGACTTTCCAAGTAGAGATTAACTTACACAATGGGGGCGAGTATGACCATGTTGCTTGCACTTTGAGCAACTGTATTTCTTGTGCATCTTCCTCGGTCTTGTGCCTCTTTTCCTTGACATTTCTAGCCAAGTTTGCCACCTCGACTTTTTCTTTCTTCCAGGAGCAATCTTCATGACCGGAACACCACATGGTTCTTCTTTCTTGACTTCGTTTTCATCAGAAATCGGAGGGTTAATGGGATGGGAGTACACAGCATATAACGACTCCTTCGAGTAAGATGGACACACAATTGATGACAGTTGCACGTTGGCCTCTACTGCGGCTGCAATGACATGTGAGCAAGGGATTTTCTCAACATCATACACACCACACGAACACTTCCGCTGTTCCAAATCAACAATACAATCCCGTGCTCCACCCTTAACAAAAAAACGCCAGCCATCTATACGTTCTACTTTAAGATTTACAGCATAATGATCTCGTATTACCAATAGATATTCTACCCCCCCCCCCCCGGGTATGGCTCGTTGTGAGACTTAGAGCATCTTCACGCCTTTTATTATACCATCTCCCGAGTTTCTCTCTAATAAACTCCAGCAAAAATGTGATGGAAAATCCTTTGGCTTGCTTAACAGCAGCATTGATCGATTCTACGATGTTGCTAGTATTTATGTTGTACCTGTCTCCAGGGAAATAAACTCGTGACCATAACCTCGGGTCCGCATCCTGCAAATATTGAGCAAGTCCGAGGTTTACATCTCGGATTGCATCCATGTATCGGTTATAATCGTAAGACGTATGCGCGTATGCAGCCCCTTTCAACAAGTACATGAGTTGCTTCCCGTGAAAGTTTGTCACTATGTTTTGATGAAGATGATAGTAACATATGCCCCGTGTTGCCCATGGTATCACATTCCTACATGCGGCAGCGATGGAGTCGTGCCGATCAGAAACTATGACAAGCGGATACTCATCTGAGAAACATCTACTCAATTTGGTGAAAAACCAATTCCATGAAGCATTACACTCAGAATCCACAACTGCAAAAGCCAAAAGAAATATCTGAAAGTTACCATCTTGTCCGGCTGCCACTAGCAAAACACCTCCATACTTTCCATTTAGATGAGTCCCATCAACAACAATCACTCGCCTCAAGTACTGAAAACCAGCTATGGAAGCTCCAAAAGATATAAATAGGTACTTAAACTGATTCATCTCATCGCATAAAAGGTCGGTGACACTTCCCGGATTGGCTCTCACAATTTGACGCAAATAAGAAGGCAGCTTTGCATATCCATCTTCTGTTGTTCCCCTCACCATTTGTTGGGCATATATCAAAGCTCGATAAGATGTGGTGTAACCGAGGTTGAGACCGAACATCACCTTCATAGAATCTTTGATATGCTTTGGCACAATTCCATCGATTATGCCAACCCGCTCTATAAACAGAGCTCCAACGTACTTGGGTGTACAACGTCTACGGTGAGCTGATCGGTCTACCACAGAACAAGTATGATCCTTCATATACTTTGTCACCCAGAATGTGTGTGCTTCGTTCTTCACACCCGCTCTAAGCTTCCATGTGCATCCTTTGACAGAACATTTTGGTACAAACAGAATCTTCGTAAACTTATATACTTTAAAAGCAAATTTTCTCATCACTGCCACCAATCTCAACTCTGATACAAGCTTGTCCTTGCTAGAAAAACTTTGACCAACAAATATATTAGAGGACCAAGTAGCATTGGATCGATCAAAACCACCACAATGCTCTTTCAAACCCTCAACAACAAAAGACATATCACTTTCATCCTCATCTTTAACTTTCCCGTACTCACTGTAATCCACATCTGAATCATCCAACTCATCTTTCACTTCCACATTCGGATTATCAGCTTCATCCTCATCTTTAGCGTTTTCACCCCATTCTTCTTCATCGTCTTCATCCCACTCTTCTTCATCATCAGAGAAGGGATCCGAATCTCCACCTACATCAGCATTTTCATGGTCTATTATCCTACTCGAAACGCAAAGGCGTACACCATGGATCCTACTCAACTCAATCAAGGTGTGAACATGTCTAACATTTCTGACATATATAGGCGGAGAATCAGGAGGCATTTGTTGAAGCATCAGAGGTGGTAATGGATAGGATAACTCCACAAACTTTGTTTCTGTTTCCAGCATATAATCCTCTTGTGCCATTTCAAGAAGCTCACCATGTGTGCAACCATCTCTCAAAAAAAACATTTGCCCTCCTTTGCTATTATCCACCTCGAAATGCCACAATGATTCTTTCATCACCCATTCTCCATAAACCGCTGGTATGTGAGTCATTCTCTGTAAGAAAACAAAATCCAAAACACATTAGAAAGAAATAAACATTGAAAAGTAGACTTCTTGTATTTCTTCGAGAAGTCTACTACTAATATGCTAAATGCCTAATAACAGAAGAAAATTAATTAAAGCTCAACTATATTAAACAAACATCTAAAATTCATACATAAGAAAGACTAATAAATAACACAAACTCAAGAGTCAAAAAATAATTTTTATTTTTCATAAATTACAGATTAAAGAATTTTATAAGGAAATTAAAGAAGTAGATTTCATCTGAAGTACGGAGAAGTCTACGACTAATAAGCTAAGTAACTTGTAAAACATAAAACCTGATTTCACCATCCCTATAAACTATAAACATGTATAACTGATATAGAGGGAAGAACACTTACTAACACAAGCTCATGACCAAGAAAATCTTAAAAATTCATTATATATTTGATAAAAAGCGTTTTTTATAAAATATGAAAAAAGTAGACTTATAAGACGATTAATGAAGTCTACTAATAGTAGACTTCGTCATTAAAAGTAGACTTCTTCAGAGAAGTCTACTCGAAAAAATAGACTTCTCCCAGGTCAGTTTTGCAATTGCCAAAAGATGAGTAGACTTCTCCTCCAAAAGTAGACTTCCCGGGAGAAGTCTACTTTCGGAGTAGACTTCATAGAGGTCATTTTTGCAATTGACCAAACTTTGACTTTTAGGAGTAGACTTCTCCGAGATAGTAGACTTCTCGGAGAAGTCTACTCCTAAAAGTAGACTTCTCGAAGAAGTCTACTCCTAAAAGTAGACTTCTCGAAGAAGTCTACTCCTAAAAGTAGACTTCATACAGGTCATTTTTGCAATTGACCAAGTTTGACTTTGGGAGTAGACTTCTTGAACCCTGGTGAAGTCTACTATGGGTTAGTTTTGGGGTTGACCAAACATTGAATTAATTAAAAAGTAGACTTCTTCTGAGGCCAAAAGAAGTCTACTTTTTAATTCAACTTTTCGTCACCCCAAAAAAAGCCGAGTAGACTTCTCTAGCTGTCCAAGAAGTATACTACAAAAAGTCAAAGATTGGTCAATTGCAAAAGTGCCATGTATGAAGTCTACTTTTAGGAGTAGACTTCTCAGAGAAGTATACTCCATAAAATTCAAAGTTTGGTCAATTGAAAAAATGACCTGCCTTTAAAGAAGTGTACTCGAGAAATCTACTCCATTTTTTTGTTCTCAAAGGAAATGGAGTAGACTTCATCTGACCTAGAGAAGTCTACTTTGTTCACACGGTCAATTGCAAAACAAACATTTCCGTTGACTAGTAGACTTCTTGAAGGCCAGATGAAGTCTACTTTCGCAGCAAAAATCTGGAAAACACGAAATTCTACTGAAAAATTGACTTACCACTCGTCTTTAGCTTCTTTTCTAGCTGATATCTTCGATTCTTGCCACCACCAAGAAGCCCAATCGCAATGAACGACCAATTCAGCGGATATAGCAAGATCTAAGAGCTTTAAATTTTTAATAGCTAAATTATAGAGTTTTTGGGAAGAAAATAGAGAGAAAATGGAAGAATAGAAGCATAAGGCAAGAGACAATGAGCTATCCAAGCTCAAAAATGGGTTTTTGGTGCAATTAAAGCTTCAAATTGGTTGAAAATGGTGGTTGGGTGAATTGATGATGATGGCATTTTCGTGAATAAGTGAGGAAGATGAGGATTATTTGGTAAATTGGATTTCCGAAAATTAAAGAAATTAATTTGAATTAATGACAATTTCGTAAATAATTGAAAGTGAAAAAGATTGTTTGGAAATAAAGTGGTTAATGTTGAAATGGGGAATTTGGTGGGTTATATTTGCAATTGACCTCAAATTTTGAGTCAATTTTGCAAACATCCCATCTTCTCTTTGAGCCTTGGCTTATCTCGAGGGCATCGTTTCTTTGGAACGATTTGCTTGTAGCTTTTGTGTTTGATCTTTCTTCAGTTCCACGTTCTCTATTGTCGAAGCTGTTTCTGGTTGGTTCTTTTGTGGTATGGTTCTTCTCGTGACTCTTATCCTTCAGTTCAGCTATCCTTTAAATTCTATGGGTGAGATCGTGGTTTTGTTTATGGTACTTCGGCGTAATTCTATTGTTTAGATTTATTATTTTTTTTTTTCGGTTTTTCTTTTTTATCTCTTTGATTTGCGTTTTATGTTCGATTTTCTTTCTTTATCGTTTCCAAAAATTTAGTCTTCCGTATTTGTGTTTCGTTATGTTTTCCTATTTTAGGTTTTTGGCACTGGAAGGGATTTGTGCCTTGCCACATTTTAAATAGAGATAATCTGAAATTTAAAATTTTAATATAATTCACCAGATGAAAAAAAATAGTCCTATAAAATACTAGTATTTATATTACAATATATGTGGTGCGGAAAAATGAAGAGTGACACTATTGGTGAGGAGAAAGTCCACGTGGACTATTACTTTCCGTAGTGGTGGAATATGGTCGCGACTGATTGGTCCAGCGATCTGTTTGGACCAAAATCTCAAAGCCCCCATCACGATAGATACGCTTATATCTATATCTTGTCGTGCTTTTTAAAATTCACAACTCAACATCGTCTCTTTTTTTTTTTTTTTTTTAAGTTCTTACTATTGGTTGTTTTCTTTTAAATTAATTTATCTGTATTTGTTTGGCTCCATATAATCTTGAACACGTGTGAGTATACATATTAAGTGATGTTCCGTCCCCAATGTATCAGTATGATGATGTCGATAGGTATAGTAAATTCCGACGATTAATTATAATTTTGTCCGAAATTTTTATGTTAATAGTTTTGTTTTGGAAACAACAGAAGAGATGATGGTTTGGAAACCAAGATGCATTATAGAAGAGATGATGGTTCGGAAACCAAAGATGCATTATATTTGTTATATGACGATATTTGTATAATCGTTGAAAGTTGATAGTTTTAATTTTTATTTTTATCAGAAGAATTAATATATTAATTAAATTCTTAACCGAAAAATATTTATAGATCTAAATTTATACAGCAAACAAAATGTTTAAATTGGTTATGTGCATAACCAATCGAAAGCAAATATTAGAGAAAATAAAATTTTCTCCAAAAAATATCGCTAAATTTATTTATTTTGTTTTATTATTTTCTTAAAAACTTGTATTTTATTATTTTTATTTTTTTCTATGTAATCTTGGATATTATATGTAAACAAAAATAGATGTTATATAAAAAAGATGTTCTCACAAATATATGCAAAAATTAATAGCAACATATTTTATGTACCCTTATATTAATTAATAATAAATTAAAAATTAAACAATCCTAAAAAAAGTTCATATAAAATTAAACAAGTTTATATAAAATTAAACAATCCTAAAACAAGTTTAAAAATTAAATAAGATTATAATAGGTACTAGTATTATACAAGTTTTATTAATTTGTGTGTATAATCCTAAAACATTAAATAAAAAAAATGGAGGGAGTATGAGTTTTCTTGTACTCTCCTACGTATGTTAAAGCATCATTAATCTAATTAATAATTACATAATAGTTTTGTATATATAGTCCTTTTTAACTGTATATATAATTTATAGTTATTTCAAGCACATTCGACGTTAGCAGTTTCCATTTTAATAAACTACGTACATCCAAGGATATATACTAGTTTTTTTGGTTTAAACTTAATTAAATGTTATCATGTAGCTGATTTTATTTTTTTTGGGAACATTTCATGTAGCTGATTACAGAGACGTGTGTATGTTCTTACAGAGACAAAAAGGGGTGATACTTCCAATTGTAGTTACAGTTACATTACGGACTAGTAGTAGTTATATACTCGTTCTGTTTTTATAAGATAAGTTTTCTATCTTTTTTTCTTGTTTTTTAAAGATAAAATATTTTAATTTTTATGTATTTTTAACTAATTAATAATCAAATTGTAGATTTAAAGAAATATTTATCGAAAATAATTAAATTTCTCAACTAACTATTGGTTTAGAGTAATAAGAAATTGTTTAATCTCAAAATTTTATACATTTATGAATGAAAATTAATTTTTTCTTAATAAATATGAAAACTATACAAAAAATTATCTTTTAGAAACAATTGAAGTACACAGCATATTTTCATACATGTATATATATAACTTTCTTTTGGTAATATGTCTTAAGTATATACACGCACGCCTTCATCGAATAGATTTCGATTTATAGTAAAACATACGGTTGCTCATTTGCATTATATGGATCACTTACTTTATATATGGCCGGAGTATACACGCATATATATACAAACATGTGTAATCTTTATAATTCAGTTTAAGTAATCATAATACTTGACAAAAAAAAAAAAAAAAATGGATGTTCATTTAATTACATCGTTTTGGTTCATATGGAAATTCTGTGCCAACGATTCGTGTCAACATATATATGTTGATGAAATGCATTGCTGATGAGTGATGAGGGACCCATAAATATGGAACCAATCATCAAATCATTTATTCTCCTATGATAAACGCTTGCCCTAGCCACGTGTTCATATCCTTACTTTCATCTTCTATCATACATTAACCCTCAAACTCTCAACCTATAACTTTTTGCCCTCCTTTTAACATCCTTTTTTTAGTACCAAACACCTTAAAAAATTAACCCTACCGGCGACAGAGTAAGATCAAGGCAGAGTCGAGTCAAGTCATGGAAGACGACGGAAAGCGGCAGCAAGCTTCTGTTTACGATGGTGTTACGGATCAGGACAAGACCGTTATAAGCAAGATCATGCAACGGTTCCGTCCGATCGCGCCAAAACCAACTGTCGGTGAATCTTCTGACGATACAAGAAGCAGTAGATTCGATGGAAGAAACAGAATTAGATCTAAAAGAAAGTATGTTAGGGTTCGGGATAAAAGCGTTAGCAGTGGTAGTAGTAAGAAGGATAGGATAATTAGTAAGAGTGGTTTCGATGGAGAGATTATAAAGACCGATCTTGATAAAGAGATAGACAATGATGATAGAAGCGATATGCTCACGCTTCAGTTGCTACCGGCCAAGGATAGAGATCTAAGAAGTAATGAAGATCAAGATGGTGAGAATGGCTCGATCGTAGGGCTGCCGCCATCTTTAGATCGGACTGTGGTGGAGTCGTGGTTGACGGTGGAGTGTGTGAGTGACACGTGTACTGACTTGGGAGGGTATCACATCCTGGAGCTAGGCCGTATGGATCAGGGAGAGGAGAGAGTAATGAAGATGTTAGAGGCTGACACGTGTCCTTGGTTAGTTTCGGATGGGTCGAACCGGGTCTATTGGGTAAACCGGGCGTACCGGAAAATGATGGGAGATGAGGATGGGGTGGTAAATATCAAAGTGTGTCTTGTGGTGGCGATGGACCTTGTGGAGGAGATGGCGTCCATGGTGGAGTTATATGGCGCGGTGACGTGCAGGGTTAGAGTTCGGTATGAGCCGTCCACATGGAGGAAGGAGAGGGGTAAATCGGAGTCGGAGGTTAAGATGACGGTACCGTGTGATGTATGGAGGATGGGATCAAGTGGGTTTGCTTGGAGATTAGATGTTGAATCAGCTCTAAGACTCGGCAGGTAATTGATGAAAACCGGAATGATACGAACCATCGGTAAAAGACACTATGAAAGCAATCTATACATTTAGATATTATTAGTATGCGACTAATTTACACCCAAAACCTAGCTAAACAATGTAGGATTGTCAAACACTTATATATTTGTCCACAAATCTCCCAAACTTTCGATGTGAACTATTCTAACATCCCCACCCCCTCTCCTTCAAAATTGGACATCTAAAACGTGAAATTTGTGTGATTCAACATCCACGGGTGCGCTTCAAAATCAAAAAATTTGAAACTAGGTTTTAATACCATATTAGCATGGGTATAACTCACACTCAAAAGCTACCTCAAGAGTGGAGGATTGCCACACACTTATGTATTGTACACAAATCTCCTAAATTCTCGATGTAGGACTATTATAACATATATAAAACCAATATACATGTTATTCTAATCTTATATACACTAGCTTAGAGTTGTGATGAATTTGCATTACGTGCAGTTGTATATGACTCCGGCTTTTATATGACTTGTATGATAATATTTATATAATTTCACCATGGATTAATTTATCTTATGTCGTGTTTCAAGTATATATATGTTGTTACTTTGATGTAAATGTCTTTTAATTTCGTATAACCTTAGTGACTGGTTGTACCTTGTAGAAGAAAAGAAAAATGAAGAAAAAACAATCTTCCATAATTTGCTTGATTTGAACTAATCAAGAAGAAAAAAAAAACGGAAAAACAATCAGTTTTCAATAGAAAAGAGTAAAAAACTTTCCACTATACAAAACATGTAAAAAATGTGCTAGGCAAAAATAATCTGACATGTGATTTGCATTTACTCAGGACTAGACTACTTTATATGAACGGTGAATAATAGAACAATAGAACATTTCTGATAAATAGTGTAATTCAAATAATAAAAAAACACTAACAATTATATCTGTAATATTTCAAATTTAGTTATCATTTAACACAGAATGACTAATTAGAAATGTGAAACTGTAAAAAAATAGTGGGATTAAGTTTTACACGTAAAGAACATTGCATATTTTATTCGTCATATTATACAATTTACACGAATCGTTAGAATCTACAACCTAAAATATATATAGCGTAGTAGTATTTTTCGAGTCCAACATGCTTAAGGATTTCTTTTGGATGTGTATCAAATTATTTCAAGGGAGTGTATTTAGTGGGTTTTGGAGTCGTCTCTTTGTCGGAAACTTTTTTTTTTGTTTCTCAACGAACTTAGAAGAAGTTTATCATATCACCTACACACTCCGTAACAACATCTCCAGCTCTCCTATGTAATTAATACAGCTCAAATTTGGTTATCTACTTCACATCAATGTTTTCGTCCAGTCGCATATATATATATATATATATATATATTTTCGTTTATGAATATTTTTTTTTTGTTTTGTTAAAGGGTTTTTCGTTTATGAATCATGGTTTTCTTGTGTAGTTTTAAATTTGTTTTCCTCGTTATTGTTTATGCGAGTACACATAGTACAAGATATGTATTAAAAAACAAAAAAAAAGACGAGTTGAAGACATCATAAGTGAACAGATGGCATTTTTTTGTTGGAAGAGAGGTCATAGAAAGGGCTGTCTTGGTTGGTCCTTGTCTATATATATATAAGGTTCTTTCTTTCTCTTCTTTTAACGACAAAAACCCATGATTTATGGACTAAACCTTACAGCTCACACATGCATATTGCATGAATTTTACTGGATCTAGCCAGTACTGGCTTTTAACTATATTATATTTACACACTAGATTTTTTTTATCTGCGTTGCGTGGTACATATATATATATGAATAATTTTTTTAACCATGTTTATTTATTACTATAGCGTCAGAGAAATCTCTTATAGACTGTGTATATATAAAGAAGTTGTGGATATATATAATTTACTATACGTACGGAAACATTTTTATTTTCTTAATTTGTTATACATATTCATATAATTTTTTTAAGATTATATGTTGGACATAATTTTCTGATATCATGATGAATCAATAAACCCGACACGCGAGATTCTTATCCGGGGAAGGAACAACACTCGGTGAAGTCAAAGGATCAAATCAACTAGGAAAATTATGTAGCTATATAAGAAAGAGTCGTAACGAACCAAATTTTCTTACGCAAAGATAGTGACAAAGCACGATGAGAATCGTACCTGAAGCTCTCTCAAGCTGCTTTGGGGCTCCTTCTATTAAGAACAGAATCCACTTGGGTTGCGTGTGGATCCACCAAAATGTCATTAAAGACGCTTCCATCTGGGAAATCAAAGAGAAGCAGAGTCAAACGTGGCCTAGACGCTTTCCATCTGTGGTTTTCAAGCAACTTTTGCTACAAAGGGAAACGATCTTTCAATGGGTTTAGGGTCTTACCGGGCATTGGTTCAAAGAGCAAGTTCTTGGACTGATCCTTGGACTCCTTGAGGTTGTTGGGATCTCCCTCCTGCTCGTTCACAAGCTCTTAAATGGAGAAGTGGAGGAGCGTTAAAGCTTTCTTTCTCTTCCAGTGAGATTTATAATCTGATTAGAGGACACAAACCACTTGTTACCTGGCAACAAAATCATCTGGCTGAAACGAGCGTTAAAGCTTTCTTTCTCACGATGACTTTCTCCAAGCCAAAGAAATAATAAGACTACACCGAAACACAAGTCGTCCTCCTGATGCTCTGCTCAAAGATCGCATCTCTCTGCTTTTCGCGATCAAAATCAAGAAGCTGCTTCTGAAATTATGCAACTATACTTCTCCCTCAGATAATTCGCCTCCTCGTTGGCTTCCGAAGATTATTATTGTCCTTTGATTCGGACAAGATTTGGTAAATTCCTCCCTGTGTCTCGACTCTCGATGGTTTGCCATTATCTCTATCTAGGGCTTTACTGTTGCGATTCTCTTTCTCCCCTAAACCGGAAAAAATAAATAAAAAATCTCTTCGATTTGGACTTCTTCATTTCCGAGCATTTGGGCTTCTTCATATTTTGGTATTTAATGGTTTTGGGTTCTTCCCTTTGAGTTTTAGTACTGGGCTTTGTAATCTAAGGGGTTGGTGCATTGTAAAAATGTACTCCTTTGCCAAATTTAATTTTAATGCAAAAAAATGTTCACAAAAAAAAAAAGCACGATGAGAATAGAACACTAAATGCAAATTGAACATGAAAACGCCAGCACAAATTATTAGTATATTATTTTGAATTTTATGTTAAAATAAATTGTTTTACTACTTTATTAAAAATGATTTGTTATTTGATATTAAATGAATTTTTCAAAAGTGAATCTATGTAAACCATTTTTTCAGAAATAATAAGAAATTCTTTTTAAATGATTTTCAAAGTATGTGGGTAATTTGTTGGAAATATGATTTTCAAAGTTGTAAGGGGATTAAGCCTTTTAAGTCATAAACGAGATAGTAAACGACTGGGCTTTTAAGTCACAGGCTTCGGTTGTAAGATGGGCTTTAATATCAAGCCCAATCAGCTTCGACTTGGGATCAAGGGTTGTAGTCTTCTTCTTCTTCATATTAGTGAATTTTCATGGAAACGATCCTGGCGTGAGTAGGATACTGTCGATAAAGACTAAAAACTTAATTCTTTTCTCTAATTGCTTTCAAGATTTCAAATTCGTATTTGAGAAAGAATGAAATATAAAAAATATACATCAATTCATTTATTGCCAATTGTTTTTGAATTGTAAGCTGGTAAAACTAAACAGTTAAGCTCAAAATTTGATAAAAATCAAATACTAATATTTAAGTTAAATCATAACATCCCTTAATTTTGGATGATGAATGCTAGAAAGTAAAATTTAATTTTGCGGAATTTCTGTTGTAATTTATTTAGATGGATTAATTTCAATGAAAATGATCCATATAGTGTCCCTTCACAAATAATTTCCTTGTATAACACATGTCAATGTCAATAATTTCCTTCGCTTAGATTTTTCTTCACGTATCTATGCAGGATATGAAATCTCAATAATAATTTCATTTGATAACCATGGAAATAATTAATCGCTTAATAGTGTATGAAATATCTGTATTTTTTTCTTGAAAATACAAAGAATCAATACCATGTTTCTCCTTCTTTTTTCTTCTGGCACAACAAAATATTTTGTTTTATATAATAGATATATAAACACACAGAAATACAAACCCTAAAATCTATTTCAAATTCAGACCTCAGACCACTGATTCTTCTATGTCTCGTGTTGTTGATCGTTTAAAGTCTTTTTCACACATATAATAAAGTAGAAATATGTTTCTTAATATTAGTCATATTACATTGCATTTACGAGTAAAACTTGTATTCCTTTGCTTGAATAACGATCGTCCTTAGCCCTCCAATCGGCGACAAGACCATTAAGAAAAGACCAAACACGATACATACCTGAAATAATCAAACACACCAAATTTAATTTTTATTTTTTTCAGAAAATAGTTTCACAAAACGCAACCGCGGTTGGCAAACGCTAGAAAAATTAATAATAATGTTACTTACCCAGTTGGCCCACCAAGACAAGCTGTACTTCCTAGGTTTGTAGATGGCTAGCCAAATTATGCAAGGAAGCTGAAACAAATAATAATAGTATTTATATCAGGCTAATTAATTCAAAGTGAGAAAAAAAAGAGTTTAGAAATCGCAATCTTACGAAGTATGTCGTTGGGGCAAACGCGAATCCTCCAAAGAACGCCAAAAGTCCGCCAAAGAACGGAAACGTCATACCAAGAAACATTGTTGCAGCTACATAAACAAACAAAAAAGAACCAAAATCAGGTTTATGGATCAAGTAACACCATATTTTAACGTTCTTAAAAATCTAGATATATATACCTATAACTGTGAATATAATAAAAGCAAGTTTGAATTAGTTTTCTTACCAACATAGAAATTGCGGACACAGAACCGGAGAAGCGTGGTCGGTCTGAAATTAAGCTTCTTGACCAATAAAGTTTCCATCATATCGAAAACCGGCATTGCATATATCTGCAACAAAACCAAAATTTGGTTTAGATTCGGTCAATTTCGCTTCTCTATACCAAAAAAAAGATTTTTTATATAAAAAAAAATCCGGTTTAGATTAACCGACCTGGTAACTACCGATGACGTGGATCACGACGAAGATGTTCGCCGTCGCGATTAACCAAGCCGGTTTCTTAAGTGACATGAGAATATTGTCTTCGACACCGTTCCCAAAAATATAATATCCGACGAGAGCCACCGGAAAATAACAAAGCGCGACGACAATGTAAGCGACAATGACTCCTCTCCACATCGGACCTTTTGAAGGTTTCTCAGGAGTCGAAGGGATCGTTGCTTGGATCTCAAGGACCACGTTGTGTCCCGCGTAAGCGAACGCCACGTCACCTAAACCGCTGAAGAAATTGAAAACCGTACCGGCTGTTGATTTTGCTTTGTAACCGTATTGAACATCTTCTTGAACGCCTTTGCTCACTGAAGCTCCCCATGCGATTGTTGAGTAGCTATAGATCAAAATGTAATAGATTTATATAACCAGTTGATGAATTAGATAAACCGGACTAAAACAAACCGAAATGAAACTTGAATTTAGTCCAAATGCAAACCGAGTCATTTTACCACACCGAACCAAATCTATATTCGGTTTTACCTCCAAAATTTCGAGTGTTTAAGGCTAGGGACTACATCAAACCGGAACAAACCGAATAGATTCAGATTGACAGATTCTATGGATTTTCATACCGGATTATGTTTAACCAACACATAAACCTAATTCAAAAAAACCGGTTAAAGTAATTACCTGAGAGACATAACGGCGGCGGCGAGAGAAACGCCAGAGATGGAATTGAAATTGGGGAGATGAGAGAGGACGAAGTGGACAGAAGCGAAGATCATGATGAAGTAAGTAAGTTTGATTGATTTGCAATCTTCACAAACAAGCTCGTGAAATTTCTTTAGCGATTTGCCTCCAGTGACCATATAAACGATGCAAACGCCGATTTCCACGATCAGCTGTTGCGGCACGACTATATAAAGACCGAGATTTTCTCCAAACGCGTGTTGTCCAAGCTCGTGGTAGCGATCGAAACGCTTCCCCGGAACCATCTCGTGCATCTCCACCATTTGCCATAGTGTGTATAGTGTGATGATCCATGAGAGAACCATTACCGCAACTCCTGGTCCCCTGAGAAAAAATAAATAAAACCGGTTTAATTTTGATAGTTCCGGTTTAGGCCAATAACCGGTTTGGATTTGGAAATTTTACCAGCCGAGCTGAGACATGGCGTAAGGGAGGCCGAGAACTCCGGCACCGACCATGGCGGTGACATTGTGGAAAGCAGAGTACCACCATTTAGCATTTCTTGATGAAGTAATTGGTAACCAATCTTCGATTTCTTTTTGTCTAGCCAATTTCTCATCATCCTGTTTTTATTTCAGCAAAATTCAATTGGAAGAAAAGTCAGCTATTTTGCTCAAATCGTGATTTTGGGGCTGAAAAGTTAGATAACAACTTATGGGGCAAAGAAAAATAAAGTAAAAGTATAAGGGTCGACTTTTTTGGAAGATCTCTTGGTCTGAAATGGTTTTGGTTGGTACCACTACCAACCATAAAGTTAATAGTGGTTAAGATCTAAACTATGCACAGAAAGCAAAGAACAAGTTGAATCTCCTTATTCCACAAAATCAACGGAAGCAAAGTCAACGATTTTAAGTCTTGGGGCTGAAGAGTTTACATATAATAACTTTTGGAGTAAAAGCATAAAACAAGTTCTAAAATCAATGGAAGCAAAGGAAGTAAAAAAAAAAAAAAATCAATGGAAGCAAAGTCAACGATTTTAAGGGTGATTTAACATTCATTTTTAAAAAAATCATAAAGGTGGATTTTAAAAGATCTCTTGGCCAAAAACTTTTGTCAAAAAAAAAAAAAAAAGATCTCTTGGCCGTTTTTGACGGTGGTTTTGGTTGGTAGAACCTTAGAAGTTCCCTAAACTCTGGAAAAGTCAGAAACTGACCCATACTCTAAAAATCTAGACTTAGGGGGCACAAAGTTAATTCATCATTTTGGGTATGAAGAGTTCTATATAATAATTTCCGGGGCAAATGAAAAATAAAGTGAAGTATAAGGGTATATATTGATAGATCTGCTGGCCTTTTTGGACTAAGGTTTAGGACGGATGACGGCGTTCCCTAAACTTTGGAAAAAGTCAGAAACTGACCCGTACGGTATATCTTTAAAGGTAAGATCTAAACATACGAACAAAAAAGCATCGATTTAATGTTGTGTGTCTTGTAACTTGTAATAACTCAATTATACAATTTGAAAATAGGAAAAAAAATAATGGAACCATTGAGCTATATTTTTATGCCTTATGAATTTTTCTAAGAAGAAAAATCATAAGCTTTTAATTAGTCAGCAAGTCAGTATATTACATTAAATCATAAGCTTTTAATTAATCATAAGCTTTTATGAATTTTCTTTCAACCGACCCACTTGTGATGTCTTTAAGCACCACAATTAATTTATTTTCAAAAAAAATAATATAAAAGATTAAAACGGAGATAAATCTTTGAGAAAAGAAGGCGACATAAAGAATCTCTGTAAGAAGAAACAAATTTCTAAGAAATTTAGTAAGCGAGGCTATAAACAAAAAAAAAATTGACATTGTTAATCATTTTCTTTTTGTTAAAAGGGTTTGTTGTTTATCATTTGAATAAATACACTCCATTTCATCTTTAGTTTGTACCTCAGAAAAATAACTCAAAAGTCCGTTTTCGTTTAACCAAAATTCAACAAACTCAATATCTTAATCACAATATGGCAGTAAAACAAAGAGAAAGAGAGACTCACATAATCATCTTGAGGTGGTTGAGTTACCATGGTGTCACTGGGAGAGATTGAGGGAGAGAGAGAGAGAGGGAAAGAGGAGAGAAGAAGGGCTTAACAAGTTCTCACACTTCTGAGAGATTTTATGACTAAATATATAAAGCTCCTCATGGAGATTATACACACTGACACATATATATATATATATATATATATATGCACTTAATTAGTTTGAATATTAAAAGAGAGAGAGGGAGAGAGAGGGAGACTTAAAAAGTTGAAGTTTTTGTTTGACTTCACAAACTACTTGTGGAGATGGGCACAAGATTTATGAGCTGGAATCTGCTAATATATTTAAGCAACTAACAATATAATCTTTAAAGGAAATACTAATTAAACAATCAAATATTACATTAGTTTGAACTTTGAACCAAAGAAAAAAAAAATCAAATATTACTCACTATTCATCTACAAAACTGGAATAGTATATTTATGAAAATAATTTCACATAGTATCCTTAGTTTCGTTACTTAAGGGGTAATATGAGAAGGGCGTTTGCTTATTTTTAAAACTTTATCGGATGTTACATTCAGAGTAATACTTAAATTGGACACGTAATACTCTTTTTAAGTTATTTTTCGGATACATGAATGATAATGTAATTTACTGACTCATCAATGTATAAGCTATATGTTTCTGCTGTATAAGTTATCTTTTATTGACTAAAAACAAAGTGGGAGAAGAACGCCGTTCTCTTTGTTCACACCTCAATTAAGTCGTCTTAATTGTCGTCAATACAATTTAGGGATTTAACAGAAAAAGAAATTGCCGTATATTCAATAAAAATCAATATACTACTCGTGAAAAGAAAATATAAACGCCAAAAATATATATAAAAGGAATATTTGCTATATAAAACTATTGGTTGACTGGTTGTTATTATTATAGATAAGAGACGTAGTAATTAATTTCATTGGGATTCGCTCTTCTATGTTACAAGAAACGCGATAAAGAGCGTTTAGAAAAGTTTTTTTGCGCTGACTGCCGCCAACATGTTACCAAACAGCCCGTTGCTGATGTATCTTGCGTGGTTTTAAAACGTTATATAAATTTTGCTTTTTGTCAAACATGAAAATTTGATATTTCTGTTCAGACATCTCTGAGTCAATTTATTTATTGCTCGTAGAAAAACACATCAATTGTTTTATTTGATTGTGATATTCAAAGATACACATCATCTTCTTCTTTTTTTGGTCTGTGGATCTCTCTACAAGAACAAGACTATATCCCTCAAAATCAAATTTTGAGAAGTAAAAGTTCAAAAAAAAAAAACAAATTTTGGGAGATCATTTTGCATATACTACATAGTCTAATTTTTTGTATTTTCTGGTTTACATATATAATTATATATCATGTGTCCATGTATACGTATTTATTGGTTTGACGCAAAATCGTAATATTTATTTATTATTTGTAAATTCTAAAAAAAAAAAATCAGATTTCTCTGCTACGTACCCGTTTTCATGGCATTTAAAATAGTACTTTTAGAGAAAATAATTAGGTTTTTGTTCAATTTTGCTTTTTAAGTTTGTGTGTTTTTTTTGTTGACAAAAGTTTGTGTGTTTTCGTTTATCTATTAAATTAATTGACTGGTTTTAGTGTTTAAAATGTGAAGGAGGAGATTTCATAGAAATATCGTAATGGTAGGGGAAGACTTGAACGAAAATGATGAGCCAACGAAAAGAAGAGATAATGAAGTGTATGGTTCACTTATAACAATCTCTATTAAATTATTTTATCATTTCCTATAATATATTGTCATGGTCTTGCTTTTCGGTCAAGTGGTTTCTTCCATTGACTTTTCTTTATTTGTTGTTTTGTGTTAATTAGTTGAAATTTGTTTTACGGCTGTAACGGCTTGATGCCCCATATTTTTAACACTATAACAAAGAAAAAAATGTGTATGAAAATAATGATAGTTACTCTTGATCATTGATCAACATAGCTAAAACATTAAAGCTACCAACATTACATTTTCGAATTTGAGGAAAAAATCTAAACTAATCGTGCGTTTAACATTTGTTATAAGAGTTTTACATGAATCTATGACGTGTATTTAGTGGATGACTTGTCTATATTGGTTTTAACTACTATTTATCAAGTTATTATTAAATTACATTTCTTGTTATTTCTGTAAATTTTGTTTTCACGAAAAATGACAACTACTTGATTCAATGTTTTTATATTGTTGTCAATAGATCACACTAACAAGAGATTATAAATTCTATTGAATTTGACTGCATAGTTTTTATTGAACACTNAGAAACTAAAATAATATTTAGAATTAAGAAAAAAACGGAAATAAAAAATAAACATAATAATAATAAAAATATATAAAATTATAAAATAAAAAAAAATATATATATAACTCCGCGCAACGCGCGGATTGATTTCTAGTTTATTATAATTACAAAAAATTGTTTTAATCACACGATTTGAAAATGAAATATCGAATTGAAAAGTTGCGTAGTGAAATGCTAAAGGAATATTTAAAGGGATAAATGAGAATATCGAACACACATTTTATTTGTTGGGTACCACACAAAGGGGAGAAACATAACATAAGGTTTGTCATACAAGTATAAAGAAAACACATTTTCTCCTGGAAACTTGGCTAAGCAGACACCGTAGCGGAACTTAAAGTCATGAATCTGAAGTTTAGACACATTATTTCCTGTTCTTCAGATTCATCCAAAATTTCTATATGAACACTATATTTAACCTGCAAAGGTTAAAAAAATATTTTAAAAACAAGAGAAAAAAAACAAAAAAAAAATCGTTAATTTATAAGGCCAGCCAAATGGTTGGTTTGATATGAAAGAAGACAAAAGTGTTGACGAATCAATATTTACCAGCATATGACATATCCTTGGGTTAAATCACAATTAAAATGTTTCATTTTACTTTTGTTAGTTAACAGTGGGTTAAACCAAATATTTAGAAGAATTTGAGTTTTTAATAAATTTTTAGATGATTTTGGATGAATTAAGAAAATTGTAATGATTTTTTATTAAATTTTTCTGCAATCTCATTTAAAATTATGAGATTTAGATCTTTCCATGTTTAACTAATAAACTCTAGCAAAATACCTTGAAATCACTAAAAGTCAAGTAAAATCATACAAAGAAAATGTAATTCAAGAAAGCTTTACCTTTGACCAAAAAAAAGAAGAAAGCTTTACCTAATATGATTTGCAAATTGCTTCACATCACATGCAACCTCTTCCTCTGGTTTCATGTTCATCTACTCTTATATGTAAGGAAAATGGAACGAAGAGATGAAGAGGAGGCAGAAACATAAAAAGGCCATTAACATCTTTAATTTTTTGAACGCTATTGAAGAAAGAAGTGACACTTTTTTTTTTTTTTTTGAATTAACTCTGGAAGTTCTGGGCTTTAGACCCGTAATCTCTTTCAGCACTCGAAGTTAGCCCTTTCTATATTCCGATTTGAAGAATATACCTCCGTCCCAAAGGAGGTTTGAACCCGGGGCATAAGAAAACCAACCTCCTTGCACTACCACTAGGCCACCACCTCTTTGGTAAGAAGTGACACTTGGGATTGAAAAAGTACCAAAGATAAAAACACTTGGGACATGAATATATTATTTGTTTTAATTTTAGGCTTGAGAAAATTATGGGCTTTTGTAAATCATGGACAATCATTTCAGCCCATAATCATATGGTAATCCAACAAAAAAAAAAGTAAAAAGATAAAAGGGCTTTTGTAAAAATGATTGTGAAATACTTACAGAAGTTGAAGATATTTAAATTTTCGTTTGTTAGTCAATCTTTCCAGTGGTGATACCATACGTGGTATATTGTTGGAGAGGATTCATCTCCTTCTATGTACATGATTAGTCGTACTAATCTTTCCAATGATGACGTCTGACGTGGTATATTTTTATAGATATCATTCTATTTATATGATTAATCGGATTAATCGTGTTAATATTTCTAGTGATAATTTTTGACATGACATATTGTTATAGTCTTATAGATATTCTTCTATGAATATGATTAATCGTGTCAATCTTTTTAGTGGTGATGCTTAACGTGGTATATTGTTGGAGAGGGTTCACCTCCTTCTATTTATATGATTAATCGTATTAATCTTTCCAGTGATAACGTATGATGTGTTATATTGTTATAGATATCTTTCTATGTATATGATTAATCGTGTCAATCTTTTTAGTGGTGATTCTTGACGTGGTATATTGTTGGAGAGGGTTCATCTCCTTCTATTTATATGATTAATTGTATTAATCTTTCCAGTGATAACATCTGATGTGTTATATTGTTATAGATATCTTTCTATGTATATGATTAATCGTGCCAATCTTTTTAGTGGTGATGCTTGACGTGGTATATTGTTGGAGAGGGTTCATCTCCTTCTATTTATATGATTAATCGTATTAATCTTTCCAGCGATAATATCTGATGTGTTATATTGTTATAGATATCTTTCTATGTATATGATTAACCGTGTCAATCTTTCCAGTGGTAACGTATTCTAATTTGTTACAAGTTGAGATTTTTTCTAAACTAAATAATTTTTTAACTTTTTAAATCATCAAAATTGTATCTAAATGCACAAACTAATGACCTTGATTAAGAAAATTTAATCTAATTTGTATTTGGAAGCAAAATTGAAAATACCTTGGTCAAATCCTAAATGGATAGGATTGTATGTGTATATAAATTTGTGGCACTGGTTAAGAAAGAACCAGAGAAAGCGAAAACTTCCAAGAGCTTTTGTTAAACATATCAACAAACTCTGAAACACTGTGTGTTAATGTCGAACAGAGAAGAGTCACTTGTCCAAAGAAGACGGATGACGTTTATGATGCTTCCTGACGATCTGGTACTAAATTGTTTAAGTCGTATCTCGAGATCGTATTACCCGAGTCTTTCCTTAGTTTCCAAGAGATTTCGATCTCTCCTTGCTTCACGTAAGCTTTACGAAACCCGGTCTTTCTTAGGCCGAACTGAGGGTTGTCTGTACGTGTACTTACAACTCTGTACTGACGCTAACCAACTACGTTGGTGTTGGTATCTTTGCCAAAAACCAAATAGCTCTAGCAAAATTTTGGTCCCCATTTCATCTCCTAATTCTCCCTCCGAGTGCAAGTCAATTGTTGCAGCTGTTGATTCTAGTATTTATGTCATTGGCTGTGAAGTTAATGATAATGCATCGTCTAGAGTCATGGTCATGGACTGTCATTCTCACATATGTCGTGAGGCCCCAAGCATGCGAGTGGCTCGTTTGTTACCATCTGTTTGCGTCGTTGATGGGAAGATATATGTAACGGGAGGCTGCGAAAATGTCGATTCAACGAACTTGATCGAGGTTTTCGATACCAAAACCCAATCTTGGGAGTTTTTGCAGATCCCTAGGGAGGAGATATGCATAGCCTCTAAATACAAAACCATGGGATACGAAGGAACCATCTACGTGCGTTTTGAGGGTAAGAAGGGGACTTGCAAGCTGCACAAAGGTCAATGGAGAAAGGCAGACTTATCATTAGATTCAAGGTGGAACTTCTCATCTTATTGTGTGATAGATGACGTGTTGTACCATCAGAGTGGTTTGTCTATTTATTGGTATGACTCCAATGATAAAATTTGGAGAGATTTGAAAGGATTGCCTAGGTCTTTTATGTCTTCTCTTAGTCACCATGGTATAATTATGACGGTTAGATTGGTGGATTATGGTGGAAACATGGTGGTTTTATGGGAGGAATATAAAATCCTTAACCACCGTATGAAGAAAATAATATGGTGTGCGAAAATTTCTCTTGAAAGAAGCCAAGAAAGAGAGATTTGGGGGACGCTTAATTGGTCTGATGTTGTGTTTATAACCAACCATAATAATCGTTTAGTACATGCTGTTGTTACTCCTGTTTGATGAATTGATGAATGACTTATGAATCATATGAATTGAATCGTTCAGTGTTGCAATGAATATTTTTTTATATGAACTTTTGTAGTGTTTTCTTTCCATTACATATCATTTAAGTATGATGAATAACTTGTTTCGCATTTATTCTTGAAAGTGAATATATGAGGAAGAAAGCCAATGGACAATAATTTTTTGAACAATTTTGAGTTGATTAAAAAAATTCAAGTCTTAAATGTATGATTAGAAAGTAATTAACAGGATATATTAATTTGGCAGTTACATATTTTTAGTAAATTTGGGTCTACTGTATGTTGTAACTAACTTCAAAGTAAATGGAGACTATTGAATATGAACTCTATTGACCGGAGAGAGTAGGCAAAACTGAAACCAAAAATTCCGAAAAAAGTGAAGTCTCAACATATTATGGCGAAAGAGTCGATAAGTAATGAATAGATCACGAAAGATCACATTTTTCACATTCGAGAACCTGGATTTATACACATTTTAGCAAAGGTTTCTACTTTCTATCCCTAACAAGGTTTAGACGTTTAGTGGACTAGGTATAAAATGAATTTCGGCAACTATTACTTGCAACATAATGACGTTAAGACTTATACAGAAAAACCTCTATAAATTAATAATGTTGGGATTTCGAAATTTTATTAATTTATAGAGTTATTAATTTATCGATAAATTAATAATTATTAATTTATCGATAAATTAATAAAATATTAATTTATAGAGATATTTTTCGGTTCGAATTCTTAAAGTTATTTGAATAACATATAACTTTTTTTTTTATCAACGTTGATATAAATGATACAAAATGTATTGAATACATCCTCCACATGTTAATCTTCCTTTTTTCTTAGAGGATGTAATTGTCGAGAAAAAGGAAAAAACAATATAAGAAACGTACCGGTGAATTTGGAGGAAACAGTTTAGTAAAAGGAAGCTCAAAGGCGCCAGGTGCGACAGGGCATTCCATAAATTGACATGGGTCGTACTGTCTATCTAGGAGTTTAATCAGGCCAACTTTAATATTCACATTCATGAATCCTCCGGTAAGTCGTTTACCTGTTCAGACAAAAGAAAAATATTGGAAAAACACTTGGATAAAAATGAATAAAGCAAATTGGTGAAGGGAATCAATTAGGTACTTGTAGAACCGGTTGTCTTAAAACTTGCACTGTCCGTATCCCCATATATCTCCACACCAGTGACTTCAATAGGAGAACCTTCAGGAACTATATAATAGTCACAAAGATTAAGGCCATAAGATTTTAAAGTGAGATTGTATGAAGCTTTCAACTCCTAATATTTACTTTGATCTTATAAATATTTCTCAAGAACAATGTTAGTAGCAAACCGCAGTCTTCGTAAGGGATGGCTCGCAAAGTAGGTAAGAAGAAGAGTGATAGGAGGAGAAGAAGCATAGGTTGAGCGTGAGATATCGCCATGGCTTAGAACTCAGAGATCTGCAAAAAAAGGAAAATAGTTTTCTGGTTGGTTTCACGAACAAGTTTTTAACACTTGTTGTTGTTATATAGTCTCTATCCACATGGCCTGCCTAATATCATGGTCATATATATTACAATATTTTGCTATATTTATGGATCGGGCCAATATTTTACTGTAATCTCCATATAAGCTGTATGCAACAGCTTTTGAGAGCAATGTCTTCGGTTCTGACGATTGATAGTGAAAGGAAATCGTGTTTTACTTTTACTATGCCAAGATATAATATTGTTACTGATATTTTCACGATCGTCATATATAACTACTTTCCCAACAAAGCCTGCATTAGCTTAATATACATATTATAATATTTTGCTAAATTAGTGGATCGGTTCAAAAGCGATAACCTTAAACATTATTATTCTCCCACGTTATACGCGAGAATCTGTTTTGATCATAATATTTTGCTAAACTAGTGGGTCGTTATTAAATGGCCCATATATTAGTCTCCCACGCTATACGCAAGAATCTATATATATAAAAGAGAACTCTCTTCTTATGATGACACATCATCAACACATACCTTCAAATAATGACACATCATCAACTAATTTTGTTTTGTTTTTATGTTTTATGTTCTTTTACCTTTTAATTATCATAATAACTATCATTCATTAATAAAATAGTTTCAAATAGAATTTGAAAGGTCATTCTTTATAAAAAAAAATAGCTTATATATTGATCTAATTTCACTAATTTGTAAATTTCTTTTCATATTATTAGTGAATCCAAAACAAGAAAACTTAACAATAATCATATTTAAATCCAGTTTTTCCACCCAAAAAAAAAATTAACTTTTCAGATACAAAACTATTACAAAAAGCTAAAATGTTACAAAAAAATAAAACATTAAACTATTATGATAATATTAATTTATTATTAAAATCTATAATCTAAAATAACAATGTCCATTATCCCACTAATTTGAAGAGTTTATGGTGCTTAATCCATTAAAAGAACAACATGGGTATCCACTTAATCTACTTAGTCTTATAATTGTAAAGTTTAGTGTTTATAAATTATAAACTTTGTATAAATTTTGACCAAAAAAAAATTTGTATCAATAAAATAAAAAATGTTGCCATCTAAAATATAATTTCTTCAAAGATCAATAAGAATTAGCACGCTGAAAAATGTACATAGTTTTTAAAAGATATTTCTTAATTTGATAGTTAGAAATCGGTGTTCAAGTGAACATGCTTCGTTCAACAATAGAAACTCACGGAAACATTTAGAAGCTCGAATGACAAGAATGCATGTTATAAAAGATAAGGTTTGTTATCCTAAAACTTTAACATGCTCACTAGAGTCTTCGAGTAAATAATGGGACAAGTCTTATAAAAATTCTACAACACTAGTGAAAAATCATACATTGTGAAAGTCAAGAGAAAGAAGAATTAGGAGGAGGATAGTGAAGGTTAAGTTAAAACTAGACCAAAATGTTATCCGTAGTTTAATATGTTGCGTTTATGAGAGAGAAAGAAATAGAGAAGGAGAAAGAGAGGAAGTGAGAGAGAGAGAGAGAGAGAGAGAGAGAGAGAGAGAGAGAGAGAGAGAGAGATTGAGTTCATCTTAGAAATATATCAAACATTTATGAAAAGAGATCAATAATGTCTGTAATGTATATGTATTTGGAAAACATTGACGTTTACCGAAGAAGATTAATGTGTATCAATGAACATCCAACTCAAATTAAAGAAGAGAGAAATGTAAGTATAATATTTCATATAATTTTTCTACTTCCAAAGTTAACAAGTGGGACCAAGATTAGATATTCGACTATCTAAATTTGTGTGTAAATATTTATGAACCAATCTTTTAAAATTTTTTTTGACTTCTATATCTATATATATAGTTTTCTATTATATAATATACGTTTGCAATTAATTTTATTTTACTAATCACATACAACTGTTAATAGCTAAATAAATTAATATTTTATATTGCTGAAGTTTTTTCTAACTATATTATTAAACGACATGTAATATTCCGCGCGAAGCGCGGATCCTCCACTAGTTTTAAAATATGAATTTAAATTATTTAATCGTTGTTTTCTTCTGCGGCAGAGATTTAGTCGTCGGTTTTTCATCCACAACGCCTCCAATTGCTTTAGAAAAAGAGACCCTCTTGTTCATTTAAAAGTTCACTTTCTCGGGTCGGATTTTGGTCTCAGTCCGGTCGGGTTTCGGATTGTGGGTACTACAAGAAAACCTACCATTTTCTGACATCCATACTGGTTTTTAACGTTTTTTATATATAGAAATTTTCTGGTCCCAAACATATTTTGAAAGTTAAAATAATATTAAAAAAATGAATGTTACTACAACCCAATATATCAACATTAATCCCCAAGTAACTCAATTGTATACTTATTTCAAGAGGAAGATGTTCACGCTCGGTAGTTGAAAGTCAACATTTACGAGAAAGATTTAGGATAAGTACGACCACGAGAGTACATAAGTTGTACGAAAATGTTCTTGTTCAATCTTTAACAAGGTACAAACACGATTTATAGAAAGAGAGAGTGGAGAATCACTGAATCAGCATTTACGTAAGAGATTGAAGAAAAAAAACAGAGACTGAGTAGAGAGTAAATATTTATGAGAAAGATTTGGGATAAGTGAAAGTGCAGAGAAACCCCAATACACAATAAAATACACCAATGTTAGACAACGTGTCTAAACCTCAAACCTTTATTAAGAATCTTCTTGAATACAAGTACAATTAGTATCCAATTTGGAATTACACGACTCTAAGAACCTCTTAGCTCGACCCCAATCTATTCTTAACTCACAAAGAGATCCCTAAGATTAGCCACACTAATCTACACCCAGGACTCTCACTTTGTGATGAACTCTCACCCTTGTCTCACAAAAATGCCAAACGGCTACAACACTTGTCAAACTAACTCACACGTCTCAAGGGATGTTTTTCTTGACCCAAGAGACAATATACTTAAAGGATTTCGTGCCTAACTCTCCAAGTTGGCATCCTAACAAGTTTCCTAAAGCCAAGAGGAAATATTCCTTTTTGATTGATCCTTATCAACCTAATATTTCCATATCTCATCAAGCCTTCCAAATAGCTTCAATCTTCCTTTTCCCTTAAGCTTTATCTCCAAGTAATATATTCAAGACGCCCCCCTTGAATATATACACTTTCCATAAACTTCTGACTTCTGATGTCCTGTCTGATGCGTCTGATGCATCATCTTTCTGTTGCCGCGTCTGCATCATCTTCCTGTTGATGCATCTGCATCATGTTTCTGATGACGTGATCATACAGCTTCTCAAACCAGTCAGCAAAACATCAACAATCTCCCCCTTGATGACTGAGTTTTAGAACTTCAAACTCTCCCTCAAACATTGATCATCAAGCTTGTGAGCACCTTGATCAAACTACATTGCGCTTAATGCTTCTGATTGCATCAGAACCGATCTCACAAAACCTAACATCAACAATCTCCCCCTTTTTAACTTAGTTTGATACTCAAGCACCAAGTTCTTTAATCATCTGCAAACCCCCACAGAGACATACACAAGAACAAGGCAAAGCAGGCAGCATCCAAACCTAAGCAAACAAAACTCCCCCATGAGTTGTGCTTCATCTACATCAGCACGCTCAACATAAACCAATATCCACCTCATCTCCCCCTGCTTGAGTGCTAACTGAGTTAAAAACACTAGAAGACGATCTCCCCAAAGTACATCACCAATCCCCCATATTTTCATGATGTTGCATACTCTGTTATATGCCCTGCCCTGTTACAGCCTCTCGCACAGGACATCCATCTGTCGTCAACACAAACAAGTTTTTTTTTTTTTTTTTTTTTTTTTAAACAACTTACTTGTCTGTGGACGACCCATCAGGCTCACCATCTCCTTATCCAACTATTCCTCCACCTACTTGAATCGTAACATCTCATATTTATGTCTCTGTCAAGGTTCTTCTGTTGATATACCCCTTTATTACTTCTCACAGGCCATGAACATCCACCATAACAGCTTAATACACCTCTTGAATTGTTGATTAAAGTAGTACTTACACGACCTTCAGACTTCCACCCCCTTTTGGATTGCCCAAAGTGTGGAACATATCGATTTCTCCTCCATATTTGATATGCACCTTGTAAAAACCTGTAACAATGTGCCTTGATATGACCAAGTCTACCACAACAATAACATTCAACAGATTGATGCCAAGCTGGTCTGGTGGTTGATCTGTTTGTCTGATCTTTAGCTGTATCAACACGAGTATCAGCACTCTGTCTTCTATACTCTGTATGTGAACGAGTGTCAACCTTCATCTTGGCACTTTGTCTTGCTTCAGCTCGGGTTTTGACCTCTGTAGAAGTGCTTGTTACAGCTCCTGCTCTCGCTTTTGTTACAAGACTTACGTCTGATACAGTACCTGTAGACTCCTCTGCAACAGATTTCTGAGACGTTACAATACCTGTACCCTCATGTGCAACAAATTTCTGAGACATTTCGGAAACACAGATTGTCTCCTTTCTTGAGTTGTTTTGCCTGTAACCGAGATGCACATATGTGTTCTTCTTTCTGTCACTACTCTTACTCCTTCCATTCAACGCATCATCTAGCTCCTTAACACGTTGCTTCTCAATATCAAGTTCTTTTTCAAGTTCTTCAACTTTGATGTGCAACCTCTTCTTCTCCTGTACTAGGGCCATGTTTACTTTACATGTTTCCACAAGATCCTCATATAAATCTCACACCACAGATTGAGGGTCACCTTTTTTACTTCCTGGACAGACGTCTGATCTGGTGTATGTATCTGCATACTCATCAGACGAACTATCAGAACCAATTTCAGCTTCTTTGGCTGATCCAAATAATGCCACAATATTAGATAAATCTTCATCACGTGCATCTTCTTGGTTATGAGGTCTATGATCTTCCAAAAAACCAGTCTTGAATTTTCTTTTCCTGGCTGTAGGGCAATTTGATTTATAATGACCAAACCTCTCACATTCATGACATTGGATTTTATCCATCTTCTGATTGTCGATTCTCTTCAGAACTTGTTCAACTTTCTTTTCCACGAGATCCATGAGGTCTTCTATCTTATAAGACTTCAAGCCATCTTCACTACCAATATCTGAGCAAACATCAATCTCTGGTGAGGTATTTGATCCATCAGATGGTAAACTCAACTCATAAACCTGTAGCCTTCCAACTACCTCATCAAAAGACATACTATCTGTATCAAGAGCGACTTCCATCACAGTCTTCACCACATAAAACCTCTGATGTAAACCTCTCAACAGCTTTTTGACCAACTTCTTATTCTTGTAGATCTTCCCAAGAACACGTGCTTCATGTGCCATGGAACATATTTTACCACTAAATCCAGCAATATCCTCACTATCATCCATCTTCAGAAGTTCAAATTTAGAAGCGAGAATATCTAACCTTGTGCGTTTAACACTTGATGTTCCTTCAAATATATTTTGTAGAGTATCCCACGCATCTTTCGCTGAAGTACAACCTTGAATCATCTCAAAATGCTCTTCTGAAACAGCACAATATATTGTTGAAAGTGCCAGAGCATTAAATCTAGACATTTGCTTCTCCTGTGTTGACCACTCTGCTTTTGGCTTTGGAGCAGTGACAGCATCAGGACCTCCATCAGCGCTTGAAACAGCTTGTATTGGTGGCTCCCATCCAGATTCGACCAATGTCCATACATCCTCATGAATTCCCTTCAGCTCATGTATCATCTTCACTTTCCAATGGCCATAGTTTTCTGACCCCAACACCAACGCTTTTGCTGCGCTGAAAATCATCGTTTGTGTCATTGTGTTCTCTGCAGGACCGTTCCCTAAAATATAATTTCTTCTTCTGCCTAGGTTAGGCTCTGATACCAATTGAAAGTGCAGAGAAACCCCAATACACAATAAAATACATCAAGGTTAGACAACGTGTCTAAACCTCAAACCTTTATTAAGAATCTTCTTGAATACAAGTACAATTAGTATCCAATTTGAAATTACACGACTCTAAGAACCTCTTAGCTCGACCCCAATCTATTCTTAACTCACAAAGAGATCCCTAAGATTAGCCACACTAATCTACACCCAGGACTCACACTTTGTGATGAACTCTCACCCTTGTCTCTCAAAAATGCCAAACGGCTACAACACTTGTCAAACTGACTCACACGTCTCAAGGGATGTTTTTCTTGACCCAAGAGACAATATACTTAAAGGATTTCGTGCCTAACTCTCCAAGTTGGCATCCTAACAAGTTTCCTAAAGCCAAGAGGAATATTTCCTTTTTGATTGATCCTTATCAACCTAATATTTCCATATCTCATCAAGCCTTCCAAATAGCTTCAATCTTCCTTTTTCCTTAAGCTTTATCTCCAAGTAATATATTCAAGACGCCCCCCCTTGAATATATACACTTTCCATAAACTTCTGACTTCTCATATCCTGTCTGATGCGTCCGATGCATCATCTTTCTGTTGCCGCGTCTGCATCATCTTCCTGTTGATGCATTTGCATCATGTTTCTGATGACGTGGTCATACAGCTTCTCAAACCAGTCAGCAAAACATCAACAATAAGTACGAACAAGAGAGTAGAGAAGTCGAACGAAAATGTTCTTCTTCAATCTTTAACTGCCTTAGCAAAGAAAAAAAAAACTTTAACTGCGTGCGTATAACAGAAGACACGACTATAACAAAACTAATCTGAAAAGACCATACTGCCTTTCGTTTGCAACAACATAAAAAGACTCAAAGTTCAAAAAAAAAAACATAAACAAACTCACGTAACTCCCAAGTAATTCGTTCAAGAGAAACCGATACTATAATATATATTTACTCTTTGTAGTTGTCTCTGTATTTTAATATCACTGCTAATAGTTTCTTCTAATGATTTTCATAAATGCAAAGCGAGTGGAGAAGCAACATTTTACTAACAAGATGAGAATCAACATTTTAGGACGGAGTGTATGAACAAATGTATGAACTTTTTTTCTTTTTCTTGAAGGTAAATGTAAATAAAATCAACTTTTATAAACAAGATTGAAAAAGAAAAATAAAAAAAGACAAATTGTATGAACAAATGTATGAACTTTTATTACATTTACCTTCAAGAATATCACAGTTACACTCTTCTTGCACACACAACTTGAAGAATCCATTGTATGAATATTTTGTTCAAATAACCCTTGTTGCAAAAAAAAAAAAAAAAAAAAGAATTTGGTCGACTAATATATGGTGGAGAGGGGGGAGGGGATACCATTTCTAAATTTACCGGGAAAATTGAAGTTGTGTTTCTCACTACGTTTTCATAGAAATCAAGGGCCACTATTCTTGATTCAATTTTTAACTTTAACTGCATGCGTGCGTATAACAAACGGAAGAAAGCGACTATAACATAAATAATAATAAAAAGACCATACTGCCCTCGTTTCTACTCTTTTGTTTTGCAATTTTTTATATTATATACGTTTTGTTAAATTTACCGGGAAAATTGAAGTTGTGTTTCTCACTATGTTTTCATAGAAATCAAGGGCCACTATTCTTGATTCAATTTTTAACTTAAACTGCGTGCGTGCGTATAACAAACGGAAGAAAGCGACTATAACATAACTAATAATAAAAAGACCATACTGCCCTCGTTTCTACTCTTTTGTTTTGCATTTTTTTATATTAGATACGTTTTCTAAATTTACCGGAAAAATTGAAGTTATGTTTCTCATTTTCATAGAAATCAAGGGCCACTAATTTCACACAAGAATGGAATGGTTTTGGTTTGTTAATATCGATCGAGATTTCTCATGTTGTCCATCGGAGGCAATCAGTTAAAACTTGTTTTATTCTTACCTATAATATTTTAATTACATGGTTAACATTGAGATTCCTCTTTCTATTTCATAGTCATTTAAAAGTTAACATTTTCAGAGAAACGTATAATGATAATTAGCATATAGAACCAACAATAAACTATCAAATTTATTTTCTTATTCTTATAACATATATTATATATTAAAACATATATTAGCATATAGCGTGGGTTTTGGTTGATTAGGCAAAAACAGTTATAAAGAGTTTGATCATGAAAGTAATGATCTAGCTTCAAGGTCTATATTAAAATGTTGGAAAATACATAATCGGGAGAAATGGAAAATGACCATAAAAACAGAAATATTCTCCCTCAATAAAAAAAATATTTTTGGACCCATTGTCACAACATCATAACACCAATGTAATGCCAGTCGGATACAAATAGGTTTTTGTAAGAAAAAAAAAATGAAAAATGAGGTCACAAGATATAAAGCTCGCCTTATGGCATAAGGATTTTCTCAAAGACCGGGAATTAATTATGAGAAAATATATTATCCGGTAATAGTATTATCACATTCGGATTTTTAATGAGTCTAGCGCATCTAAAAATCTAGACATGTATCTTATAGATGTTGTGACAACATATCTATATCGATCACTTGATAATGATATATATATGAAAATCCACGAAGGATTTAAAATGCCTGAAGCATTAAGATCAAAATCTAAAGAGATATGCGCGATCAAGTTACAACGATCACTTTACGGATTAAAACAATCCGGTTGCATGTGATATAATCGCTTAAGTGAATATTTGTTGAAAAAAGGCTTTGCCAATAATGTGATATGCCCTTGTGTTTTTATTAAAAAAAATTTGTTTGGGTTTGTGATCATTGATGTTTATGTTGATGACCTAAACATAATCGGAACTCAAAAAGAGATTAATGATGTAAGAACTCATACGAAAGAAGAGTTCGAAACAAAATTTTGTCTTGGACTCCAAATTGAGCATCTCCGAGATGGAATATTTGTTCATAAATCAAATTATACGAAAATGATCTTAGAACGATTTAATATGGATAAAGCGACTTCTTTGAGTACTCTGTTGGTCAATAGATCGCTTGATATGATAAACCTCCGTTTCGACCTTATGAGTATATCAAATAAATATTAGGTCATGAAGTACCTTATATGACCGCTATCAGTAAGCTTATGTATCTTGCAAATTATACTCGACCAGATATAGCTTTTGCTACTAATCTACTTGCAAGAGATAGCTCATCCCCCACTCGCAGATATTGGAACGGAATAAAACATATTTTCCGTTATCTACAAGGTACAATTATTTTGGATTATTTTTTTCTAGAAACTTCGAGGTTGGTTTTACAGATGCAAGATATTTATCAGACCTGCATAAGGCTCGATCGCAAACCATATATGTTTTCACAATTGGTGGAATTACGATCTCATGGCGTTCGCAAAAGCAAACTTTGATTGCAATTTCTTCAAATTATGCAGAAACTATTGTGTTACATGAAACTTGTAAAGAATGCGTATGGCTTAGATCTATGATTCATCATATACAAGAAACTAGCGAAATAGAGACAAAGAAAAAGCTAACAAAAGTGTTGTGTCGCACAACTTAAAGAAGGTTATATCAAAATTTCCGATATTTCCAATATTTCATTTAAAAGTTTACTTTCTCGAATAGGATTTTGGTCTCAGTCGGGTCAGGTTTCGAATTGTGGGTAAATCACTGTTTCACTACAAGAAAACCTCCCATTTTCATACTGGTTTTTTTTTTTACGTTTTTTATATATACAGAAATTTCTGGTCCCAAGCATATTTTGAAAGTTAAAAAAAAATAAAAATTAGCAAAAATTTTAAAATCATAAAGTCTTATTTTTTTCAAGAATAATTTGAGTAAGCTCATCAAAGGCACAAGAAGCTTGTGCAGGTTGTTTAGAACAAAGACATACAACTAACATCTAGAGTCTAGTTATAATTTAGGCTGTTACGGCACCAACGTCCGTGTTTTTGGCTAGAACCGGTCACAGTGCCGAAGTAATGGTGACTACTGGTTTTACTCGTCAGTGCCGAAGTAACGATCACCAAACTCGCCCAAGCCCGGTATAACACGGAACTCTTGGTTCAGACACTGGTCTATCTCAGACGTCACTATCTTCAATGCCGGAAAACGTTTGCAAACACAGTGGATTCCCTCCGGCGCCTGTAAGAAAGCAAAGATTATAACTAGCGCAGAGAGAGAGAAACAGAGAAGCAGAGAGAGCGAGATAGATTTAGCTTCTACACTCACCGAGATAAGGTTGAGGAATATAATGTGAGATTCAGGAACTCCTTTCTGTATGAGTAGTTCGATGGCTTGATTAGCAGAGTTACCTTCAAGAACAAGCAACAGTCATGAAGATAGGGTTTAGTCTTAGAGGAGCAAAAATTCATCGAAAAGGGATTAAAGCCGAATAAGCAACGTAAAGAGATCGAGTACCTGTAGCTAAGACAGGGTCTAGAAGCAGGACATGGCGTTCAGAGATGTCGTGAGGAAGCTTCTCATATATAAGCTGATTCACATGAGAAGAGAAACTTTAAAATTCGAGATTATATACTGCTTTAAAAAAAAAAGAGCAAACTATTTATTAGCAGACCTGTTTTCCATTGTCGCCATCACGGTGGATGAGAATCTTCCCTATCTTAATTCCTTTGCAGCAAGCGCGTAATGCGTTTTCCATGCTTTCACCACTAAGAAAACATACAAAACAGAAAACTTTTAGGCAAAATCAATTAATCTCAAACAAGTTATATACTTATATATGCTTCCCTCTTTCTCTCAAACAATACAGTTTCAGGAGTGAACTATCAAATAAAACTTAACCAATTATAATACCTTTTAAGGCTCACCTTCGAATAATAGAGACCCCACATAGTTTCTTGCAGAAATCAACTCCGGTATACACAGCTCCTGGTGTGGAAAAGATAAGAAATGTAAAACCAATTCAATAAGGTAACTTAAGCAAATCTGTGTGGTATCGATATCAGCGACACTAATTGTCTCATGGTGGATATTTTAGACGCCAAACCTTTTTACTAAGAAAGTGTATAAAGTTTATCAGAGTTCACACATTCTCCTATCATACCTGTTGGAGTAACTACTTGTTTCTCAGTGAACGGCAAATGACCAAGACCATGCTCCACGACCTGAAATAAAACCAATAATAGTTAAAATAAGAAAGCCTGAAAGCTGAGTGAAGTTGAAAGAGAAGACATGAGGCAGAGAAATACCAGACGAATGAGTCGATCTGAATAAAACACAAAGTCATGCTTTGATATGTCCTTCTCTCGAATAAGTGTATGCATGCCTCTTATCTGCAATCAAGATTTTATAGTGAGACCAATGATACAAGCACTTACTGTCTAAATCAAGCATCAAATAGGGCAAGAGAGAGAGAAAATACTTGAAATGTTGATTGGATCACGTAAACATTTGGGTAGATTTTGCAGAGATCATGCTGCCCAAGTTTTGTGTGGATATGTTGCGTAATCAAATCAACTGCAACGTGATTATCACCCCCTCGAGGAATGATCACGTCAGCGTATTTCTTGGAGGGAAGCACAAAGTCATCAAATGCCGGCTTCACAAACTTTGCATACTGTAAATGAACATAACATCCTCAGATAAATAAAGCGTTTTGCAAATAAAAAAAAAAAAAAAAAAAAAAAGAGAAAAAAAAAAATGAAAAAAAAAAAAAAATAAAAATGAAATGTAAAATACAAAACAAAAATAAACAAAAGACATTATCAAGCCACCTAACTACGATAGATGAAACAGTGCTAACCAATTCTACATCATAAATTGAAAGGAGGACTAACCTGTTCGAGCACAGAATTGACATCTCTGCCCCTCTCAACTGTGTCCCGCCGGATTCTGCGAGCAAGCCTCACATCAGCATCTGAAACCATTTAATAGATTAAGATGAGGATTAGAGAGATGTGAAATAGGATCCAATTTGGCTATTTAAATAGCTGCAAAATGCATTCAGTCTATCTTCAGTGGTTAACAGATTATATAAATGGAAAAAGTGAGAAACCCCATGAAGGCATCAGCTACAGAACAGGAAATGGACAAATATCACAATATCATTTGAAGTTACACAGAACTAGTAAGGTTAACCAAAAACTGAAAAACGATGAGTAGCACAAGACACGCGCATGCTTTGGGGAAATGAAAAAAGACATTGCAGCTGATAACACTAGAGGTAAGGTTGCTCGATACCTGTGTCAACGAAGATCTTCATATTCATCAGATTCCGAACTCGTGAGTCATGAAAAACTAGAATCCCTTCCAAAATTATAACATCAGAAGCATTGACCTGATAAAGGGTCGCAACTGATATTAATTTTATAAATCAACACAATTCTCATCAACTGCAAGCCAGAAATAAACTCATTCTTTCTAATGAAGAAAGAAATGATCACAACTTCGAATATGGAATTCAAAGG
Source organism: Alliaria petiolata (assembly GCA_020283515.1). Classification (NCBI taxonomy): domain Eukaryota; kingdom Viridiplantae; phylum Streptophyta; class Magnoliopsida; order Brassicales; family Brassicaceae; genus Alliaria; species Alliaria petiolata. The sequence continues at coordinate 184,143,300 of JAHZTW010000001.1, forward strand.
GAACCAATATATGCTAATATGCACGTTAAGTTCAAATAGGAACACATGTAAAGCCCCTATTAAGAACATTCAAATCAAATGAACACAATAAGGGTCTTGTACAGATGAGTATGCACCTGGCGGAAAGTATCAGATCTACGTTGATGAGTCTTAAAGTCGTAGATTGGAATTTGATAGGGTTGCCCGCTCTTGAGAGTCTCAGCACAATGCAAAAGCTGCTCAGTGTCAAAGGCATCTTCAAAAGAAAGAAAAACAGAAGGTGGAGAATTAACCAAATGTTGTCATGAGCTGAGCTTCATTGGTCTGAAACCAAACAAGCAGCGAGAGAGTTCAAGGAGAATCCATTACCAGGATGATCAAAGTTGTACTCTTGCACACGCTGCAACTCTTCAGATGTCAAACCACGGTAAAAGGAATCCTAATGAACAAAGAAAAACATCAATTAAAAACGTTATATGCTGTTAATCTCAGCCAATCAATACAACAGAGAGTAGGACATGAGAACTGAGAACAGATTGGACCAAACCTGATTAACTAGAACAACACGGTGATCATGAAGTTGCTGGATTATCATGTCGCAGACTGTTGTCTTGCCAGAAGCCGTACCACCAGAAACCCCTATACAGTCAAAGCAATCAAAGAGCAAAATCAAACAAAACGAATGCCATGGAAACTGATATTCATGCAGACATCGCTAAATCTTATACAATTGAAACCAGATTAGTTAGCAAAGTCAGAGGTTCTATCACCCAAACCCTAGGACGAAACGAAAACAATGCAGCAGAAACTCAGGGAGCAACATAGATCTCAAAACCAAGAGACGAAACCCAATTATCCAAATTTGGTAAAACCCAAAACATGATGAAAACAATTATTAAGTGACGAAAAAAGCTAAAACGAAAAGGGGAATTGAGAATCACCGATAACGAAGGGCTGTTTGGGAGCTTCGGGATCGGAGAAAGCAGGAGAGGAAGAGGAGGAAACAGCCGATCGGAGGTGAGAAGGAGAAGAGACGGAAGAATTGGGCGGAGAAGAAGAGAGAAGGCCGTCGAAGCGAAGACCGGAGAAGTGAGGCCCCGATGCCTTCTCCATGGCGTAGTCTATCGACGAAGAATCCTCCGGCATTGAATTCCGATGAATCGGTGGTTGCAGAATTTGTTTTTTTCTTTGTAATTTCCCGGCGAGGAATCAAGCGCCGTCGAATCGGAAACAAAAAAAAAAGCTCCGTAGTGAAGACTGACGACGAGTGACAACGATTCTGTTCAACGCAAGTGAACCCTTTGTCTCATCTCACTTCCCTTGCTTCTTTTTTATTTGTTTTGGACTGACACGCCAAATAATGTATTAAATTGATATTATATTATTATTTTCTATAAAAAAAAATTGATGGTCAAAATATTTAAATAAATTAAATTTAAACTTGTTGATAATTTGATACGTACTCCACCAATATTTTTATGATGATAATTAATTTAATCAAGTAAGAAATGAAACAAAGGAGATTTTACATTTAGATATAGTAGAAACTTTTTTTTAAAAAGAATACTAAAAGAGATAAAACAAATGAATGGCATATGAAATTTTTGAAATAAAAAAGTAATGGGCATAAGAAAAGAAAAAAAAAAAAGAATAAGGGATATTCCATTTTGTACCAATCAAGAAAGTCCCACTTGTGATACCAAAGAGTCCAAAAAGTACATAAACTTTTTGGGTATTTTGTAGTATTGTCACTACTACCCTTTAATTTTTGGATTTCATCAATGTTTTCAGATATTTTTATGTTTTTGATGAGGGACTTAATTATATAACTTTTATAAGTGAACATTCAAAAAAGTTGATATTAAGATCGGTCTTATATAATTTTCCCAAAATCTATGAATTCTCTGATTGAATTTGACATGTGATCATGAAGCCTTTGATACTAATGTACGAACGCAGAACATGTAAGTTACTTCCAACTTCACTAGCAAATGATCCAAAAACCTAGCAATTAATGAATCAAATCGTACAAAAGGCTACTTTTTCTCTAAATCATTGTCTTGTGTTATTATTCATCATCATTGCAAATCAGCAAAGTATATAGTTTTTCAGATATTGATAGCAAAAAGATCCAAATTTCATTTCAATTTCATTTCACATGAGTTTTCTTCTTCTTCTTCCTCTTTCTCTTCTCCATTAAACTTCCTTTGAAAGATGAAAATCTAGGAAGACAACGATGATGGTAACTCAAAGATTTAAGATTCTTCATCTCATTTTCAGAATTCTCAATGACCTCGAGCTCACCAGAGTTGTCAACGGATGATTTTTTACTCTCTTCGCTTTGATTATTCTCTGACGGCTCTTCCAAAATCTCCTCTCGTTCTTCTCTTATACTGTCTCTAAAAAGCTCGCCTAGTTTCTTCCTCCGCGGTGGTGGAAGCTGCGAAAACGATACTCGAGGCTTCTCTTCTTCGAATAAAGGGTTGTGGAAACGAGGAACCCTATCCGAGAAACTGCTCTTTGGAGTGTTTCCACGTGATGGAGTGAACTCTGCACAATCAACAACTCTCAAATCTTGAGTACTTTACATATACTTCTTAACGAAAGTTATTACGCTTCCCCTTACACAAATCTTAAATTGTTGTTTTGACGTGAATTGAACAAAACAAAACTGACGTTTGGGATTCTAAAAGATTTTTACATTTTTATTAGTTTTAATTAGAGACAAATGAGATATATTTCTGAAATAAATCGGCATATTTTTGTAAATTGGAAGTGTAAGTGTAACATACCGCCATTGACACTGTAGAAATCGTCCTCTGAATCGGATTGTTGCCATTGATATGAATCAAAGAAGGTTTCATCTTTACTACTTCCTGTTACATTATAGAACAATTTACACATTTCAAGATTTCAGGGACAAAAAAAAAAACAATTCAAGTCTAAGAAATCACTCTTTAAATTAAGCTCCCACCTTGAAACACAAATCTTACATCACTCATTCTCCAATTTTTCGGACAAAAAATATGGAATTTACTGGAAGACTCGGAATCCATCACTTTACAATGACATCTAAATTATATATTAAAAAAAATGAAAAAGGAATCTTAATGATTTTGAGAATTTGACGAATCGTTATTTAAGCAGCCATTAGTGGGAGAAATCTCTCTATTTTGACGGGAACAAATGCCAATGATTGGCCAAATCCATTTAAGAACATGATTTGATCATGATTTTAAAATAAACGAAATTTGGGACATAAAAATCTATTAATGGAAGATAATCTATTAATGACTCTAATATTTTATAAGCCATCTTACTTGCTAGAAACAGCTCAATTATTAAATTTTCAGACCATTAACCGTATCAATTCAGAGAGGCAAAAGGAAATATTTTTTTTGTTATGTATCAATTATATCCAACACGATCAAATTAAAAAGGAAATTAAATAAATTCTGATAACAAAGTACCAAAACTTCTCTTAGAAGAGGAAAACGACCACCGAGATTTCACTTGAGCTGCCGTCTTCGGAGTCGCCACCGGAGAGAAATCATCCTTTATCGGCGATTCTGAGTGTACCATATGAATCAACACATACGTTTCATACGAAATTGTGTATATACATATTTTAAATACACATAATGTAATTTACATTTTCTGATGAAAAAACTCCGCATATATCCTTCATCCGATCGATATATCCAACTGTAAATTTTTGTTTTTGAACTATTTTCTTGTAACTCGGTAAAATGCGTGTGTGAATTGTAAAGGATAAATAAATAAATAAAACCTAATAATTCTCTGAATAAACCCTAAAAAAACAGCTTTACGTAGAGAAAAAAAAAGTAATACCGGAAATTATCTTAGTAGTGGGAGTCGTAAAACTAGGTTTCTCCGGAAAACCACCGTTCTCCTCCACCGGAAGATAGCTATTAACTTTCCTAGGAGATTCGGAGATTATCATAGTTGGCGTTTTCACGAGCTTCTTCGATGAAACACTCGAAGGCATCGATTAAAAACGCAAATATATTTTAGAAAGATTTGGTTTCGCGGATTGAGATTTGTTATGTATTGCCTCGCACGCAGTTGAAGAATTTGGCCGGCCGAATATTCTAACCTTTAGGCTTTAGTCGGAGAGGCGTTATGGGTCCCACGACACACACACACACACGGGGGCTCTTGCGGTAGAGTAACACAAGACGATGTCATTTTATTTTACTTCACGTTTGATATCGTGCGATGCGACTATATTGATGGGGCCCATCTGAATGACGTGGCGGTGAAATATTAAAAGTTTTACGGTAGTATAAACGACGTATCTTCTTCTTTAATGAAATTTTCCTAATTATTTTCACAGCGACTAGGGAATTGTTCACCCATATGGTGACTTATTTCACTCATCCAAGGATGAATCGAATAATCAAATACATTCACACAAATCAAAGAATCAATAGATTAAAGTAGATTTACCGTAGGTTCTTTAACTTAGTTGAGAGGACACGTCCTTAAAATCTCAGTAAGGATGGCTTTTATATACTGTTTCATGTTTATATACGCGATCATTCTCTTCTCGATCCGTATTTGATCGTGTCCGTGCTACTACTACTAATTCAATATGTCACTCTCTTCGATGTTGGTCAGCTGCATTCTCCGCAAGGAGGATTGTTTTGTTGTCAAGTCTTTCTTGACACATTATCAAAAAGACCAGACACACTAATTAACTTATTCAGTCAAAAGAAAAAAAAAGCTTCTTAATTGCTTTTTCAAACATTGGCTCTCTACCTGAAGCTTGTTTATTACATCAACATTGGCATTGGCATTGGCATTGTCCAAAAATAATCGAATTACAGCAACACTTGACACAAGAAAATATCAGCTTTCCTTTGGTTTATCACATCTCTCCTAAAATCTAACGGGTCGTCTCTACAAGGCAGGATGATTCTTTCGTGCAATGCGGCCATAAAGGCGAGAGCTCTACAACTTTCCCAATGATGATGAGCGTTGGTGAAACCAATCCAGCCGATTGAATCTCAGTTGCAAAATCTTCAAGCTCGGCAAAAACCTGCATCATCATCCCAACCAAAAAACCATTTTTAAAACTTAATCAAAAGCAACATCCATGAGAAAAGAGTACTACGGTTTGGTTTGCTTACAGTTCGCTGTAGACTCGTGGTTCCACGTTCGACCGCAACAGCAGGCGTATCACGAGGTAGACCGTGGTCCATCAGTTTCTGCGCGAGAGAAGGTAAAGTTCCCAAACCCATATAAACAACAAGCGTTGTATCAGGGTCAGCTGCATTCTCCGCAACAAACAGAGGATCAGTCCCTCCTTTCCTAGAATGTCCCGTGAGGAACCTCACACTCGTTGCAACACCTCGATGCGTCAACGGAATCCCGAGCTCTGCCGCTATCCCCGACGCGGCAGTGATCCCTACAATCATAATAATCACAAAAGTTAAAAAGAGAGTCCAGTCGCCACAATCATATGATCAGAGTTCCCAAACAATGCAATATCCACATTGATCAGAATCAGAGCTATAGTTCATCATTACCTGGGATAACTTGAACTCGAATCCCTTGCTGTTGCAGAAAGTCCATTTCTTCGCCGCCACGTCCAAAGACCTGAAAACATCAAATAAAGAGTTAAGAGCCAAAGAAGAAAGGAAGAGAGAGAGTGTATCATCAGAAGCAGGAAATAAGCTTTACCAAAGGATCTCCACCTTTAAGCCTAACAACCGTAGCACCAGCTTCAGCAAAACTCAGGAGTAGCTCATGTATCTCCTCCTGTAACAACATCAAATCATTGCTTTTATTGCTCCAATTCCATCAAATTCAATTCAGACTTTAGAGATCACAAACAATCAAATCAGGGTACCTGAGTTCTGCTATGATAACCAGCGGTTTTGCCGACATAAAGAAGCCTAGCATCAGGGGCGACCAACTCCAAGACATCATTGGAGACAAGCCTGTCGTAAAGCAAAAGATCGGCGCTTTGAATGACTCTGACGGCTTTAAGTGTCAGAAGCTCAGGATCTCCTGGTCCTGTCCCAACAAGATACACATCTCCTGGTCCGCAATCACCGCCTCTGCATCCTTTCTCTCTCTTCTCCCTCAGAACCTCCAAGAGCTTCTTCAGCTCCGGAAGCTGCGATGCGATGTCGTTTTCCCTCACAAAGACTTCATCTTCTTGATTCGACGACGGAGATGGAGATGGAGTCGATGCCTTGTACAGCCATTGGTCCCTCTGGTATCTCTCAACGGAGTGCTTCTCTGTGAAGGGCGACGCAGAAGATGTAGTTTGGGTTTTGAAATGAAGAGAACAAATGGGGGTAGGGTTTGTCGAATTGGTCCTCCAATTTCGAAAATTGGATGTGAAATTGGGAATCCGCTGGAGAAGAGCCATTCAAACAATAACAACACACGCCTGCACAAGATTCAGATTCAACACAGAATGTGTAAGAAGAAGAAGAAGAGCGTTGACACCAACTTTGAAGGCTTTTGTACATATGCGTTAAAGGAGACATTTTTATAATCCGATTGGTGTGTTTTGTACTATTTTCTGAGGACGAAAGGGCACTCGTGAAAAAAAAAAAGGTTACTAACCCTTTGATGCGTTGAAGGGGACTGTGACTCTGTGTACTCTCTCGGAGCTCAAGCCGAGGGCAAATTCGTAATTCTCTCGGTCGCCATCTCGGACCCAAAAGCTATTTTTTTAATACCAAATTTATAAAAATGTGATAAGACTGATTAATCCCAGTTTTCAAATTTGCTTTTGCCTCCACGAGAATCCTTTTGACGTGAAAATTGCGAGGCGGCTGGAAAATCTCCGGCACGGTGGAGACGGAGGGATCGAGCCGATCTCGGAAGTCGGAATAGGAGAGAGGAGACAGATTTAGACTTCAGAACCCGAGAGAGCATTGGGCCCATTATTGGGCCTTAAGCAAAGCCCATCATGAGAGTCCCGGCAGTGCTACGTCGGATGCCACGATCGTTATATCCCGTAAATGCCACGTAGACTTTTAGACACGTGTCATACAAAATGACCTAGCGGTAGAAAAACATTTTACCGCCGCTAGATTTGAATCATCGAAATTCGAAGAGTGATGCCAGCTCACGTTTTGATCTCGTCGTTATCCTCTATTTAGTTTTTTTTTTTATCTCGGAATATTCACTTCTTTTTTTGTAGGATCTACAAAAAGTAAATAAAAAATACGATATTCGTGTTAATATTACCATTTTCACGGATAAATATATATTTGCTCTTATCAAATAGTTTAGGGAAAAAGGTAGAATAAAAAGGAATTGGAAATGTCTATATAAATGCATATAGTTAAGAAGGTTTGATTTGATGTCACCACCTAATTAAGGAGCTTTAAAACTACTCATATATAGTATGACTTATCACACCAACTGTAATTCAAAATAATACTAATGTACATATATTTATTTCCTAAAATAGTACGAATTGAAAAACAGAGATTAAGCGTGACTTAACAAGAAAATAAAAGGAAAGAAAAATTAATTAAAAAAAGTTTTCTCGGTTTTTAAGAAGCTTGTTCCGTACACCGCATGACCGTTTCTTTCCCCATTTCTCCTCCATTTTCTTCTCTTTTTTTTCTTTATTCAATTTTNGGGGGGGGGGGGTTGAATTTGGATGATGGAGATATCGGTGAATAGCTCCAGAAAAGACGACGGCATTCCTGTGGAGAAACACTTCCTTCTGAAATTATCTATACTTCTCATCACCCAATTTTATTTTTCTTCGTCTCAATCTAAGTGGTTTAAGCGTATCTGAAGGTGTCACAACAACCACCAGACTTCAATTTCCAATTCTCCGGTTGCGTATTGTGCTTCTCTTTCATCCTCGTCCATGTATGTTCGATTCTGTTTCTCTACTATACTATTTCGTTTTCTTTCCAGTTTCTCAAACTCTTAACCTTGGATTCATAATTTTCTTCATCTCCACCTGCAAAGTTGCAAGAGTCATCTATGCAGAAGACAAGAAGCTCTTACGAGTTGTATGTCCAAAGAAGTAAGCAATTTCCCAATTTCAGATTCTGATTATCAAATTATGTTCGGCGACTTTTGGGTCATAACAATTTGAAATCATTTGCTTACATTGAATAAACGATAATGCTATTTGTTTTTTGTATGTAGTATAGATGGGCAAAGGTGGGTTTTGTGAATATACTTTTGTGTTTGTATGTAGTATAGATAATAGATGGGTAAACTGTGTAAATTTATAACGGCCGGTGCAGTGAATATATTGTGTATTGAGTTTCCACTATGATGAATTCTTAACATTGACAGATAATGTGTGTGTTATGTTGATATTGCATAGTATTGGGGCGGCAAACTACTCAATCGACTCCTTTGCGGCCTTCAACCCTTCCCTTCTGCTGTTGGCGGTTCGAAGATGTTTTGTGTTTTATGAGTCACATTATTCATTAGTCTTGTTTTGTTCCAGTACGAAGACGTTTCATACTTACTTGTTGAGCTAAAAATTTAAGACACCCATAATTTATCTCTATTTTGCTACGGAGTTGTGATATGTGAAGATGTTACTTGTATGATTTGTGGCTTTGTGCTACTAAATAACAACTCTTTTGCCTTTATATGTTTAAATCTTCTCCCTCTACAATACCTAGCTTGCCTCTTAAGTTTAGATGTGTATGGACGGCACATTCAAATAATTTTGTCTATGGAACGTTAGTCTTGTAGTATAGACATCCGAGCTCCTACTATGTTAGAGGAAGGCATTCCATATATTTTGTTTTCTTGACAGATAATTTATCGTTTTCATAATGAATGTTTGTCAAAGTAGTATCAACAACTGCAAATATGAATGTGACTCTGCAAATATGACCATTATGATATTTTTACTCGTAAAAGAAAAATAAAATAAAGAAAGTCTCTCGATATACTATGTCTTATTATAAATAGAATAACATAAGAATATGTAAAGCCCTTAAAAAACACGACGTGAATAATTTATATATATACCATTTTCTTGCCAAATAATTAGATGTAGGGGTATTTTGGTCATATAAATATAAAATTTAGGGTTTTTAGTTACTTGTTTAATTGGGATTTGGATATGGCTATATCCTTAATAAAGAAGCCCAATATTGATATTGGCCTAATTGACCCATAAAAAAGAGAATACGATATGTTAAATTTTTTTTTTAGTGCTCTTATAAAAAAGTTAGGGAAAAGGTAGAATAAAAAGGAAAAGGGTCTATATATACAAAATGCATAGTTAAGAAGGTTTGATTTGATGTCATCACCTAATTAAGAAGCTTTAAAACTACTCATATAGTAGTATTTTTTTCCTAAAATAATTAGTCAAAAAAATTATATTAATTTTTTTTAATAACGATTCGCAATACGAATTGAAAAACAGATTAAGCGTGACTTAACAAGAAAATAAAAGGAAAGAAAAATTAATTAAAAAGTTTTCTCGGTTTTTAAGAAGCTTCTTCCGTACACCGCATGACCGTTTTCTTTCCCCATTTCTCCTCCATTTTCTTCTTCTTTTTTTTTCTTTATTCAATTTTCTTCTCTCCCTCGCTTCAGTCTCTACGAAGCTTTTGCTCTCTGCTCTTAAAATTCCAGAATCTGGGAGTGAGAAGAAGTGATCAAAGACAAAATGTTATACTCGCAATGTCTCGTGTCGAGAAAAGGACCCTTAGGAACGATTTGGGTCGCTGCGTATTTCTTCAAGAAGCTAAAGAAATCTCAAGTCAAAGATACTCACATCCCTTCCTCCGTTGGTCTGTTTCCTTTCTCCTTCCTTCACATTGTTCATTTTCTCGTCGTTCTAAGAAGGGATTTTACTTCGGCGATTTAAAAGGTTTAGACTTTTGGGAGAAAAAAATGATTGAATGTGTGAAAGATTGAAACTTAAATTGTGTAAAATTACCCGAAATAGAAATTTAGGGTTTTGTTCGTTATTGTAGTTGCAGGCTGGGCTTCTTGGTTCTTTGTTTCTTCTCTCCTCTCTTTTTGTTTTTGGGGTTTGCATCCATTGGCACTTTGGCAGGTTAAATCGAGTTCACTGTTGTTGATATTGGGATTTTTTCTATGTTNCTTCTTGGTTCTTTGTTTCTTCTCTCCTCTCTTTTTGTTTTTGGGGTTTGCATCCATTGGCACTTTGGCAGGTTAAATCGAGTTCACTGTTGTTGATATTGGGATTTTTTCTATGTTGGTTGTTTTTGCTCATTAGTTGTTTGACAAAATGCCTGAATGAAATTCAGAGGTTTAATTCACAGACGCTTTTACGGCTGAAAAGTTTCGAACTTTCTATTGTAAATTGATCGAGCTTGGTTTATTTCGAGTAAAGAATAAAGTCCAGTGATTGTGGAAAAGTGATGAGAACAGAATCTGTAAAAAAAACTATTTTTTTTTTTTGTTTATATGCACTTAGGCTTGCAGGTGAACTTAATCCAAACACTTCCTCTTACTCACATAGTATCTCTTGGTTAATCAGAAAGCTGCTGAATTTTTTTGTTCAACATTTAGTTTGCTTGATCACTACAGTCCTTGTTTCCTCGAATAAAAGATGGATTCGTTTCTTTTGAGAACTTTTTTTTCTACTTAACTGCAGTTTATGATTTGTTCCTTATTTTCTTTTGGATGCACAGACCAGATCTTGCAAAACGAGTTGGACGCTTTGACGTACAGAGTTCTGGCGTATCTTCTTCTGGGTGTTGTTAGAATATATTCCAAAAAGGTGGACTTTTTGTTCGATGATTGCAACAAAGCTTTGATCGGTGTAAAGGAGTTTGTGGCTAAGGAGAAGGACAGAGAGTACACAAATGTGCCACTGCCTGCATCTACGGGGTTTTTGTCCATTGATTTGCCTGAGAACTTCGAACTAGATGCTTTTGATCTTGGGATTTTGGAAGATTTTCACGGGTATGCTTGAAATTGGATTCCTTTATACAATGTATTTCGTAGAGATCATTTTTATAGTCTCACTCTTTGTTTCTTTTTCTCAGGGGCAATGTTAAGCCGCAGGAAGACATAACACTCAAAGGTAAATTACTACTAAAAACTTTTCAAGGTAATATCATCACTGTTCATGATGTATTTAACACCACTGCATTACGATGAAACAGATGGAGGTCCGGAAACAGAGAGTATGGACCAGTACTATATGGAAAGGGTATGGCTTCTCTCCTGATAGACTACAGAGTGTAACTGTTTGGTTCTACTACAGCGTATATTACATTGTTTGCTTGGATCAGTTCATATTTATTTCTTAGTGTTTATTCTGGTATTTTAGTGAAAATGTATGGTAATGAAGATACTATTTTGTGGTGTTGCAGTTCGACATGGAGGAGGACCTTCTGTTTACGTTTCATGAAACTTTCTTCGCCAATCATAATGAAACCAGACAGTGAGTATGATATTTTGTGGCTCCATTTACATGTAATTAACAGACACAAGCCCAACTGTCTTTGTTAAATTTGTTGTTGCAGTGAGAGTTCCACCCATGATATGGACATAGATGCAGACAATATCCGAGATGCTAACGAGTCATCAAGAGACCATCAAAATGCATCTATGCATAGAGAGGATCCAGAATCAGATGACATGTTTGTGGAACCGCATGTGTCTGAAGATATCAGAAGAGCTCAAGAAGAAGAAACAGTTAGAGAAACCATATGTGCCATTGTGCAAAGACTAGTGGGTCCTCATGAATCCTCAGGAGATAAACTACACAGAGATGGGCACAGGGATAATTCAGAATCAGAGAAAACCTCGACCGAAACAAGTTCCGAAAAGATTCGGCATGACGGGTCCGTCCCATCTGAATGCAAAAGTCCTGAAGCGATTCACGGGATTGAGGAACAACCTTCTGGTGCCACAAGAATTGATGGGGAGGAAGAGATCCCGGAGGTGAGTACTCTAGAAAAGCCAGAACCAGGATTTATGAGTGAAACTAGAGACTTGCCTGAAGCAGTAGAGAAACATCGAGGCCATAGTGATGGGGAAATGACAGACTTTGAGATGTTTCATGGGTCTCATAAGGAGCCAACGGAGACTCCTGAAGTGAGTCAAGTTGGACTTGGCAATGGTACCGAGAAAGATTATCTCTCTGAAGGAGTAGAGAAACTTCGAGGCCATAGTGATGGGGAAATGAAAGACTTTGAGATATTTCATGGGTCTCATAAGGAGCCAACGGAGACTCCTGAAGTGAATCAAGTTGGACTTGGCAATGGTACCGAAAAAGGCTTTCTCTTTGATATGACTTTTTCAGAAGAATGGAGTAAAGGGTCTAATGCTAAAGATACGCCAGTTCCTGTTACTCCCAAAGCACCCTCGCGGCCGAGAATCTCTGAAGGTACACACTTTTTACAAATAAGAACTCTAGAAAATTTACTTGGTTGTGTTATCTTATACTTTAAAATACAGGGGAAACAAGCCATCAGTTCTCGATCATACCTACTCCGGCTGCAAAGGAGTCTGCTCGGGTTTCACGGAAGAGAAAATGTCTAATAGATGATGAAGTGATAATTCCGAATAAGTAAGAAAACTTTTTGTTAACCTTGGATTATATTCATCTGTATAGTTCTGTACAAGTGTGTAATATTTTGGTGCTTCGCTGTTATTGTAGAGTTATGAAGAAAATGATAGAGGACCCGAGTAAATTGGTTTTAAAACGGAGAAAGGTTCCTCATACTGACTATCCTGAGAGAGGAATCAAACGTCTTGCCGATCCCTCAAGAAGTTTCTGGGACCCTTTGATTCAATGTAAGTGAAACTTCAGAATTTAATGTATTTCAGATTGTATTGTTGTGTTTGCTGATTGTTATTATCCTGTAACAGATGGTTCTTCGGACCTCCGGTTACTTTTTTGTCAACCCATTAAGCTTAAAGAACAGGACACTACAGAAACTCCAAAAGCTGCTAAAACCGCAGGGCGAATGAAAAATTCTTCTCTTCGAAAAGTTGGAAGTCATGGGGATGTTTTTTCTTCAGAGCAGACTGAGAATGATCGAGAAATTATGGAGACTCCTCAGGCTGCTGCTCTTGCTGAGCTGAGAGTTACTATTCCAGAGACGGTAGGAAATAATACAGACGTTGCAGCTGAGACGGGAGCTAGTTCCTTAACTACTGGAAGTGCTCATCAAACAGAGGTTCCTCCAGAGACGCCAGTGAAGCCTGCAGAGCCAGTAGAGATTGCTCCAGAAACACCAGCGAGGACATCAGAGCAAACAGAGATTGCTCCAGAAACACCAGTAGTCTTTGAGCGAGTAGAGATTGCTCCTGAAACGCCAGTGAGGGAATCAATGTCGTCAAGATATTTCAAGGACCCTGAAACCTGTGAACAAGAAACGAGACCTGCAAGTTCCTTCACCTCCTTTGACGAGCACCGGTCAGAATTTTGCGAGGATAGAAAGGACCTTGATGCAATTTTGATGAACGAGGAGGTACTGCTCCATTGCATCTTCTGACAGTAGCAAAAGAATGTTTTTTTTTTTCTATAATGCTTTTAGGCGCATCTAATTACAGAACTGAGCATATGTTTTCGTTTCTGGTTCAGCAGGTGAATGCACATGCAACAGAGGACTTGCAACAAGGTAAAACGCCTTACGATCTTGTCCTAAGATTGGAAAGCACTCAATATCTTGAAACCATAATTCAAAAATGATCTCATGCCAGTGCCCACTTTTTGGTTGAAATCTATGAAGAAAATGGAACATTTTGATTGGTGGTTTTTGAAAATATATGTAGCGTTTAGTGAAAATTTTCAACCATCAAAATGTAGACTTACCATTATATGTTTTTGATTTGCAGAGACATGGTCAGTAAGAACAAGGTTGGTAGACTCATGCCTTTGATCTCAACTTCTCCTTTTGGCTTATATTCAGATAATTAATGATCCGGACTTTCTGACTCTGGCATTGTACAGGAGCGTGGCAAAGTTCTTGGAAAAGACGTTTCTGGAGCAGATGGGAAAAAAAGAAGAAGAAAAGCTGAGTATGTTGCAGCTGTGCAGAGGAAGAACTCAGAAGGAAAGCGCAAGACTCTTCTACGAGACTTTGGTATGTCACATCTGGTTTCTCGGTCCGGTTTATCTTTGGGAACTAGAAACTCTCTGAATTGATTTGATATGGGCAATAAAAAAAATTATTTGGTTGCAGGTGTTGAAGACGAAAGGCTACTTGGAAGTGAAGCAAGATCATCCATATAGTGATATTCTCCTCACGCGATTCACCAGACAACAAGAAGCTTGTTGAAAAGCTCTAGCTAGATTTCTTCTCTTCAGTTTTAGGGTTTTCCAAGAAGTATCTGTGAATGGAAAAATTGTTAGTTTTTTAGAGTCCAAGGAATCTAGTCCTTTTGCTTCGTTCTTTTAAGTTAAATCTGTAGTATGAAATGAATGATCAGTGATCTGAAAGTAAATGAATTTGGTTAATCTTATCAAGTTTTCTGAAACATTTAAAGTCTTTTTTTTTGGGCCTCGTCAGGTGATTGATTAAGATAAATCTTTAGTAATCAAGTCAATTTCTTTGAAATATATTTACATATAATTGAATAGTTTCCAAAATTATTTGGGGAATGATTTTTGAAATATGTCATGTTATGAATCTAAATCATCCAAAAACATCTATTTCACATTTGACGTAATCATAATCATTTCATCACTAGTTAGCCAATGAAATTAAAACATCTTAGTTTTTTTCATTTATACATATTCACGATGAAGTAAGTTAACAATTTAGAATATTTTATAAGTTGTGTTTTTAAAACATAAAAGCAACAAAAGCAGAAGCATAAGTTGAAAAAAAAAAAGATAAATGCACAAGCTTGAAATAATATACAAGAAACAAAATTCCAACCGACAAAAACCAATGTGTCAAAATAACCTACTTCACTCACTTTTTTCTTCTGTCACCAAATGACTTAGAATGACCTTAGAATATGAATATTACTAGAATAGTTTTTTATTGTACGAAAAATTTAGAGGTATTATGAAAAGACATATAAAAGTGTTAACAAAATTTATCTACGAAATTGCTATTGTGTTAAAAAAAATTTTTATGAAGAATTAAATGAAAAAAAAAATCGACAATTAAACCCTAATTAAAGTTCACGAAAAAAAAAAAAATTTGACAATTTTCTCTCGGTTCATCCGGTGGCGAAAAGACAAAAATTCGGACGGTCACTTTTCTGATCAATTTCGGCGGCGAGTAGGTAAGATTTCTTCCTCTTACGAGTTCTATCTTCCTCTTACGAGTTCTCTCTTCCTCTTTTGAGTTATCTCTTCATCGTCTGTTTGATCTGTTCTTTCTACGAGTTATCTCATCCATATTTTCAAAAAGGACCGTTCATCTTCTCCAATTGGTTTCTGGGTTGGACGATGGTGGAGAGAAGGTCCGATAAGAGTGTTGTTTTCTTTATTTTCTGGGCATAGAAAGAAGTTGTGAGAGGCCATAAACTCTAAATATTTTGTTGACAGGTTTGTGGCGGCATAGGCGAGTTTCGTAGGCTTTTGCAGGTTTGAGGAAATTCGGACAGTGAAAGCAATTTTTCCGGGAGTGGATTATGTATTGATAGCAGATTGAGTAAGAAATTAGAGATAGTAGATTTGTTATAATTTGTTGGTTGAAAAGAAACTTGATGGTAGGTTTGATTTGTTGACCTCGACAGTTATTGTATTGATGGCAGGTTTATATAAAGGTATAATAATCCAGAATGATTGATTGTAATTTGTTGGCAGATTTGTTTTGAATGGAGTATTTATAAAAAAAAATATTAATGGTTTTATTCGTCATTTTTCGTTTGCAAATGAACGTGATGGTAGATATGTTTTATGTAAGAGTGTTTTTTATATTGATGGCAGATTAAAAGTTTGAGTTTGATAACGTCATACTAGTCACTGTAGATTTGTTGTGTAAATTGATGGTAGAATTTTTCAGTTAGAGCGTTTTTATATATATATTGATAGTAGAGTTTTGAATCGTAATTTTTCGTTTCCAAAGGATGGTAATGAGCGCAAGGCGTTTCTATTGGGCTATGTTGGCTCATGTAATCTATTCTTAATGACCGGTATTTAGGTTAAGCATTAGACGTTTGTATATCGAGTATATAAAGGCTATGCCTCCAAACATTGTGAAATAAGAAACCTCTTTACAACCACTAAAGGCTTCTTGACATGGTATTAGAGCAATAACCTAACTACTAAAGGTTTTTTTTGTTCATCGATCTTGAGATCTCACTTCCGCAAATTGGATCTCTTCTATTTTCTATTTTCAATCTTATTCTTTTGACATAGTTTTTGTCATTCTTCTCTTGACAATCTCCTCTTTAAGATGCCTGGAACAAGCGCAACATCCGCAACTCTTGTTTCTTCACTCGCACCAGAACGCAGCGACGGTCGCCGTACTATTTTACCTTACGATTTGACTTCCGGTGATAATCCAGGCATCCTCATATCAAAACCTCTCTTATGTGGTCCTAACTACAATGAATGGCCTACAAATTTTCGTTTGGCGCCGACAGCTCTATACCACAACCCGTCGAAGACTCCCCTGATTATGAAGATTGGATCGCAAACAATGCACTTGTGGTCTCTTGGATGAAACTTACCATCGATGAGAATCTCTCCACCTCAATGTCGCATATTGATGATGCTCAAGAGCTTTGGACACACGTCCAAAAACTGTTTGCCGTGAAGAATGGCCAACGTGTTCAACGTCTCAAAACCGAGTTGGCAACATGTCACCAACGAGGACTTGCGATAGAGGCTTACTACAGAAATCTTACTCAACTGTGGCGAAGTCTAGCTGACTACCAACAAGCTAAGACTATGGAAGAAGTTCGCAAGGAACGTGAAGAAGATAAACTTCATCAATTTTTGATGGGTTTAGATGAAACCGAGTATGGGGCTGTCAAGTCCTCACTTCTCTCTCGGGTTCCTGTGCCCTCTCTTGAAGAAGCATACAATACTCTGACTCAAGACGAAGAGTCAAAACAGCTTGGACGAATGAATACAGACCGAGTTGATGGTGCGAGTTTCGCGGTTCAAACTACCAATAAACTGCGCAATTACACCAACAACAACAAAGGCGGAGCTGTTGTTTGCACTGATTGTGGCAAGTCTGGTCATCTTGCTGAAAACTGCTTTCGTCGAATTGGTTTTCCTCCTTGGTGGGACGAGATCAAGAAACAAAAATCAAGTTCTCGTGGAAACTCAAATACCGGTGGTACAAGACGTGGTACAACTACTCAAGAGAATCATGTTGCTGTCTCTCCGGTGACAAGTTCGGCGTTGACCGCAGATGATCAAATGGGTATTAGTGGTCTCACTGATACTCAATGGAAGACATTGGTTCATTTTTTAGATGAACGCAAACCCAATCCGACCGACCGTCTTTCCGGTAAGTACTTTCTTGAGCCATGGATCATTGATTTTGTTGCATCGAACCATATGACTGGAACCCTTGCCTTCTTGTTTGATGTTTCCTGATATGTCACTTATACTCATCAAATTGCCTGATGGGAGATTCACTACTTCGACCAAGCAGGGTCGTGTTAACTTGGGATCTTCTCTGCGCATGAAAAATGTCTATTTCGTCGATGGGATTAATTGTCACCTGATTTCTGTTTCTCAGTTAACTAAGGACAATGGTTGTATCTTTCAGATCACTGACAAGATTTGAATTGTTAAGGACCGCATCACATCGACCCTGATTGGAGCGGGTAGACAACACAACGAGCTTTATTTTTTTAGAGGAATAGAAGATGTAGCTGCGATGCAAAGCTTGACGGGTTCTTCTGTGGACGTTTGGCATCGTCGTCTGGGTCACCCTTCCTCTAAAGCGCTAGAGATGTTTTCTGATTTAAGTAGTTCTGGTTTTGATTCAAAGACTTGTGACATTTGTATTCGTGCTAAGCAGACACGAGACTCCTTTCCGTTGAGTAATAATAAGACTACGTTTGCTTTTGAATTGGTTGATTGCGACCTTTGGGGACCGTATAGGACTCCGGCTTTATGCGGTTCACGCTACTTCCTTACTATTCTAGATGATTTCTCTCGTGCTGTGTGGATCTATCTACTTCCAACTAAGACGGATGCACCCGCGCATCTTAAGAATTTCATTGCTCTAGTGGAAAGACAGTTCTCAAGCCAAGTTAAAACTATTAGATCAGACAATGGTTAAGAGTTCATATGTTTGACGAGTTTCTTTACTCAAAAAGGCATTGTACACGAGACCTCGTGCGTTGGTACTCCTCAACAGAACGTCGTGTTGAGCGTAAACATCACCATATCTTTAACGTTGCACGCGCTCTCCGTTTTCAAGCCACTTTACCGATTCAGTTTTGGGGTTATTGTGCATTGGCTGCAGGATATTTGATTAATCGCACACCTACTGCTATTCTTCATGGTAAAACGCCTTTCGAGCTTATCTACAACAGGCCACCTCCTCTGAATCATCTTCGCGTCTTTGGTTGTCTCTGTTACGTCCATAACCAGAAACATGGTGGTGACAAATTCGCGAGCCGCAATCTTCGGTATGTTTTTGTTGGCTATCCGTTTAGCAAAAAGGCCTGGAGAGTTTACAACATTGAGACAGGGGTCGTTTCCGTATCAAGGGATGTGGTCTTCATAGAAACCTCTTTCCCGTTTGAAGACCTCACTGATTCTTCTCCTCCATCGCCACTGCTTACTTCTCCAATGAACTCTGTTTTTAATGACGATATTGATTTTGAATCAAACCCGACGCTACAACCTATAGATACAACTGTTGTGTCTCATATGTCAGAGGATCTCCCTTCTTTGGATTCCTCTGAAACAGCCACGCCACCTCAAGTACTTGAAACAACCGAAGCAGAGTTGTCTCTGCCCACTACAAACGACATGTCTATACCTGCATCACAAGATGCTAATACATCCGTCTCATCTGACTCTGAGGTTATCACTACTGAACCCGAACCTCTGGGTCGAGGACATCGACAGAAAAAAACAGCCTATAAAGCTTGCCGATTACGTCATGACATTGCTACAAGAACCTTATCCATCAGCAACACCATATATGTTGGATAATTACCTTTCAAGTTCCCAATTCTCTGCCATTTATCAAGCATATGTCATGGCTGTCACTACTGGTTTTGAGCCTACACACTACAAAGAGGCCATACTTGACGAGAATTGACAATTTGTTGTTCAAGACGAAATTGTTGCGTGTGAACACCAAGACACTTGGATGGTTGAAATGTACCCTTCCACCTGGGAAGAAGGATCTTGGCTGCAAAAGGGTTTTTCGACTCAAGTATAACCCGGATGGCTCGCTTTGACGTCACAAAGCTCGTCTTGTAGTTCTCGGGAATCATCAAACCGAGGGCATAGACTACAACGAGACATTCGCTTCTGTCGCCAAACCGGTTACAATCCGTATTTTTCTCCAAATGGTTGCTTCGAATGACTGGGAAGTACATCAAATGGATGTACATAACGCTTTCCTACATGGTGATTTAGACGAGGAAGTCTTTATGCAACTCCCTCCAGGTTTTCGAACCGACGATAAGACCAAGGTATGCCGCTTACACAAGTCTCTGTACGGTTTAAAACAAGCATCGCGCTGTTGGTTCGCAAAGCTTGGAGACGCATTGAAAGACTATGGGTTTCGACAAGATGAATCGGATTATTCACTTTTCATCTATACGAAAGACAAAACATGTATTCACTTTCTCGTGTATGTCGATGATTTGATTATCACGGGAACCTCGGCTGGTATCATCAACGCGTTTAAAGGCTACCTCAGCTCGTGTTTTCATATGAAGGACCTCGGCGTCCTACGTTACTTCTTGGGAATAGAAGTCGCCGAAACTCTTCAGTGATTTACCTTTGTCAACGCAAGTATGCGCTAGAAATAATCTCTGAAACAGGTCTTATGGGAGTCAAACCAGTGTCATTTCCGCTAGAACAGAACCACAAATTAGCTCTCGCGGATGGTGAAACGTTGTCTGATCCTACAAGCTATCGTCATTTGATTGGTAAACTCATATACCTCGGGTTCACTCGCCCTGAAATGTCCTATGTTATTCATGTCTTGTCTCAATTCATGAGTGACCCGAAACAAGAACATTGGGATGCAGCACTTCGAGTTGTTCACTATTTGAAAAACAGTCCAGAGCAAGGAATTCTACTACGCGCACACACCGCGCTTACGATTACTGCATGGTGTGACGCCGATTGGACTACGTGTCATGTGACACGGCGCTCTCTTACCGGCTGGTTCATTCAGTTAGGTGGTTCTCCTATCTCTTGGAAAACCAAACCAAAAAACATGACAGAGTTTCGAGATCTTCGGCTGAAGCCGAATACAGAGTTATGGCAGATACCGTCAGTGAACTTCTTTGGATACGAGATCTTTTTCCGGCTCTCGGTATTACATGTACAGCTCCAATTCCTCTGTACTGCGACAACCTATCGGCCATTAACCTCGCTGCTAATCCCGTATATCATGCTAGGACAAAGCATGTTGGTGCGGACTATCATTTTATTCGGGACGAGATCATTCGCGACGTCATCACTACAAAACACGTCTCGACCAAGTCTTAACTCGCTGACATCATGACAAAGGCTTTGGGACACAAAGAATTTGAAGTTTTTCTTCTCAAGTTGGGTGTTTGCAACCTCCACACTCCACCTTGAAGGGGGGTATTGGGCTATGTTGGCCCATGTAATCTATTCTTAATGACTTGTATTTAGATTAAGCATTAGACGTTTGTATATCGAGTATATAAAGGCTATGCCTCCAAACAGGGCCGACTCTAGGCTAAAGCTGGTAAAGCCCAAGCTTTAGGTGCCAAATTATATATATAAAGTTTAGGGGCATCAAATACAGAAAAGAAGCTTGTAGTATAGTGGTTTATGTAACTCACATATCTCCTATTGCCAAGGTTCAAATCCCAAAGCTGTGTGTGTGATTCTTTCTAATATATATGGGCAACAAAAAAATTTTGATGCTTTAGGCGGCCCACTTCATTGGGCCGGCTCTGCTCCAAACATTGTGAAATAAGAAACCTCTTTACAACCACTAAAGGCTTCTTGACAGTTTCACAGGAAAACTCTTCACTTGCCTGACAGATTAGGCAACTAAATTCTGCATCAACAAAAACCTAACAACTGTTAAGATGTGAGCAACCATTTTCCATACTCATTGTTACCGTAGCTAACAAGTAACTTTGGACGCTGAATCTTATACAGGACATATATAGTTTTGCTAGTGAACTTGAAAGGTGTACGCTACGGTAAGAAAAGCCAAAGCAAACCTTGGTGATTAGTAGAAAGACAAGTTAAATTCAATTTCAGGTGAACATGAATCTTATGCAGATCTCTTTAACGCCGCAAAGTTCCATTGATTGTTTCAAACTCCGTGCTTGAAAAAAACGATAACAAAAAGATTGATGTTCTTTTCAAACCATGTATTCAGTTTTCTTACAAAATTTTCGAAAGTACGCAAATTACATCAGAAAATTGATAATTGTGATGCCAACAACCAAAATCCCGTGACCAAATAAAATTTAAGTGCCAAGTATGATTTATTTTCTGTTGTAAGTGTGACCTGTGTAGTGTCTTTACTGTGTTGTTTTGGTTTAAGATATCATCATATCTTATCCTAATCTGATCGTATAGGTTATTTTTCAGAACAGTTATGTTTAAGGAAACATGAAATTTTATTGAATATATTCGAATCAAATCAACTCGTACAACGATGGGGAAAAAAGTTCTTGTTGTGGTTGCCATCACATCATGAATCATGATCGATCGAGAACGAAGGAAATTCACAAAGATGATCGAAGAGTTTGAATGAGAAAAAAAAGAGACGACCCTCACTCTCTTTTTATAAGTTTCTACGGAACCTAATCCTTCTTGTTTTAGGATTTTACCTACTTTATTAATATTCATTGATTATTTAATATATTTCCTTTTATATTAGCTTCTTATTTTGTAAAAATGGAAAACATCGTTTAAAGATCTCTAATCCTTTTTCTGACCAGGCTTGTGTATTAAAAATATTTGTTTTTCCTTTGTTCACAATGATAATTTGATACATATTTTCCTTTCACGAACTAAATACACCTCTTGTTCTTTGTTAATCTGAGAGTATATTTTCTAAAAATCCAAAAATTTACCAAAGTAATCACGTGCAAAGATGTTAACTATTGGACGTTCGTTAATTATAAATACATTTGAAATGCTACATCATGAAAAGACTAAATAACAGTCTAATTTAGGCATGATCATATTATCCGGATCCGAAGATTAGAACTGGAACCAAACCGAAACATGCGGTTCAGATCGGTTTGATATTTGATATGTAATTTCCTTTTTGGAACTAAAAATCCAAAAATCCACCAATTAATCAAGCAAAGATGTCAACTATGTCCCTCATACATTACATGAAAAAAATTTCCATTGCCAACCACTTTAGTAATAAGCTTATTATAAAAATAAGTCTCCAAAATTTATCTGAAGTTTGTCAATTATAAATAATTATAGTGCTACATATCCATTCGAGTTATTACATCTCATGAAATCCAAAAAAAAAAGAAATCTAAAACATTAAAATCTATTTAAGATGATCTTGTGTGAAACCAATATGTGAGGTTTTCAACATATTTATTGTCTCCCAAGTCTCGTATAGAGCTGATCCGATTCCTCATGTTTTTATCGATGAGTCGTTGAAGGTGGATCTCCATGTTTCCTGCTGTTTATACAATCTTGAGATTGAGTCATTGTGATGATGGTGTTCCAATATGTTGTGTATCGATCCAAAGACTAAATAGTAGTACTCTAATGGCATTGAGCTCATATCTTATACAAAGACTTACAAAATGGTTAACTATACTTCCTTTGCAAAGTAACAACTAACAACTCAAGAAATACGGTTACAAAAGACTTAAAGCATAGTTATTAGTTGAGTAACTAATTTGATATATTTTAAAGATCTGTTGCTGATCGTCTTGTGACTTACCCAAAAATTTATTAGTCTGATCATCTCTTTCACGACATTTCCATCATGTCCAATTTAATTTTTTTTTCTCTCACCATATTAAAGAAAAATACGTTGTTCAGAGAGTCTAATATTACAAATCATCTATGGTGTCCGTTGAACCGTTGAAGCAAAAGAGAAGTCTATTATGAAGCACATCGGTGCGTTCCTACCGGAGCTGACCAGATCAACCGATTGGGTATATAAAAAAAAATAAAAAAAATCATCACCTATGCGTATGCTTGCTAAAATGCTTTTGGTGTCACAGAGCAACTGAGATCATTTCAACAACCTTATTGGAGTTGGTTTAGTAGTCTTGGTTTAGTTGGAGCTGGTTAGCCTGGTTTGACTTTAATTAATTGTAATTTTTTTTTTAATTAATTGTATAGTTGGCTAATCTTTCATACTTGTATATAAAGTATAAACCTTGTACAACGGATACATATGTGAATAATGAGAAAATTTCTTCACTTTTTCCCATCTCTTCTTCTGATTCTCAGCTGGTTCGTAACAAGCCTTTTTTTTTTGAATTGAACGTAACAAACCTTTCATAAGTTTCTTTCTCACGGTATACAAACCTTTCATAAAACAATTTGAACGTAACAAACCTTTCAATTCATAAGTCTTTTTTTTTTTGGTACTTGCATACGTTCTCATATTCCAAGTCGGTGTAATTTAACAATAAAAACAAATTTGTCTAACAAATTAAATCAATACCACTAATACACAACTACATAGTATTTTATTTTACTTATATAATTAGCTAAGTAAAACAATGTTTAAGTAGTTTCTCGTTAATTTACTATTTTAAAAAATATATAAGACTTAAATTTTTTTTTTGTTATAGAGGACTTATAATAATATATCCCCAATTAAAAAAGTACTGTTAATTTACTGCGTCAAAGGATGGATACACCAACGAGATGTAGCTGTCTTGCCGCGAGAATCCTCTGAGACCGATAATATGCGGCATACACAACTAATTGGATCAATCCAAATAGTATGCCTAACCCATAGGATATCTGAAGAAAAATAATTCAAGTTTAAATATAAAATAAACTTATTTTTTATTTTCTAGTATTCAATGTATTTAATGTATATATGTGATGTAAGGAAAATAAAAACATTTACAAACATAAACAGATTCAGAGGTAATAAAGCGTAGATGTTCCGAATGATTGCACTTGCAAACATTGTAAGCGCTATCAAGAATGACATATATGCTCTACATTTAATAACCTTAATTAGTCTGCATGTCATTTATATAATTAAATTATGATTAGCTTTATCACCATAAACAGATATGGGAGAAATATACATGATAATATTGCATAGACAACATGCAATACCAAACTAACAATCACAAGCCTCCGTAAACCTCTTGCATGGAATAAAGTCAAGGTCGTGGTGCTAAGAGTGGCCACAAACACCTCATCAACTACTACAACAATGATTATTATTGCCTTTTTATTAAAAAAACAACGATTATTATTAATTATTGTTTTGGTTGATAACAAAATAGAAGATAAATAACAATAAATAATTTTATTTATTTTTAATCTATTAGTAAACAAAGCTAGTTTTAGAAACATTTTTATGGGACAATCATATGGGTCTTCAATTTTATCGGGGGCATCAAAAAGATTATGTTTTGCTCATATTTTGCATATGTTTTACATATATTATGATCATTTTTGCCAATATGTTTTCCTTCTTCTTATTTCAATTTTAAAAAATAATAATAATGAGCTGCAGGGACTGTGAAAGACTCTTCTGTCCGGCACACGCTGCTACGGTTATCATTCAACTTTTCAAATCACATATATTAAATTCATTCCTTTCTTTATAGTTATCATTACTCTTCTGTCCGCGTTTCCACAAATAGAGACGCAGTAACATCAACTACAAGAGAAAAAGGAAACATCAACACCAAGAAAACATGTACGTTCTTGCTAATCCATATCAAGAAGAGCAATATTTGCAAATCTAAACTTCTTGCAAAGATCTTACCTTTGTTTGCAGGTTGTAAGAGAGCTGGAAATGGAATATTCCAGCTAAACAAAGCAAAGAACGCATCAGGGTCCATGTCCGGAAATTTTAACCGAATATAACAAAGTCCAGCAGCTTTGCTAGAGAAAGGCCTTCGTACTTTCTTTTGCTGAAGCCTACAAGGGAGAATCAGACACCTATCCTTATGATATCAGAAGGAGTCCCCCTCTTACCGGCTCTCCATCTCCATTCATCACCACGGCTTGGCCAATCAACATGTGCATATGGCAAGGTTTGGCCAGTTGAGCTCGGATGGATCGTCTGAGTTGTGTGGGGCGGTTTACTGATTGGGACCGGCTTGGTATCAAACCTGCATGTAAATTAGCATTTTAGAGTTTGCATCTCTTCCCTTCTTGAACCTTCTATATGGTCTTAAGAGCTTGAACCGTTGTTAACTTCTTTATTATCCAGCAAAATGATTATATTAAACCAAAATTATTATCCAATGTCATTTGTTGCAAGACTAACAACAATTCTCTTTTGTAACACATTGGACAATGAGACACACATTTTCGTTTGTCGCCCTCATTTCAACTTTAAATTTGGACAATTGCTGATATTTTATAATGGCTGAAATTACTACATCTTTAAACTTCAGATCTTTATTACAAAATTACACTTCAAAAAAAAAATTGAATACTTCAGCTTACATTTTGATTTGCATGCTTTTGACCTTTTAATCAATTATATCTGGTTTTGATTTATCAGTTTTATAATGACGAATGTGTAATTATTTTTTAATAGAACGAAATAGAGTCGAATGATGTATTTGGCTTTTGAGGGCGACAAACTTTGAAGATTCATTATTTGCAAAAAAAGAAACTTTTTCATTAACACTTATATTTGAGTGGTTTGGACATTAGATTTATAGTTGAAAAGTTTTTTCTCGGTTCATCTTTAGTTGAGAGGTTTCTTTGTTAAAAACCCCGATCGATACTAAATGATATAAGATGCAAAAAAAAAAATTAGAAAAATTTGAGTTGTATATACCAAAATAGCTAGATATAACAAATATATAGAATTTAGAGTTGTTTTAAACATACCATTGTATCTCAAAGACTCTCTTTCCATATACATTTTCTAAAAGAACAAATGAACAGATTATGCACAAAGGTGAGAACTCATGCTATGCTTCGACATTTTTTGAGTGTAAATGAAAACATCGACAAAACCTTTTATATAATCGGTATGAAAACCAAAACCTTTTGTTAAGATATATATAAAAGTAAAAAAGAAACAAGTATACCTGGGAAGAAGATTTTGTTGTTGCTAGGCCCTGGGAGGACAACAAGCAGTGAGGCTGTTGTTGAGACTTTTCCGGAGCTCTGTAAACGGGCGTGCTCACACCGCATCCACAAGCTACTGAAGTGGAGGTGCGATGTGAGCCCTCGGTTCTGTGTCCGTCTCATGGACTCCATGACATATATGCACGGCCTGCGACAGGAGGTGGTCAGTTTCTTAACCGGCGAGAAGAAGGATTCTAAAAAACTACAATTCTGACACATCATCAAAGGCTTTAGGTCGGTTCTTGGGGTACCTGTTGGTTTTTGTAATTTACTTTGGCGTAAGAAGGTCATTAAGAATGCATCAGAGAACTACAAGCACGAGAAGATGAGAGTAGACCTTGAGACATTGTTGGATGATAGTCAAGATAAGACTTCACTATTCAGAGAAAATGTTCACAGTTATGTAGGGCCGGCCCTGAAAATTTGAGGGCTTAAATCAAAAAAAAAAATTAGGGGGTTTTGAAAATTTTAAAAGTTCTGCGTGTTTTTTGTTACTAATAAAATAAATTTGTGGGCTTTTTGTAATACTAATAAACTGAAAAAAATTTGGGGCTTTATAGCATCATTATTGGTCATCTTTAGAAAGGTTCTACAAAAAAAAAAAAAAATAGGTAACAGAGAGAGAGAAGAGAGTAGCCTCTCTGACCCGAGTATCGTCTCTTCCCTCCCCTCGCCACGTGTCAAATCGTGGTTGGTCAATTATTTTGTTTTTCGTTTTTTTTTTGTGTGGAAAATTGTACTTTTTGAAAAAAAAAACTTTTTTTAAGAATCCAAAACACATCCCTCCAATAATGATGCTTTTAGACATGTTTCATTAGGCTTTGCACAGGACCGGCCCTGCTGGTATGCTTGTTATTTTTATAGTGAAAATATATGTAACGAGGACACTGTTTTGTGATGTTGGAGTTCGACGTGGAGGACCGCCCCTGCTGGTATGCTAGTTATTTTTATAGTGAAAATATATGTAACGATGACACTGTTTTGTGGTGTTGGAGTTCGACGTGGAGGACAGGCCCGGCTCAAGTGGGGTGGGCAGAGGTGCGTCCGTCCAGGGGTTCAATCTATTTATCAACAAAATCCAATGTTAAAAAGACCCATTTCGAAAATATAAATCCATTTAACTATATTTTATATGCTTTTTACTGAAAAAATTAGAAGATAAGGCCAAAAAAGTTTAAACATATTAAAGGGCCTATTTTCGAAAATATACACTCATTTAATTATATTTTATATTTAAATTAGTACTTTTTACTGAAAAAATTTAGAATATAAGGCAAAAAAGGCCCAAATTTTTTTTTTTGCCCTAGGAGGACCTTGTGTTTACGTTTCATGAAACCAGACAGTGAGTGTGATATTTTGCGGCTCCAT
Organism: Alliaria petiolata; assembly: GCA_020283515.1. NCBI lineage: Eukaryota > Viridiplantae > Streptophyta > Magnoliopsida > Brassicales > Brassicaceae > Alliaria > Alliaria petiolata. The sequence continues at coordinate 184,170,997 of JAHZTW010000001.1, forward strand.
TTACATGTATATTACAGACACAAGCCCAACTTTCTTTGTTAAATTTGTTGTTGCAGTGAGAGTTTCCCCCATGATATGGACATAGATGCAGAAAATATCAGAGATGCTAACAAGGAAGGATCAGTCAGTGTCGTCGGAGCGGAACCACTGGTTTCTGACGAATTATTATCATCCGGAGATCATCAAAATGCATCTAGGCTTAGGGAGGATCCGGAATCGGATGACATGCTTGTGGAACCGCCAGTGTCTAAAGAGCTCAAGTAGAAGAAACAGTTAGAGAAACCATATGTGCCACTGTGCAGAGAGACTAGTGGATCCACTGGAGATAATCTACTACGCAGAGACGGGCACAAGGGATAACTCAAGAATCAGAGAAAAAACCTCGGTGGAAACAAGTTGGGAGAAGACGGGTCCCTCCCATCTGAATGCAACAAGGATTGATGGGGAGGAGGAGATCCCGGAGATGAGTACTGTAGAAATAATACAGAGGTTTCAGATCAGACGGAAGCTAGTTCCATAGCTGCTCATCAAACAGAGGTTGCTCCAGTGAGGAATCAATGTCGAAGAGATATTTCAAGGACCCTGAAACCTTTGAACAAGAAACGGAGACCTGCAAGTTCCTTCACATCCTTTGGCGAGAAAGGACCTTGATGCAATTTTGATGAACGAGAAGGTACTGCTCCGTTGCATCTTCTGACAGTATAGCAATAGAGAAAACTTGGCAATGGTACAGAGAAAACATTTCTCTGTGTGATATGACATTTTCAGTTGAGGGTCCAATGCTAAAGATACGCCAGTTGCTGTTACCCCCAAAGCAACTGAGGTGCTGCTCCGTTTCATCTTCTGACTCTATAGCAATATAAGCATATATATATTAAAGAAATATGTTGTTCAAGTTTTCTGAATAGTGCTTTTAGTCGCATCTAATTACAGAACTGAGCATTTGTTTTCGTTTCTGCTTCCGCAGGTGAATGCACACGCAACAGAGGGCTTGCAACAAGGTAAAACACCTTCTGATCTTGTCCTAAGATTTCTGTTGGTTAAGTTACATATAATTCTCTATAAAGAGAACGGAACAATGGATTAGTTTAGTGAAAAGTTTCAAGCATTAAAAAAAAAAAAAAAAAGACATCTTATTTGGGGGTCCAAAACTTATCGAAATGCTGTCTGTTTGAATGTTGATGTGTTTCATCGTGCTGTGTTCTTACCATGGTCAGCCAGCAAATGGGAATGGTTTTTGAAAACATATGTAGCTTTTTTGTGAAAAGATTCAAGCATCAAAAGTAGAGACATCTTATCGGGGATCCAAACGTTATCAAAAAAATGTTGTTTGTTTGCATGCCGATCATCGTGCAGTGTTCTTACCATGTATGGTTTGCAGAGACATGGTTGGTAGACTCACACCTTGGGGGTCTCTACCTCTTCGCTTTGCCTAAATTATTCAAATAGTTTATCCGGATTTTCTTGCTCTGGAACGTACAGGAATGTGGCGAAACTCTTGGAAAAGACTGTTTCTGGGGCAGAGGGAAAAAAAGGAGAAGAAGAAAAGCTGAGTATGTTGCAGCTGTGCAGAGGAAGAACTCGGAAGGGAAGGAAAGCGCAAGACTCTTCTACGAGACTTTGGTATGCCCGTCCCTCTTTTCCCACAATCCCATGTTGGTATTTGGCTTCTCGGTTAGGTGTTTAGATTTCTCGGGTCTTTGGAAAATGGTTATATGGAACTCTCTTGAGTTGATTCGAAATGGTTTTGTTTGCAGGTGCTGAAGACGAGAGAGGTTGGTTAAGGTTTTCAGTTTCAGAATGTAACTTCTCTGTGAATGAAATGAAAGTATCTAGAATCTATGGAGGTTTTAGACCTTTTGACTCATTGTGTTAAGTATTCAGTAAGAATATGGTATATCATATCGTTACATTCATAAGATCATATCGTTACATTCATTAGAAGAAGTGAAGGGTGAGAATATAAAGTCAAATACATTGGTGAGCATAGTAGCCGCACAAGAGCCTTATCAAGAGGAAACCCATCAACATTTTGACCAGAAGGAGAGATATGTAAAGGTACCATCCAAGGGGTATTGATAGATAAGAGCAAGACAAAGCACATGACATGAGAGACGACAACATTTGATAAGTTGATATAAGATATAAAAGTAGACAATAAGGATCATCAGATGGAGCTTTTCGATAGCCGGGCTTTCGTATCCTGTGTGTCCTCTTCAAATTCATCAGCCATCTTCTGATTTCTCTCCAATAAGTAATTCATCCTGATGATGTCCTGAAACATGAATAAGAATGGTTACTCTTTTAAGTCAATCAATTTATATGGAATGGTGAAACAGAGAGCTCTATTTTACCTTATTAGTTTTCAGTTCAGCATCTGTGAGAGACTGAGTCTCTACTGCCAGACCACCTGAGGAAGAAGAAGAAGATGCAATGTCATTGATTTTTACTTTATCAAGGAAACATGAAAAAAAAAAAAAAAAAAACAAAAACAAACACTTTCACATACCGAGCATGTATCCTCCAACGCCGGTTAGCGTAGCTTTAAAGCACAACTTCACCAAACTTTCCATTGCTTGTGTCGGCCGGACACCTAGAAAATTTGATTGAAGCAAATCAGATATGATCGATCGAGAGAGAGAAGCAGCGACCTGTCTGACTCTCGATGAAAATTTCGCGATCTCTACCTGCGGAAAAACTAGCAAAATTTGTTACAGAACCACACACACACGGGAGCAGATGCGGATTTTACCTGAGCAAAACGAATTTGGGGAACTAGGGTTTGATCAACCGCAACCCAACGCAATTTTAATTAATAATCCTCCTATCCTCTCTTTTTTTTTTTTTCTTTTCTCTTCTAAGTCGGTGGATCGAATTGGGCCCGTTTAATTCGTGTGTGCGCGACGCGAGTCAGGCTTGTCAATCGGTCTGGCTCGCCCCGCCCAGGCCCAAAACTCGTAAAGCCCGGATATATTTAAAACCAACGCTAATATAAATATTATAAAACCCGGTCCGATTCGATCCTGGTTATTGAATTATTCCAGACTTTTCTTTAAAAATAAAAGTACATTAAAAACAAAAATATATATTAAAAATAAATCCAAATTAAAACAATTATCAATATCTTTTATCAAAATCCAATTGAAGTTAAAAAAAAAAAATCAAAAATCAAAACTTTAACTTAATAAATCCAAGAAAAAATAAAAATTATTAATAGATACGGAACAACAAAAAAAGTGATTTACAGATGGATTTTTGAACTGTTTATTATCGATTAAAAGGTACTAGCTAATCTATTATTACCAAATAAAAATTTAATCAATACTTATCTTTTAACACAATTTTTTCAGTCATCTATAATTCAAGTCTTTATAAATATTAATAGGTTATTATGTTATGAGGCTAGCATAAAAATTAATAAGTTCAATATTAACTTGCGTAAATTCATAATCCGAATATTAAACTATCAAATAGATATTTTAAAACCATAAAAAACATCTATCAGACACATTATATACAAAATAAAATATATAAAACCATACACTTATAGTGTGAGTCATTACTTAATACAAAAAAAAAATTGAATACTATGTAGACAAATCCATTTTTTGCGTCATTCAAGCAAATATATAGTTAAATGTTATAGTAGAAACATCCACAATAGTGTATTAACAGTTTATATGCAACCAAATATATATAAGTAATATTTGAAAACACTACACAAATAACTATTTACTAAAAACACAACAAAGATTAAAGTCTGATTTCTACTACCAATAATATAACACATCAGTAAGATTTACATAGGTATGCTTGTTATTGGATTCGTGTATACAATGTGTTTCGTAGAGATCCTTTTTATAGCTCACTCTTTGTTTCTTTTTCTTAGGGGCAATGTTAAGCCGCAGGAAGACATTACACTTAAAGGTAAATTACTACTAACATAATTTCAAGTTAATCTCATCACTGTTCATGTATTTATTACCACTGCATTGCGATGAAACAGATGGAGGTCAGGAAACAGAGAGTATGGACCAGTACTATATGGAAAGGGTATGGCTTCTCACCTGATAGACTACAGATTGTGTAACTGTTTGGTTCTACTACAGCGTATTTTAGTGAAAATATATGGTAATGAAGATACTATTTTGTGGTGTTGCAGTTTGACATGGAGGAGGACCTTGTGTTTACGTTCCATGAAACTTTCTTTGCCGATCATAATGAAACCAGACAGTGAGTATGATATTTTGTGGCTCCATTTACATGTATTTGACAGACACAAGCCCAACTTTTTTTGTTAATTTTGTTGTTGCAGTAAGAGTTTTACCCATGATATGGACATAGATGCAGACAATATCCGAGATGCTAACGAGTCATCAAGAGATCATCAAAATGCATCTAGGCATAGAGAGTATCCAGAATCAGATGACATGTTTGTGGAACCGCATGTGTCTGAAGATATCAGAAGAGCTCAAGAAGAGGAAACAGATAGAGAAACCATATGTGCCATTTTGCAGAGACTAGTGGGTCCTCATGAATCCTCAGGAGATAAACTACACAGAGACGGGCACAGGGATAATTCAGAATCAGAGAAAACCTCGGCCGAAACAAGTTCCGAAAAGATTCGGCATGACGGGTCCGTCCCATCTGAATGCAAAAGTCCTGAAGCGATTCACGGGATTGAGGAACAACCTTCCGGTGCCACAAGAATTGATGGGGAGGAAGAGATCCCGGAGGTGAGTACTCTAGAAAAGTCAGAACCAGGATTTATGAGTGAAACTAGAGACTTGCCTGAAGGAGTAGAGAAACATCGAGGCCACAGTGATGGGGAAATGACAGACTTTGAGATGTTTCATGGGTCTCATAAGGAGCCAATGGAGACTCCTGAAGTGAGTCAAGTTGGAC